>JAWMAG010000002.1:7090000-7322500 GCA_037013455.1 Ceratitis rosa | reverse complement strand
TTTTGGAAAAACATCAATACGCTTACTACAATTTGGAGGAGGAACTCGGCCGATAATCGCTTCAGCGGTTACAACGTTCCAATTATAATGTATAAATGTATATACATATGTATATGTATAAATATATATATGGGTGCACAATCATAAATATTTTTCTGCATAAAATTTTTTGCTTGCGCTTTGTGTCCGGTGAAAAAAAATTACCAGTAATTTGTTAATCCCGTTGTCCGCATGGTCATATTGTTATGTGGAATTTATTTTTATTAAACGATGACAAACAGCATGACCATGAACAGCAGGAATGCTGCTAGTGTACACGGGAACAATGGGGCAAGAATAGAAAAATTTGTTATATCACAATTTCCCTTACATTAAATGCACACTTAAATACATACAAAAAACTTATGTACGAGTACATGGGAATATAGACGTTTGTTTTCTGCTTGTCCTATATTTTCTGGTGCACACAGCATACTGAATGTGTATATGTATATGTACGTATATATGAAAGCAAAGCTTAAAATAATTGAAATTGCAGTGAGGATTAGCTTTGTATGTACATATGTATACCTTATACTAACAAATTTGAGTACATAATATGTACGTGTATGTATGAAAATTATTTTAGGCGGTAAATTCTTTTTATTTTTAAATACAGCAAACTAAAAAACCTTTCTACTCCTACCCTTCTATGCATTTTTTCTCAAATATTTGACAATGAAGAAAACTTCAGCATGAAAGGCCCAGCCACGCCGTCAAAACGTTAAAGCAGCCTTCGCTCGAGGCTAACCTTCTTTGGATATATTTATCCAACCAAATCATCCCAAATACATCCACGTATTCTACTGGTCCTTTAACCCTTAAAATTTATTTTTTAAATTTTTCTTGAGTTTGTCAGCCCAGTTATAGCTATACAATTACCACTGCGGCAAACTTATCACTAATTAGGGGTCACGTCTCAAGAAAAGCGTACGTTATAGTCCTCCACCACGATGTCAAAATCATACTAGTCGATTTTATTACCACGTTTTGGACTTACGAAGGAGCTTATGCTAATATGATACATCTGACTGACCTCACCCTTGCCTAAAGTACACGTACCAAATCGGCAAAATCGCCCTCAAAAGCAGCCTAAGACATCACGTTGGATAAATCTTCAAAGTATGTTTGTTACACTAAATTATTATCATGATCTTATGGCCCTTCTATCATCCAATTGGTATCGATATTTACTTTGGCGTTTGACACGATAAAAGCCTCCAAGATTACCGAAGTCTAATTCAGCTTAGTTCAAGGCGATGCGTTATAGGTGGAGAATCGCTTTCCCTTCATCATTATGTCTGAAACACTTGCAGCTTCTTCTTAAACAAGTCCTCTCTTTTCCCTTTTTTCCAAGTATAAATCAAACAAAAACGTTTGCCTAGATTCTGTGCACCCTCTCGCGGTCTGTCTACGAATAAATTCTTTAAAAAGCTGCTTGTTTTTTTTGTGCCTTTTATATCTCTGATCAAGAGCCTAAAACATATTTTGAGGACTTGAAGAAATCTAGGAGTTTTTTTGAGTTTAGCGTGTGTTATCTAACTGTTTTGACCATACGATTCGGTGTTTGGCAGTGGCGCAAAATATAGCCCTGCTATAGTGGAAACCGCATGAAAATTGGTTGTGTCGTTTTTGAGTTTATAGCAAACAGACAGACAGACAGACGCGGCCAGGGCTTTGTCTTATAGTATTAGGTGTAGTAAAAATAATACAACAATGGAGAAGTGTTGATCATTTAGATCAGTAGTGTTTAAGCGCATATAAGGCAACTAAAAGTATGATCCTGATACTGTAATAGTGAACTCTGCTGAATTTTCTTTTCGTCGATTTCGCTCCAGTACTTTTGAAAATAATGGAAATCATCAAGCCTGACCTGACTTGTAATCACTTGAAAAAGGCTAGATATACAAAGAGTGTCACATGAGTTAACGAGAAAAAATCTCATGTACCGAATTTCCATCTGCGAATTGCTGCTGAATCGTAGCAAAATCGACCCATTTTTGAAGAGAATAGTTACAGGTGAAGAAAAATGGATCACTTACAGTAACTTCAAATGAAAGCGGTTGCGATAGAAGAGCAGTGAGGCAGCCAGAAATGTTTTGTTTGGGTGTTTGGCAGGATTGGGAAAGAATCGTCCATCATGAACTGCTCCTCTACCGCCAAACATTTAATTCCCACCTCAACTGTAGCGACAATTGGACCGTCTGAAGGAAACTTTTGGTCATTGCAAGGGGAATTGAGTTTCATCAGGACAACGTCAAACCACACACATCAATATTGACTCACCAGAAGTTCCCAGAGCCTGTTTGGGAGGTTCTTATGCATCCAACTTATAGACCGGACTACGCGCCAGATGATTGCCATCTGTTCCTGTCTATGTCGAATGATTTTGCTGGTGAAGAAATGGCCTCAAGCGAAGCCTGTGAAAATCGATTGCTCACAATTTTTTGCCAATAGCGACAAAGGTTTCTAGGTATGATATAGGCACAATGGCATTACTTCGAAGACGCAAAAAGTTGTCGAGCATATTTAACATAAATCAGATAACTCTAACTTCAGTAAATAAAGCCTAAAATTTAATGCAAAAATAATGGATTTATTTTTACTAGATCTAATAGTTGTCTAGGCTATGATTGATTCAGAAAATTTATTCGAACACTTCAATGACGAGCTGAAATGATGAAATCTCTAGTTGTAACCTAAAAGAGCTACGGTATGAGCCAATTTTCGTAAGAAAAGTCTGCTCTGTATTGCATATATTGTAAGATTTTATCTCAAAACAATAGATAATGCCAGAGAGACTGTAGCTCAAACTAACTAACTAACACAAAAAGATCTGAGAGAAAAATGCTAGATAATAGAGAGAGAAAACCATTGTTAGTAGAAAACCCGCTACGTGTAGCCAACGATTTAATGGGTAATATTTTCAAGTACCAAAAGCAAATAGCTAAAAATATTTACAGAAAAATAAATCAATAACTAACCACAACATGAGCTCAAGCACTTAAATATATACGTATATATGTAGGTATATACGAGAATGTATGAATATGTTAAAAACATATTTAAATTCCCAACTACTTTTGCAGTCATAAAATATCACAAAGTATATGAGTAGTCATATAAAATATAATATAAATTTAACTCATGTCGTAGATCATAGCACTGCCAACAACAAACATCAACGTCTTATGTGACCACCAGCATACACTTTCTCTTCCTACCCCTTCCCATCTTTATACCAACTTGTACTTTCCTTTGTATTTGATTACAAGCTTTATAAAGTACTAGTGCCGCCGAGTATCCTATGCGGACATCTAGCCGCTGCTAGTGAGCTGCTTGTCGAGTCATGAATTTAAATGCAGCAAAGCACACAAATGAGTTTCATCTCTTTTACAATATGACAAGTGTGCAATTTTCCGCAACTACTCTCACTGGTGCACTCGTTGCCTCATTCATTCTCATTCATTCATTTATTCGTCTGTTTACATATTCTACAGCGATTACACACACATGAATATACTCGTAGTTATGCGACTTACACGTACAAGTGAAATGTTCAGATGCTGAGTATTTTTACGCTACGCACAGTCTAGTATACGCTTGTTTCCTTCTACAACACGTTGTCCCTGCTTGTAATGAAATTTCTCTCCTGATATTTTTAAGTAAATTCAACAGTACTCACATAAATTTTCAGACATACTCATACTTTCGAAAATATATACACACCTATGTGGGTTTATTAGGGTGCAATAACAAAGTATTGGGAGAAAGAGGTAACCGTTTACCAGTTTTTTGAACTCAAATAAAGGCCTAAGCTAGGTCAGTGTGAGGTTGCTGACCTGGTGCTAGGTTCTATGATGCAGCTTCTCCTTCACTTGTCATGGAGGGATGAGACCCTGAAACTCTATAAAATGCTTAGCGCCAATCAAGGATCTCCGAAGACTGCAATCTTAAATACCCGATAGCTCTCTGGTGTCATAAGAGATACCAAAACCCAGGAGATTTCGTTTTAATCTTCCTCAAAGATGGATTTTCAGCTCGACCAGTGGGAAAGTGGCCAGTCGGAGCTCCCAAAAATAGTAAGTAGCTTGACTGGTGCTACAAGTTTGTTCGATTTTTCGTGATCCTCCCTGGTTCAGAACCCAATGTTCGCCAAGCTGTTATGAAGACCATTTGTGCACTGATGGTTCGATGGTTTTTCAGCCATCTCGTAAGCTCTATCAAAACTAGCGGAGAATAATTATTTAGAGCAGAGAGGAAAGTTGGGATTTCTTTAACTAAATTTTAATACACCTTATCTGTATCGACTACCTGGACGACAGCCAGACTGACTGCCTTAATAAAATTACTTCCTGGATCAGCAGATATGCGTCTTTCCTGATTGCAAATACTGATGCTTTGTAAACGCTATACTGGTCAGAATGCCTCATCCGATTGGGAATTCATGGCAGAAGATGTCAACACCTTCCCGCCTCATCTAGCTAGGAGGGTTGTACTACTCAATGCCAGAAAGCTTCTTTAGGTCCAGTGTGAAATCCTCAGAAAATCATATCCGCCGACACACAGGAATAACCTGCACCAGACATCCCTCTGTAAGGGATACTATTCACAAAGGCTTCTTTCCAGGCAATTCTTCACTTACGTCATCTATTAAAGTCCTAGTTAGAGGAGGGGTACATGTATTAACTACCTCACTAAAGACATATGAAAACTGATTTAAAATATCACTATGATCAAATTTCTTTTGATTTGCTTACAAATAACAATATCTCTTTACCGCAAAAACGTAACAACTCACCCTCGTATCTTCTTGCAACTAAGCACTTCCATGTGTGGGTGTGCGTCTGTGTGTTTGGTATAATACGCATGAAAACAAGCAAACACTTTACTATTAACTTTCAAGTACACGTGATATGATGTACGAGTTTTACGCAAGCATATACATATGTACATATGTATACAAATGTAAAATATTTACTGTCAAACATACATACATACATGAGTGAGCAAGCAAAGACGAGGAGGGAAATGTTAACATTTTTAGTGCTGCTTATAAAAATTTTAAAATTACCTTGTTACATTGCGTGAGGAATTTCAATGAAACTTTTAAATTAGCCTCTATGTGCATAGTATAGTACTCGTAGAGGAAGAGGAGAACCGAGCTGCAAGTAGCATATGACAGCAGTTTGAGTCAGTAACGCATTAATATTGAAGTTGTGATATGTTTATGCACCAGATAGCACGTGTGGCGTATACGCAACATGCTTTATGCAACAGCAACAACAAATACCGCCATATTTTAACTAAAGCATGAACTATGTAACAGTTGCGTATACATACATGTACATAAATACATATATTATGTCCCACCTCGCTGTTGAATGAGGACTAGTTCACTCCTTTTCGCTACAAAAAAGGTGGTCCTTTTAACCCTAGTTCCAAAAGGAGTAGAGAATAAATAAAGTAAAACAAAATAAAACAACACCCAATAAAATAAAATAATTAAAATAAACTACAATAGAGTAAAATTAAATTAAAAGCAAAAAATAATTAATTAATTAATAAAATAAATCACTAAAAACAAATTAAACAACACAAAAATAAAATAAAATAGAATTAAATTAAATTAAACACAATAGAGTAAAATATAATGTAATTAAATTCAAAAATAAAAAATAAATGAAAATAAAAATCAATTAAAATAAAATAAAATACGTTAATTTAAAAAAAAAAATAAAGTAAATTAAACATAAAGTTAAATTAAATAACAATAAAAATGATTTAAATTAACAAATAAAATAGAATTAATTAAGTATTGTAAAATATAATGCAATATGGAAAATCGAATAAAATAAATAAAAACATTTGTAAAAAAATAAATTAAATTAAATGTAACTAAATTAAAAAACAAGAATTAAAATAACATAAAACGAGGTATGATAAACATAGAACAAAATAAAATAAATTAAATCAAAAATATGAAAAAACAAGGCAAGATAAATTAAAAAATAAAACAAAAAAATAAATCAAATAAAAATAAAATAAAACAAAATAAAATAAATACAATTATTTAAAAAATTTAAATATAGTCAAATATTAGAATATAATTAATACAATGAAATAAAATAGATAAAAGTAAAACAAATTAAAATAAATATTGTATAAAATAAAATACAATGAGGTAAATTTAAGAAATAATAAAAATATAATTTTATTCAAATAAAATAAATAAAAATTTACTAAAAATTTACTAAAATTTAATAAAATTAAACAAATAAAAGTAATATAAAATGAAATGAAAACAAATAAGTAAATAGTATGAATTAAAATAAATTTAAACATAATAAAAATACAATGAAATAAAATAAAATTAAAGAATAAAATAAAAAGAAAAATAAATTGAAAAACTAAAATAAAAGAAAATAATATAAGATAAATTAAATTAAATTATAATATAAAAATAAAGTAAAAAAATTAAATAGAATAAGATAAAATAAAATAAAGTAAATTAAATTAAAATAAAATAAAATAAAAAAATTTAATAAAATAAGATAAAATTAAATTAAATAAAATAGAAAAATTTAATAAGCTAAGTAAAATAAAAGAAAATAATATATTTATAGTGAAATAAAATAAATTAAATTAATTTAAATAAAGTAAAAATAATTAAAAATAAATTAAATTAAAAAAATAAAATAAAATCAAATAATGCAAAAAAATAAATAATATAAAGAAAGTTTTATTTAAATTAAATTAAAGCATAAAAAATGAAAATACTAAAGTGAAAAATGAAAGTTAAATAGAATAAAATAGTAAAATAAAATGAAAAAATAACATAAATTAAATTAAAATAAAGTAAAATAAAATAACTTAAAATGAAAAAAAAATAATATAAAAAATAACAAATAAAAATTGAGCAAAATAAAATAAATAAATGTATTATTAAAATTTAAAAATGTAATTTTATCAGTAAGGAAATTCGAATAGTAAACTGGTATTTTCCTGACTAGTTCGATTGCAGTCTGCACAGTCTGTCTAATTTGATGTTTCACTACAACTGATGTACTTTACAAACTCGTATGTATATACTTGCGTGGATGTAGATTCGGTAAAAGAAGAAATCAAATATTACCAATGCAAATTTTGTGCTAATTTAATTAGCAGACAAGAAATATGAGTGAATAAACTAAAATTTGCTTTCATCGTATAAATAGTTAGCAAAAACATTAAAACTTTCCAAACTAAGTCAACTATTGTACTATATTCTTCAAATAACCCAAATATGTGGAGTAATTTTGAAATATATTTTAATATTCTATAGAACATTTTGTTGCACCAATTATGGCGATTTTTAAAATAATGGACTTGTGTCACTTGTTAAGAATGTTTTTATTTTCCATGGTTACGTGTAGGTTTTTTGAGCTCTAAATACGACGGATTTTTATTTGTTAACACAGCCGAGGTGAAGATGAGTTTCCTCGGAAAAGCTGATTTTTCGATAAAAGTGCTCAACTGCTGTCAAGTGGTCTTCATTCCACTGAGCATAGTCATGAGTCCTTGGACCATTTAGATTTTATAAGCCTTCATACCGAGTTGTTTATATTGTACAAAATCCTGCGGAAGTACGCGAAATATACAAGTTTTTTCAACGGTGTCGAGTTGATGTTGATGGCTGTTCGAATACGTACACGAATTATTTAGTCCGAGGACGTACCGGTTTGACGAGCACACTGTAAAAATTGATGCATAAACTTCCTAGAAGATGACTTGTTTCCCCAAAATTTCGCATGTAATTTTTTTTCAGAATTTTCTAACCGCATGGTAGTATGTATGCACTGATAAACCATTCTGCTAGTGCGTTCGAGCAAATAGTGACTTGGAAGATTACTACTTACAACAACAGCAATACAAAAAACAAGTAGACAATAGAAGCGAATGAAAATAGAAATGTTATCCACACTCATGTTTGATGGAATTCTAAGAAATCAACACAATACGGAAATTCCATTAAAATTTGTCGATGAGCTAGTGATGCGATGTTTACTCTGAATTGCAAGGCCTGCTAAAAGGCAAGAAATATAATTCCTCAACCAGTTCTTCCACGAATTGTTTTGGTTTTGGTAAAGTGATGGCCAGCTCTTCACTTTTACAACACAAACCACTGTACTGGTTCTTTTGAGGGAGAGAGAATAAATGATAGTTCGTTAATTGTATGCCTATTTGGAAAAGTACTCAATATTAAACAACAATTTTCTCTTCTTAAAATGTTCCCAACTATTGTTTTTCATAATAAAATGATTTTTTGTTTCAGCTAAATGAAAATTACACATTAATGTATGGACTTTAGACCAGCAAGGTAATATCTGAAAAATTAATTGTATTGGAGCTATGTATGGTATATGATATAGTCCACCGATTTCGATGTTTTTCGGTGACCAATATTTATTTGTACAGATGTACATATGTATATTACTAAATTTTAAACTTGTGGATGTTTTTTTGAGGGATTTTTAAAGTAAAATCTCATATCTGAACAAATCGATTGTATGGGGGCTATATGTTATAGTCTTCCGATTTCGATGATTTATGGTGACAATGTTTTCTTGTATACGTGTATACGTTTGTATAATACCAAATTTCACGATTCTAGATGCTTGTTTTAGGGATTTTTAAACCAAAATCTAATATCTGAACAAATCGGTTATATGGGAACATATTGCCCTCAGAACTCGATGATTTTCAGTGATAATATTTATCGTACGTTTGCAGAATACCAAAATTCACGCTTGTAGATGCTGTTTTAAAGAATTTACGACCCAAATCTCATATCTGAACTAATCGGTTATATGGAGTCCATATGTAATAGTCGTTCGATTTCGATAATTTTCAGCACCAATGTGTAGAGTATCAAATTTCATGCTCTTTGACGGATCTATGTTCCAAAATCTCAAATCTTAATCATCCGGCGTATTTGTTTAGGCTATAGTTTTCCGATTTGGCGGCTTCCAAAAAATTATCGTTTGAATGTGCCAGCGCATCAGTGTGTTTGGTTGAAATACATACATATATCAAAAACTGAACTAGTTTGCATACAAAGAGACGGACCCCCGGGCAAGGCTAAATTAAGTGAACTCGCCATTCTGAACAGATCGGTCTCTTTTTTGATGGATCCGTCTCTTACCTTTCTAGAACTTAAATATTTATTTACTTTCCAAAAAATACGTTATAATTCCTTAAGCCAAAATTACAATTAAATTTCACTCTTAAAAAAGTGTAATCATCATCTTTTTCCAAAATTTATACTCACCTAAAGCATTACCCTGCATTAGCTCTCGTTGTTCTTGTTGTTTTTGTATGCCATTTATTTGACTACTACTGGTGTCCAATACGGTTGTTGTCCTTATCGTTGGCGTCATTGTTGTTAACAAAAATGTGAGCAACAATAATAAAATTGTTGTCAATTCATTGGTGATGGACATGACGACTGTTGCTGCCAGTGACACTTTGAACAGTCAAAGAATTTGAATTATTTCGCTGTTTATTATTAAATACTAGCTGCGGTGATAGTAGTTTGCAAGTTTTGTAATTTCTGTCAATCGTGTTGGTTTTTGTACACACAAAGTTGCTGACAACTTTTAATCACTGACGGTATTTCAAATGTTTTGAATACCATTTTTCTCTTTAATTTTTCTTTTTTGTGAAAATAATTTCAATTCACTATCAGCAATATTTAAATATTTAATTAAAAATAGTGATGTACATATATTAAAGGCTTTTGAAAATTAATTTACACAATGTTGGTGATAAAAACAAATATTTTTTTTTTTTATTTTTTAAAAAAAAAAATATTTTTATTTTTAATTCAACAGATAGCATATTTTTTTTAAATAGCAGTGGTACCGTTATTTTAAATTTCATCACATTCACCACCAATCAAGCGTTAAATTGTATAGTACGGTCAATCTGTATGCGAGGAAGGGTTTTTATGCCCGCAGCATGGTAGGGTTGTAGGGTTGTGATTAGACTCATTAGGCTCTCTGATCACAATTAATATAAATACGAGATTTCATTGTTATTAGAGAAGTAGTCTTTGGTTTACGGCGACCCTTGTCCGGGAAAAGCCTAGATGTATAAGGGGCACAGTTTATTTAAACAAAGACCCGAGGCCGGGCAGGAGCATCGAGGTGACCACGCCACAGTTTATTCAAAAAGTTGAAAAAATTTTCCTCAACGATGCTCGAATAAAGACGGAACCACTCGCAAAAATGGTTGGAGTATCCGATACAACTATTTTTAAAAGACTTCAAGATCATCTTGGCATAACTAAGATCAGCGCCAGATAGGTATCAAAAATGCCCACGCCCACGCTAAAGCAATAGCACGTAAAGAGTTCACGTACATTATTCGATCTCTGTAATGAACAGAAGATGGTATATTGAATCGAACTGTTACTAGAGACGAGACTTGGCTTCATCATTATGTACCTCAGTCGAAACAAAACTCCATGCAGTTGCACAAAAAAGGACTAGTCAGCTGGAAACCCCTTGTCAACGACCTTTTTGTACGCGGAAGGGATATTTTTGTTCGCTTATATAGAAAAGATGAGGAGAACTGACGAAACGCGCTATTGACAACACGCCCGTCCATACGTGTAAGAGCCACGTTTTCTGCTCTGCATAAGGTAGGCTTCGATATTATGAATCACATACTCTACTGCCTAGACTTTGGCCTCAAATGGCTGTTACCTGTTTCCAAAAATGAAAAAACAGTTGAGAGGTAAAACAAAATTCTAGGTGTGTACCAGGGACTGAAAAAAAACTAGAAAATAATTTTCAATAATTTTGGTGATGGGACTAGGACTCAGACTTTGGCCTTACGAATGATAGCACATACTGCTAACCACTCTGATATTGCGGTCGACGATAAGAAATTACTTCACCCAAATATAGATTTGTCAAACGACTGTAGCCTGGAGTGAAACTGTCCTAAGGCTTAACAGCGTGACATATTTGAAAGAGGAAGCTTGACTCTATTTAGAGAGTTTAAAAATTATCTAGATTTAAGATTAAGGTATAACTTAATTACACGTGTCCGATTTGGGTAGTAAAAACTGGTGAATGTGTTGCAGAGACAGTAGGAAAAGTTTGATCGAGCGGGCGAAGTTGAGGGAAAAGGTATTGTAGATATACGTAAGAAAAGACAGAAAGAAAGCGATCTACATTCATATATCTAATACACGGTGCAGACATATTCAATTTTGTTACAAAATTTCTAATTTTTTGTGACGCTTTTGAGTCAAACAATGGACACCTCTTTATCTAAGGACCAGACAAACTTTTTGCTGTAATTGTACCAGACTTTGACCTATTGCCAGAAAACACATTGAATATCACTAGAGTCCCAGATCATGCGGATGTACAAGGCAATGAAAAAGCGAACTAACTGGCTCCCATCGACTCCTCAGACTCTTCAGCTCCTTCAACTGTTGTTTGAAGCAGTGGTTCATGGAGGAACAATTAAGGTCTTGGAAATGCTCCAAAGTAAGGATGAACCACTAAATTATTGTAGCGTAGCGTGGATAGTAGACATACCAAAATGTTACTAATATGAAGCAAAAGAGAATATAATATTCTGATGGGTGTATTAACGTCATTCACCCCTGAGATATCATCACCCTAAGCAGTAAAAAGTAAAGTGAAAACAGCTGAGTTTAGAGCATGCACACAGGATAGCGATAGAGGAGAGTCGATTGACAAGTCACATCTTTCACGATGCTTCCAACTCCAATCTTACGGAGGTGGGCACGCATAGGTGAAAGAAACTAAAACAATTTAGAAAACCGTGTGAACTTTTCGCAATCGCTTAGTTGGGATACACGAGGAAGAACAATTAGTCTGCTCAATGAGTTGGGTGCGGCCGCTTACGGTCAGTTCCTTAACCATCCTCATTCAACCATCCTCTTTCAACCCTGTACAACCTGTACAAGCAGTACTATTATTCTCACTGCTTCGTTAAGGTATAAATAAATATAAAATAATATCATAGAACCGTTTGGCGCTTGGTTGTGAACTCCATATTTAAAAATTACAGGTGGTGTGGAATGCCCATTCCGCCTTTTGCACTACGAATTTATTATGTGGAGGTCGGGGGTGAGCTCAGGGTGAACGTAATTTATTTGAGCGCTTTGGCTCTTCAAAATTTGTGGAGTGAGGGAGCTCTCCGTGGAATTCTTGAAACTCCTAGTGCTGGCAAACATCTAAGCCGGCAATAATGCAAACTTTCGACCAGTTGTTGGTTTGGGAATTTATTGAGCTCTTTGGCTCTTCAAAAATTTACATAGCGACGGAGAACTGGTTTTTTCAGCCATTTCTGATGCATATATTATACAAGCCTTCGAGTAAGCATCAGTCACACTGTTGCGGCTGGGAATTCTCCGTGGAATTCTTGAAACTCTTAGTGCTGGCAAACATCTTAGCCTGCAATAATGAGAGCTGTCGAATGTCACCAAGCACCTCGAGCTTAGCTTCTAATATAAACTTTAAGTTTATTGCTTCATAGTCCACCTGAAAATTGCACTTAGGCATATAAATTTATTTGTCGAAAAACCAGAGGGAAATTTGCCTGGAAAACCCCTAAAATTGCTTTATCACCAAATTTTTATTTTCTTACCTTCTAATTAACGTAAACTCATTCACTTACACATTTAATATTAAATTTAAAAATTAAATTTATTTTTTGTATATTTTATAACCTTAACATGCTCGGGAGAGCCATGTATTTATATTTAAACATTTTTAATGTCTTTATTTTTTTTTTAATTTAATTTTATATTTTATTTAATATAATTTTTTTTATGATTTTATTTAATTTTTTTTATTTTTTACCTTTCTTTTTTTCAACTCAAGTAAAAACATGACATTGTAAAAGCGACTCACGATTTTATAGCTTGCCTTTTCACTAATATTATAGTTTTATTTTCTTATTACCAAATTACCAAATAAACTTTTTTTTTTAATATACGCCATTTTTATCTCAAAAGGTTACCTTTATTATTTTTATTTTTTTTATTTTATCGCTTTTACACAAAATTTGTATTTTTAATTATTTAAAATATTTGTTTAATAGGTATACCTATATATTCTTATTCGTATTGTTTATTTATATTTTATTTCACGAACTTTCACAGACGTGTAATTATTATTATTTTTTAATTTTCGCATAATTATATGTCTCAACACACACACATAGTAAAACATTCACTTTTCACATTTACATAATTCATTTTTTACTTATTTTTTTTTATCCCGGTGCACTGTTCGCAACGAATTTTGTTTTCACGATAAACTTACGTACATACATACATATCTACGTAAAAGACTTCAAACGGAATACAACACTCATCCGCCTCGTATAATAAACGCGACCGTTATGCTGTCTTGCCAGCACAGTCACTGACACTTCTGGCAGGAGCCATACAGTAGAGATATTTGCTGCTCGAACGACAACATCCTTTCGCCGCAAACGAAATTTACGAATTACTTTGCGACACTCATACCCACACTTGGACGCTTTAACATTTCGCCGAATATCTTCGTTAGTTTTTTGACTCCGAAAATTCGCCACGCATTTTACATTGCACTCAAACCAAACCGAAAGAAAAAAAGCCACCCCTCTGGAGCTGTTAGTTTACATTGTAAGAGATTTGGGTTTTTCTGCAAATCAATGTTGCTTCTGTTGAATGGAAATGTTCCCAGCTGTTGGTGCAAGGAAAAGCTTGCTAAAACTAGGAATGCTTCCGACATCCCTGCGGCAATAACAGAATACTGTTCGTTTCGTTTTCTGTTGAATGGGAAGCAATATCGTTTATAGGTAATGTAAGCAAAATTATTATTTGGTAAACTTCTCTTCTTCGTCTATACTTCCTATAACTACTTTGCCATAATAATACCTGCAATAACTGTTGATTATAGATTGTCACTCACATATTATTAAAAGTTGTCCCAAAATGTAACAGTGCCGCAGCTGTATCCTTGCTGAATATGTAAACAGAGAATGTGAAAAAATGCCGAGAATGTTATCGTTACTGCATTAAAAAAGCCTTATCAATGAGCTTTCAAGATGAGCTTTTTATTTATTTAAAAGCCTAGCCAATTTTCAACCCTCTTAACTGAAGGAAAGCTATTGCGTCTAAAACTATGCCTAATTTATCCTCAACCGCTCGATATTGCGCTGTTTTTAAGTGTCAATTTTTTTTATTTTTGCGACATGAGCTTGGAGGTCCCTTGATCTTGGAAAAGACCCGTGAAAAGATGATCGACAGTCACCACCTTTTCGTCGATTTTAAAGGAACTACCTCTACCCCGCTATGTCTGAATTTGGTATTCCCGGAAAACTTATACCACTGTGTAATATGGCGTCAGAATCGGAAAATACATCTCCAAGTCGTTCGATACCAAACAAGGTTTCAGGCATTGTGATTCCTTATAGTGTGACTTCTTTAATCTATTGTATGTATATATGTATAATTGGCGCCTTGTAACCGCTAAAGCGATTTTCGGCCGAGCTCCTCCTCCAATTTGTGGTTTTGCGTCTTCATGTTTTTCCATTGACATTCCATGCCGAGGGGCGACCGCAATTAGAAAAGTTAACCTTTTTTTTATTTAAATTAATTTCCTATAACTTTTGGATGTTAGTCGCACCTGGATTTGAACCCGGGCATCTAATCTATTACTTCAGAAAATAATAGGAGCTGCAGAGCTGAATATAGAAGGTCCAATCTTCTATAAGAGTATACAACTTCTGGCGTACGCCAATAATATAGACATTTCTGGTCACAACAATTGCGCCGTCAGTACTGCTTTCTCCAGACTTGGTAAAGAAGGGAAGCGTATGGACCTGGTAGGGGCGAGGGTAAGACGAAATACCTCCTACCATTAAACAAATAGTCAATGCATTCGTGCCTCAGCTCCCACGTCAGTGTTGACAATCATAACTTCGTCCAACTTTGGACTGTGTAGGTAATGTAAAACTAAAGTCCTCTCTTGACAAACAATTACCAAATTCTACAAGTCACTCATCATTCCCGCGCTTCTATATGGTGCGGAGGAATGGACGATGGTAAAATCAGATGAGTCGGCGTTGGGAATTCCGAGAGAAAGATTTTGCGTAAGATTTCTGGTCCTCCTATGCGCGTTGGGAATGACAAACACCGCAACGACATTGATATATTTCAGCGAGTCAAGAGACAATGGCTATACTCGTTAGGTCATGTGGCTAGAATTCATGATAGCACTCCGGCATTGAAGCAGAGGAAGAGCAAGACCTCAACTCCGTTGGAAAATCAGGTGGAGAAGAGCCTAGGCGCACTTGGGGTATCATCAATTGGCGCCAAAACAGCAAAAAGAAGGTAGGAATGGCTCACTGTAAAGAAGAAAAGCTTCGAGGAAGTAGTCCTTAACAAGATATCACCTTACAGGCGACAACTTAAAAACTTTTTAGGAACCAGCGAATATCAAAGCAAAGTGTAAAATTTGAAATGTGGAATCATGTTGCTGCGTGCGTCTTAAGATATCTTAATGAACTCTGATAGGCATTTATCAGAAGGTATTGAAGGTTGTTGTTGTTGTCGTAATACCCCGCTTATGGACAGGCTAATTAATCCAAGTTGTTGTTGTTGTTGTAGCGGTTCGCTAACCCCGCTTAGGGCAGGTGTAATCAGTCTAAGTCGCCGGGGTCATCTAACGGGAGGTCCAGGAAACGTGCTGTTTCGACAGGGTTGGACCAAAGGGAGAGGGGGGTTAGATGGGTCGGTTTAAGAGGGCATGTGAAGAGGTGGTTAGTATCGTGCGGGGACTCTCCACATGCAGGGCATACGTTGGGTATGCTGGGGTCGAGTCTGGATATGTAGGAGTTTAACCTGCTACAGTATCCAGATCTGAGTTGTGCCAGAGTCACGCGGGTCTCTCGAGGCAGCTCGAGCTCACTGTCTGCGATGGGTGGTGGTTTGGATCCGAGTACGCCATTCACTGGGAGGGAGTCTAGGAAGGTGTTAACTGACTCCTGGTGAATGGCGTTCAGTGCCTGTCGGTAAGCCGTCCTGTCCAGCGGTTGTTGAACATGGTGCTGTATAGTGCTGTCGTAGTCAAGTACTCCCTTCCTGATGTGCCTAGGCGGAGGCTCCGCTTCTAGGAGGTGCCTGCTGGGGTGCTCCGCGCGGTGGCATCCCAACAGGAACTGCTTGCACAGCAAAGCATTATGCTCCTTAACTCGTAGCATAGATGCTTCGCTGTGCAAGTGGTGTTCAGGTGACATCAGGAGGTTTCCTGTCGCAGTCCTAAGGGCGGTATTCTGGCAGGCTTGTAGTTTCCTCCACTGCGTCTCCGGCGCCCAAATCGGTGCAGCGTAATTTACGACCGGCCGGCCAATTGCTTTGTAGGTTGCCAGCAAGGTTTCTTTATCTTTACCCCATGTGCTGCCGGCTAGCGCTTTGAGTATTTTGTTGCGGCCCTGGAGTTTTGCGGCAATTGCGGTCGTATGCGGAGTGAAGGAGTACAGGCTATCGAATGTGACCCCTAAAATCTTAGGGTTGTTTACAGTTGGAATTTTTACGTCATCAACTTTCACATCGAGTTCTAGCCGGTACTCCTTCGTCCAGCTGGTGAAGAGGGTAGCCGAGGATTTCGTCGGTTGGATTTTTAATTGTCGTGCAGTGAAGAAACGGGAGAGATCAGCGAGGTAGCCGTTCACCTTCGAACATAGGCTATCAATATCCTGGCCGGACGCCAATATTGAACAATCATCGGCATACGAGGTTAGTGAGACTCCTTCCGGTGGAGGAGGGAGCTTCGAAATGTAAAAATTAAACAGTAGCGGGGAGAGGACACCACCCTGCGGAACCCCCTGTTTAATTTTCCTAATTAATCCAAGTCACCGAGGTCATCTAATGGGAGGTACAGGAAACGAGCGGTTTCGACGGGTTCGGACCAAATGTAGAAAGGGGTTAAAAGTGTTGGTTTTAGGAGCATGTAAATAGGTGGTTAGTGTTGTGCGGGAACTCGTTACATGCGGGAGATACGTTGGGCATGTCGGGGTCGAGTCTGGATATGGTGGAGTTTAACCTGCTACAATATCCAGACCTAAGTTGCGGGGGGCTCTCGAGCTTTTCATCTGCAATGAGTGGTGGATTGACTTCGAGGACGCCATTCACAGGGAGAGTTTTTAAAGGTTTTGACTGGCTCTTAGTGAATGGCGTTTAGTACTCCCTTAGATTATATCAGAAGGTTTCTTGTGGCGGTCCGAAGGGCAGTGTTTTGGCAGCCTTGTAACTTTTTCAACTGCGTCTCGTTTATATCCGGTACCAAGATGCAGCGTAGCTTACGACCGGCCGGCCAATTGCTTTGTACATTGCCAGCAAAGTTTGTTTATCTCTGGAGTTTTGCGGCAATCGCGGACGCCAATATCGAGCAATCAACAACTCTCACAACAGCCGGTTTTACGCACCGAAGTTGACCCGGCTGTAACCCGGTGAATTCAACAATAACAATAAAAACAACATAGTGCTCAGCGATAGAGTCTATCTCCTCCTACAAATCTATAACCAAATTGGCGTTCCCCTAGTATATGACACGGAATCAGAAGTACTTATTTGACGCTTTGTTATCGTTAGAAGAGCAAAGTTACAAATACACGGAATAAAACTTTCCAGAAAAATTCATCTAAAATTCCTCACTTCTTCTCTAGAATTCTATCTTTTACAATACATATATTTGAAACAAAATTAAGCCTTCAGCCAAATGCCAACACCTCTAAAACTAAGCTCATAGTTTAAAAAAAAAAAATAAACGAAAACAAAGAAAAGTTTTTAAAACAACACAAACACTCAAAACTTACAACTTTTAAATATACTTTTATTTAAAAAAGAGGTTATCATTCACAATTCACAAAATGAACTAAGAAAAATGCATTGAAGTATTTTATATCAATAGATTAAAATTTGATACAAACTGGAATAGTATGCCACATTTTTTTTGTTTTTGGTCTTTTGCACCACAACGAAAGATCAGATTGCAAATCAGTTTGTCTCCGACAACTATATTTTAACACAACTTATATGAGTGTGTCTGGCGAATTAATTTGGAAAAAATTAATATTTCTTCGGAATTTGTTTGTATTATAACAACGCTTATTGTTTTTGTGCAAAAAAAAACAATAGTGTTTTGGTACTTGAAACCTATTTGAGGCTTAATCAAAATAAAGTTCATGTAAAAGTTTCACAATAAAATTCTCAGTAGTTTTAATTTTTTTCTCAAAATTTACTACTACAATTTAAATCGATACGCAATACTTATTCGTTTTGCTTTTTTTACAATTACATTTCAAAATTTGTTCTTAAATAAAAAGAGGTTCAGTACAATAATTTTCTAGTAATTTACGCCGTTTACATACGTTTCTATAAATAAAGTGTTGTAGCGGTAGGGAACAAAAAAAAATAGTTTGAACCTTATGAACAGCACTCATCGAAAAGTTAGGCCAATTTTTTTGGACTAACATGGCGATATCATGATTTGTGGTGCAATCCATTTTACTGTTGGGTGATTGGCATTGATGTTGTGGTGGTGTTGTTATACAGTGAGTTCTTGAGTTGAATTATTAAATTGGTGGAGATGATCGCCATTATGTATGTATGTTGTGTTTTTTTTTTAATTCTTAAAATCATTTCAGCTTGGAATAAGTATCAACTTTTTTATGGAATTGATTATAGTAATCGATAACAACATTCTGAGTTTGATTCAGAGCTTTGTTTAGGTTTTCAGGTGAGAGATTTCCACTGCCAAGAAAAAAAAGAGATAATATTTTCTATTAGTAATTACATATGGGAAGTAAATAATTATTTAACGTACATAAAAACTTGTGTCCTGAAGAAAGCCACCGCTCGGCCGAAAGCATCCACACATACATTTTTGACCGCCAAAGATGTGTTTTCGATCTTTTTGGGTAGTCCGGGAATATATTGTTCCAACTGAAATTTAAAAAAAAATAATGCATTCAATTCATTTCAAAAAATGCAAATGTACATATGTATGTATGTATGTATAAATAATTATTATTGGCAATAGCATTAGTTGACATTTTTTAACTATTTTGCACTGAATTTTTAATAAGGGAATATATTGAAAAATTAACGTACAAAAAATTCAAATATTTTTAAACCAGTTGTTGTAGTACTGTAGAGATCTCTATCAGAAAAAAAAATTATTAGTCATTATTTGTATAAATCTAAAAATTCTATAATTAATTTTAGTAGAACCAATTCAACGCAATGACTTCCATTTGAACATTTTCCCTTAGCAAACAATGAAACCGGTTTCTATACAACGATTGAAATTTTTTTCTTCTTTTTGAACTGAACATCGTGTATGCACACACACACACATATACAAATTAATCATTGCAGACATAATAGACAACAACTGCCGTCAAAGCAATATGTAAAAAATGCACAAAACTTTCAACATCTCGACAGGATGATGTCATCCTCCAGTTAGTAATTAAATATAAAGGTAGAAATAAAACATAAATAGTAAATTAACAAAATACTCACAAAACTAGCAACAGCTGGCAGTTTCCCTGCAACAAACTCCGACACTACGGTGTATACATTACATGCAGTATTACGCGCCAATTTGAAGAGATCACACGCCAGCTGACCTGCAGGTTTCGCGTAAGGCGGTACATGATGTTCGAGCCATTTATAGCCGCGTGCCGCAGCGCCCATCGTTGTATACCACACTTTCTCTACATGCGGCAATACGCCGGCATTTTTCAATGCTTTACCAACAGTTGATCGCTCGAATACACCTTTGCCATTCACATTTGTATCGTAGATCAAAACGCCGGCAATCAATACGAGTAATACAAAACTACCGAAGATCCATTTGCAGCAGGAACCGCATTTCTTTTGTTCACTTGCTATTTGTTTCTTCTTCTGCTGTGTTGTTTTCTCTTGGACATTCTATAATAGAAAGAAAGAGCGTTAATTAATGAGTATGTATTAATATGTATGTATGTATGTATATTTATAAATCATTAAAATTAATCGTTAAATAACTAGGAGTGTGTTTTACCTTTTTACCGGCTGGTTGTTTGGTTTTATTTTTATTGCCTTTGTTATTTTGTGCCATTTTTATTGCAAATTACTGTTATGGATTTTAAAAATATTTAACTAAAATTATAAAAACATAAAGCTCTTGAAATATGTATGTTCATTTGTATTGTGTGCAGGCATTCACGTATGCACATATGTACAAATGCATACATATTTTTGTCGCTTTACAGTAAAATGGTTCAAACAAATCAATTAGAAATCGCAGTCTTTAAAATAGAAGTTTTTGTCTTCTTGACTTTCTCTATATTCCATGACAATGAAGTGGGAATTAGTAAAGTTTAAAGAAAAACTTTCAAACTATACATATGTATTTCTCAAATTCATGAATATTTCACTACAAAATCGGCATTTAATTTAATCACACTAAAGTTTTGTTTTTAATTGTGTTGAAAACAAGCAAAGTATTCTGTACCCGCAATACATAACCGCTGAGGCTGAGATAAGATTCAACAGAAATATATGTACATATGTAGCTATACATAATACTGTCTCAAAATAATATTTTTCTGAATTATTCCGCCGAATTCAAATTTAAGAGTTCCTAAAGTCTAAACCTCTGAGTTAATATACCTACTGCATAAGTATATGTTTAACTTATACCTTCAGAATATTTTTAATAATGCAATTAATATATTTTTTATAATGAAGACAACACTTATCACTAACAAACGTAATGTTCTACGATTGGTCCTTGACATTGCGTGTTCAACAAATATATTTAAGTACATATGCACATATATTTGCAAGCGCAAGTACAATGAAAAAAATAAATGTGGAAATACAGTGATGTGCGTCAAAAAGTGTCAATTATATGTTGAATTTTTGGTCAAGGTAATTAAAAAATAAATAAAAATAATAATAATTTTTAGGAACAAATTCCACTTCATCAAAGGCATTTTTACTTCAGTGCAGTGGTCACTGTATTCAAACAACGCTAGAGAAAAATACCACAAGTCAGGCTTTAAACTTGCGCATCTAGTGCCATCTGGCAGCATTACTTTGAATAAGCAATTCTCATTTATTTAGTAACTATGTACACCTATTGCTATATGATTTTGAATGATTTTCAGATTTTTTAAACGAATTTTGCGACACGTCACCATACCAAACAAAATCCCAACGTAGTATGGACATACAAAAAAATGACCGTACATAGTTACTTATTAATAATTTTGCTTTGAAATGCCGTTAAATCAACGAACTGACGATTATGCTACTTAGAGGCCTTCAGATAAGAAGCTGTGACATGCATTCAATCGAAATCTAATTTACATATATTTACATATGTGTATATGTATGCATGTGTATTCCGATAAGCATTTTGACCGCCTAGCCACGTCATTTACTATTCCAAAAACAAGCTAAATCAGGTAAAAGTAAGAATAGAAAGGTGAATAAACCTTTGAGAGGCATAACCACTTATAGTATGAAGATAGCTAAGAACTAAACGTTAGTTTTTCAGAGAAAATCAGCAACAACAAATAATGTATAATTGATAAACGCACAGCATTTTTATAAACAAATTTGTGGCCGGTGTTTAAACTTCTCAAAAAAAAAAAAAGGAGACAAAACTCACTGAAAATGATAAAGTACATACATATATTTTTATAGTTTTTGGATTAAACATACATACATACATACATATGATGTATATAAAAACACGCTTCACTAATAGCCACGTGTAAACAATGGAGCCGGTAAATATGAGCAAAAGAAGGTCACCCATTTTCAAGTACAATAATTTATGATGTAGTAAGTAAAAAGGGAATTGTACTAAAGAAATTTCTTTCTACAATCTCTGTTTTTTTATTATACATGAAAGTTTTAAATCGTTAAAAAGGTTGATGTCGCAGACCTTGCACCCGAGTATAGAAGCCATCCAGCAAGTAAATGTATATATGTTATGCATATATACATACACAGCTGCTCCTAACAAGAAATTCATCCAACTCTCTCACTCTCAAAAAAAAAAAAAAAAAAGAAAAAACAATTCCACGTCGCACCACTTTGTACGCTTCATCTACCAAATTCTCTACTCCATTTGCTTTTTATTAATTTATATACACACATTTAAGTTAGTATCGAGTTAAAGAAAAAAAAATTGGAAAGTTAATACATAAATTCCCTATCACTCTATACGTTTTCTGGGGCGAAAGTGTGTATACTTTCCGAATTTTTCAAACCGCTTCAAACAGAAAAGGAAATGTGCACATTTTGAACTCTCTATATCCTCCCTTTCCTGTTCCCTTATTTTTAATTGCGATTCGCTAATCGATTTTTTCCAACCACTTTTTTTACCGCTGTATGTTTAGATAATTAACATAAAAAATTAGAAATTTTTAATGTGCATATACTTTTTGAAGAAGTTAATTTTCTATATATGCTATAATTTATCTCTACTAATTCACTGTTAAATTTTTACTAATATGCACAAAGTAAACCACTATCGGTGTTGCTCACACAATGATCACACCTCTCCCCAGTTTCGGACTAATTGGAAATGAACTCGCCTTTCCTTTTCCTAAAAAGTTTGAAAAGTTGCCAGATTGGTAGAAAACATAAATTTAGTTATTATTACATGTAGTCTCCACTGAATGTTTTACATTCAAACAGCACCGAGAGCATAATTTCAGATAAGGGAGGCAGTTATCAGCATTTGCAATTTATTTGAATAAATATACAAATATTTTACCAAAAACTTGGTAAAGAAATATTTCGAAACGTCTTTTTTAAGCAAATAGCAAATGAATATTACTTTAGACATTTTATATTGGGTATATCACTTGTGTTTACGTTCGAAAGAAATGTGTAGTGATTAGTAATAACGTACTTACCCTTAAAACAGCAATCAAATCTTCCAAATTTGGGTCTTTCCTTTTGGCTGAATCCAACTCTTCATTCAGTTTTTGGGCTTCCTCCAGGAATGTATGGAATGATTTAGAACACGCTAGTTTTAAAATATCTTTGTCACTCTCATCGAGTTGCTTTTCTGCAAAACAAAAAATGTTTTTAAGGCGTAATAAAGCATATAAAAAGTTTAAATTTTTTAATGAATGCTCACCAATTTCTTTGAATAGCAATACAGACGGTAACAATTGCTTTTTATAATTCATTTTCCATACTTTAAAGCTATCATCCCCATTAACAAGGCAAGAAACACATGCTAACAACTCACTACGGTTTTTCTTCCCATCTTCAATACAACGGAAAAGTGTAACAAAAATGTTTGCATGCTTAGTAATTGATAAAATATACTTCATCTGTAAAAAAAAAAATATTTGAAACCTTTCTGATATTTCAACTTATTTTACGAAAGGATTACCAAAAAGCCATGTGCACATTTTGCTAAAGTCTCTTGATTCTCTTTTGGAATGGAATAGTTAGTTTTCAATGCATTATAGAACGAAAAAAATTCGTTTTGGTTCAAAATAATTGTACACCTAAGAAAAATTGTATTTTAAAATCGCATTATCTTTAGTTTACTCTCACATACTCTTCGCCGGAAGCAGACAAAGCTCTCTCCAAATACTCGGTTACAAATTTTGTATAGCTTTTCAATTCCAAATTAGGTAACATTAAATTTTGCCACACTGTTGATAAAAAGATAATTAATTTTAGCATGTAAATATGTAAATTTTAATGTTGACAATATATTATATTAGGTGTTTGCATATGTACCTTTAATACCCTCCGTCAATTGTTTAAAGCCACCTTGACCAATCGCCCATAGTATACTCAAGCAAATGTTGCTCCTATTTTGAAAGGAATTTCGCAACATTGCAATCTTGGCCATATTATTGGAAGCAATGTGAGGCCAATTTTGACCAATTAATTGTAATATATACTGAAACCGCAAATCATTTAAATATAAGTATTTTACATAATAAAGGCAAATAATATTCACCTTATAACCGACGATTGGTAAATTTTTTGAAAGTTCCCCGGTCATACTTATTAGGAGAGTATGATAAAAATATGACAAATTCTCTTCACCAACGGATTCTAAAAATTCAACAACAATAGTATTTAGTGCAGCACTTGCTAAATTGCTTGGATAATGTATCGATTTTCCTGAGAATGTGGGATCGCAGTCAAATGGTAGTTGTTCATTAAAATAGCTTGCAACCTAGAGAATATGATTTCAAAATTTAATAAACTACATTAAAAATGTTAAATTATTATTACTCCTTTAAGCCAAAGTAGCTCGGAGCCCGGATAAACAATTCTCAATTGTTCCAATTGGGTTGCGAAGTCATTTACTGTGACATTTCGTAGCACAGCTTCTAAGCTTTTTGGTTTCGGCGCAGCCGGTTTCGATTTTGCCTGTTGCTGCGATGATTGTTCTTTTTTCGTAGATTTATCTTTTGAACTGTTGACATTTTTTTTATTCGGAGATGATTTTGACTTAGTTGAGGAACTGACAGATTTTGCTGGTGACAAATTCTCCTTACCCCTTTTGCCAGATACCAAAGTTCGGTACTCGTGCGACGGCACTATAAAGAATTATGATAATTGTGATTTCATAACTGTATGATAATACCTACAAATCTCTTCTAGTTTTGGGCCTAAGGCAGCTATACGTTTTTTCTCCGTATGGGCCTCTACTTTTTTGTCAAGGTTTCTAGCTTTTTTTGATTTTGTAACAACTTCCCATTGATTTGAAGACATGGTTAATTAAGTCAAACAAAAATAAATGTGCACTGCCAACTCGAAAGAAAAAATTCCGTTGCAATTAACTAAATAAATGCACTTTACCGGCGATACAACGAAAAAAAGAATAAAAAAATTAGACAGATGACGTTTACAGAGAATGTCAACTATAAAGAAAACCGATTGTTTCGAAATGAATGGCAGTGCCTTGTCTAAGGCCAAAAGTACTCACCAACGTAAAACCATAGTACTTAAAATCTGAATAGTATCGAGTATGGGATATACCAAGGCCAATACATACGAATGATATATATGACAATATTTCAAGCTACATTTCCGATACACATTAGTCTTATGATGACGCACCAATACTTTCCCTATACTAAACGAAGAAATATAATCGGAGGGTTATTGTTTGCCGCTTGCCGAGGGGATGTTGGTCCATTTAGGATTCGAACCCAAGACGGTCTGAATAGTATTGTTGAAAAACCAAGAATTGGTTGATTTTGAAAATGTGGCTTTACCTTTGTGTATAACGATATATGGGGCTTATAGTGAAAGATAGTGTTTCTTAATTATTAATCGATTAATATCGATCCTACCGTTGGATGTGCCATAAAAGCTTTCAACTATCAAAAGGAGCTAAAACCATATCTAAATAAAGAATATTCATTAGCAAAGACCGTCCGAGGACGAAAAATAAAACTAGTAGATACTTGGTCTGAAATTTCAACAATAATTTAAGAGCATATTTTTAGACGTTCAAATTTTTTGTAAAATAATTCAAAGCATTAAGTTTTAAATTAAAAAAGGAAAAAAACGCCAAATGAACCGCTTTGAAGTTAGCCAAAATTTTTAGTTTCAGCATGTTAAATATTTAAATTTTATTAAAAATAAAACATCTTTTGATTTACACATACATATATTACCCTATAAATATAGATACCGGGATAAAAACGCATTTAATCTAGTACAGTCAATTTAAATATCACCAAGTTTATATAAATATATGAACACAGTAGAACGTTATTAAAAGCAATTAAAATTATTTTAAAGATGGTAATAGCTTTGCCGGCAAGAGATAATTACTATCTTTAAAATACATCTTTTCAAATATATAATATAACTACGTTCTTAATTTTAATTTTTCAAGCAACGAATTCATCTTCCAAACTGATTCTACTTTTTAAATTTCTGGTATATCTTCCCAAGAGAATCCTTCACGCTTCATTAATATAGATGACAAAATATAGCTATAATATCCGCCTGGAATTATCATTAGAGATCCCAAAATTAGCAATGGTGATGCACGATCCATATATGCTTGATCTATAACTTCTGTGTAAATCAGTCCTGCTGTCGTCAAACAAATCTGTAAAACATAAAAAAATTAAAAATTACCTCGAGTATTCATACAAGTAAGCAGTAATCACTTACTACACCAACGATTAGAAAGAACATGACAAAGCATATTGTTTTCCATGGCAGCTTTTGCTCAGAGTCAGACAAAAATTGTGCCTCTTGATAATCATAACTGAAGCCATCAAGTTCATCTCTGCCATTATCATCATCTGAATCTAGGAAGCTTCCATAAGATCCCCTGCGCCGACGGATTGTAGGCATTTTCGAAAATTTAAGTGTTCAACGTCAAAACCAAAAAATATATGTACTTAAATTTCTTTTAAATTTCTAAAAATAAAATTCCTGACAAGTTCAGTTGCCTTATTTATTTAAATGTGTTTAATTATGTAGAAATGTAATACAATAAAAGGTTATTAAAAAGTTGAAAGCAAAGGAAAATGAAATGTTTTGTTTATCCTATATTTTGCAAAGGGGCGTAAAAAATTACAAAGAGTTGCCAATCGCGATTTTTTTTTAAATTTTGAGTGATTTTTTTTCACCAGCAGGTTACAAAAATTTTGTTTCATTGCATGTACAAATTAATTGTGTTTCTAATTGAAATCTATATAAAAAGTCAAAATGCATATCATTTGGTAGGTATGTTTGGATGATGAAATGTATGACCTTACATAAGCAAAAAGGCAGGCGCTAATTGTTATTTCCACTCAATATTTCCAAACATACAACAGAAATGAACAGCAATAAGTGAGGGAAGATAATTTGACAACCAACCACTGATCAGCTGATGAAGCAATTTTACCTTTTCATATATCGTCTTGGCTCGGACTTTTCTTTGTTATTTATTATTCAGAATAGTGGCAAGCTTTTGTTATTTTGGAAACAGATGTTTTATCAATAAAGTGAGGGGTGGAGAGACAAACATGTCAAAATAATTGTGAAGTGAAAAACGGATGCTATTAATTAATATATACTAATTGCTCTAGAATTTAGAACACAACTTTAGTGTTTATTAACAGAAGATGTCATTGCAAAAGCAGTTTCGTGAGCTTGCAAAGCCATACTATTGGATAAATATTATTCTATCAATTTCTTATGTAGTAGCAAAAAAACTACATCCAATATGTACAAGACTCTTCAAGCATCGAGGAGAGGAAATGTGTGAATTGGATAGTCGTGAAACAGAGATTTTATTTTTCCTACTAATTGTGGTTATGATACGTTCGCGCAAAACTGGAAGTGTGACCATGGTCAATTACTTGTCTGCCTCATTTCTCTACACAAAAGTGGCCAATGTTATACTATGGGCTTATAGTGACTTCCGATATGGTATAGGATTCTTATTACTTTGCGTTCTAGTGAGTATTATTTTGCCAGAACCATCGTACCGTGGTCCAGAGCACATAACTTACTTCCGGAATATGCAAACATTTGAAGAAGAGCTGGTACGAGATAAAAGAATCAATTGGTTAATCTGTTTCTACACTGTATGGAATCCAAGTTGTGTGAATTTTGCACCTATTTTTGCTGAACTTTCAGCGGAGTATGATTTGGATAACTTAAAGTTTGGAAAAGTTGACATTGGGCGCTTTCCAGATGTGGCACAAAAATATCGTATATCGGACAGCAGTTTTTCGCGACAACTACCAACAGTTATACTCTTTAAAAACGGAAAAGAAGAAGAACGAAGACCTTGCGGTGATGCAAGAGGAAAATTGCAGAAATTCTTCTTTTCAGCAGATAATATGCGTGCTGCATTCGGGCTCAACCAACTTTATAAAGAATGCGTTGAAAATCCGTTAAAGAAATTGAAGCAGATAACCACTGCCACTCCAGTAAACGCTGCCGTTAAAAAGACACAATAGATATTTAAATATACATATATATATATTCAATAAGCATGTGTGACCGTCTACTTAGATAAGCATCCAGAAACTCACGTAAACGCATTTCATTCTGTTTATTTATTATATTAGTTAAAGCAAACTATTGGTATTTATTATGTCCGTATGTGTTAATACATGCATACGTACATTCTTATAATAAAGTTTACCAAAGATTTCATTTGTTGAGGAACGAAAATACAATTCAGTTGATGACTTTCATTTATATAACATATAGTATTAAGTCGCACTAGGCCTAAAACTCCTATTGCAAACAATTAGGCATGAGCATATTTAATTTAATACCGAGCTCACAAACAACAGAAATTACCACGAGTTGCGCGTAAAGAAGTTGGGTGTATATCAGGGTCTTTTACAATCCGGCAGAGTTACAGGCAACATGACTCCCTTACTTCCTCCAAATTCAATCCTCTTGAGGGAAGGCTAGCCTTGCAGAAATATGACCGATTGCTTGATGTCTCTTGACAACGACATCAGCCCTTACGCCGCGGTTAATAGGAAGGCGAAATAGATTAATATAACGACTTATGGTAACTCTCACATCGAATCATTTTCTGGCAACATTCGCGACTTCGTCGTTGCGCAAAAAGAAATTAGGAAAGGTACTCTTGTGAGCTAAGAATGAGTAACATCTGTAGATCATCTAATCAAGTCTATGCCCAATTCGCCGAAGCCCGATGGCCCAGTAGAAATATTATTAATGGACCGCTCACCGCAGAACTCGGAAGCCCGCGTAGTACTCATACAACTAAGGTCTGAATATAGTATCAGATTAATCCCCTATCTATTCAGGCTAGACCTTGACTTACTCAACATAGATTTAATTTACAATGAGCTCCAACGCCTGTACACATTGTTCTTTATTTATGTTACTCAACTCGATAATTCTTAATTTACTTTATGAAAGGGTAGGAAGATAAAAAGGTATTGGCATGGACTAATCTTTTTTTTTATAAATTATATAATTTGTCTCACATGGCAACGTTTTAAAACTTGATATTTCCCTTGAACAATAACAGTCAAATTCAGCGAATACTTTATAACGAGTGAAATAATTCTTCTTACTCGTTCGATCGACTTCCTCTCGTTCTTTTCTTTTACACCAACATGGCTGATCAGGTAAGACGCGAAGTGTTGTGCTAATATTTTTTGATATATTTAAAAGAAAATATCATGAAACATAAAGGTACATCTTTAAAATCACCGACAAAGTTTGAAGTTATAAAATACAAAGGTTAAAGTGATTAGTAGTTGTTCGTACTGTGTAAATATTGGAGTACCATGTGGTTTTGGGATGTTGGAAAATGTGTTGCTATTTGAGTTCCCACGTACATATTTTGTGTAAAAAAAGCATGAAACGTGAGAATTGAAAAATAATTGTTCAAATCGGGAAATGAGGATTGGGTTTGTTGCTTGCTTTAGATGCATGATGGCTGTTTACCCAACAAATATGTTACGACTTTTGAAACAGCCGTGGCATTATCTGATCCCGTATTTGATATTATTAAAATTAAAAAAATTGTTGAATTTTAGTTTTCCTTTTCTTTCTAAACTTAATGAAAAATCACTATTTTCTCTTTAAAAATTGTGACATGGCCATTTGGTACTTTAGCAAACTGAGCGATCCTACAGCAAGCAGTTTTCTATACCCGTAGTTAGGAAGAAATCGCCAAATGCAAAAAGGAAGCTTCGAATGTACCGCAGTATAGGTTTAGGATTTAGAACTCCTTCCGAGGTAAAATATTAGATGATGTAACTAATGTGTTCTTTTTTATTTGCATGTATTCCCATTACCCACTGTGTATTGTTCCTGCCGGCTGTTAAAAAATGATTTTAATCCTGTGAACCCTACCAAAATACTAACCAATAGAACGAAAGAGCGTTCCAAAAGCAATTTGGCATCAACCTAAACAGAAAACTCAAGCCTGGAGTGACGAAGAAGAAGGTTCTCCGTCGCTACCGTGATATTGGCTTGGGTTTTAAGACACCCCGTGAAGTAAGTTAACGATATGAAATTGCATGTATCCCAAAGCTTGAAAGTAATATTATGCATTTGGAAAGCTAATAATTAGTATTTATTTTAATTAGGCCATTGATGGTACCTACATTGACAAGAAGTGCCCATTTACCGGCAATGTGAGGATTCGTGGTCGCATCTTAACCGGCGCCGTGCGCAAATGCAAAATGCAACGCACCATTGTTATTCGTCGTGATTATTTGCACTTTGTGCGCAAATACAGTCGTTTTGAAAAGCGTCACAGAAATATGAGTGTGCATTGCTCACCATGCTTCAGGTAATTAAAAAAAAAAGTATTAAATATATAAAATTTTTTTATAATGTAATTGAAAAAATCTGATGAAAAAATCATGACGGTCTTCATAAACATAATTGCTGAAAAAACTTGACAATAATTAAATTTACTGATTTAAACTATGTCAATATTAATTATGAAATTAGAAATTAATTTACTCACAATGAATATTTCTTTTTTTGTTTCTTTGCAGAGATGTGGAGAGCGGTGATATTGCCACAATTGGCGAATGTCGTCCACTTTCAAAGACCGTGCGTTTCAACGTTCTTAAAGTGACTAAGGGACAAGGCTCCAAGAAGAGCTTTAAGAAGTTTTAAGTTCAAATATTTTTAACTTGATGCTTTTGAAATAAATAAGTAAACACTAAACAAATTTGGCATTTGCTTTTAAATAGTATAGTAGTTTTTAAATAATATGATCAATTTTATTGCCGTTCTTAAGTTATCCTGAAAGTTCTTGGGTTAATAACGAAAGAAAAGGGTGCACTTTTATACGTATATAATTTTTGTATCAGTTTACCCAATTATAGCGGTATTTTTTGTAAATTGGAACTTGGAAGTCTGAAGAAGGCGTTTTATACTCAAACGGTCGCTGAGGGTATTTTTAAAAAAAGGTGAGTTTGAGAAATTTTTCTTACAAAATTTATACAATAGAATCAAAATGATGATAAAATCATGACGGTCTTCATAAACATAATTGCTGAGATCACTTGATATTTAACCATTTTTACTGACTTTCTAACTACGTACATACATTTATGCTTGTTAGATTTCAATTTCATGAGTATTAATTATGTTTTCTTATTTATTTTTCAGTCTACCATTTGGACATTGCATTCTTCGCTTTGTTTTTGGCTAAAAGTTCATGAATTTAAGAAAAAAATATAATTAATATGTAAAAAAGAAGCAAATGCTAAAAATAAATTAATTTCAGAGAGCATAAAAATTGTGTTAATAAATTATTACCAGAACGCTTAGGGGACTGATAAAATTTTATCGTATATGTATTTCGATATGTTGGCTTTTAACCGATTTCTCCTCTTCACAGCTATGAGCTAAAATTTTGAAATGGCCAAGTTTTTCTATTGCGGAGGCTATACAATGATTGCAAGTTACCTACTGTGCTACTGTGGTTTCACAATGAATTTTTGCAAATATTTGTTTGTTTTATTGTTTCATTAAGAATATATATATATATATATAAAAGGGAACTTAAAATCGACGTGCTGTAAACGATAAGTTTAGGCTGGCAGCAGCGTTGCCAAATGCGAAGCAACATTTATGGCATTATCTTAAAAATTTCGTTCCCCGTCGATTTGTTGTTTTTTTATATACTAGTGGTTAAGCCTATAGCAGATGTAAGATTGTGCAATGCAATGCCTAAGCCAATTCTAAAAAATTAAGCAGCAAATTCAATACTAAATAACAAAAATTTAATATATTTTAAAATGCTTGAATGAAAAATATTCATTGCTTCATCGGCGTTAGAGATGTCGTGCTTTGGCAAAGTTAGAACTGTCACGTAAAGCAAGAAACTATCTGCCCTCCGCATTACAACTCCAAGAAAGCTAATTCACATAAAAGTTTTGTATCACTTTACTTACAGGCTTGCTTTGGCGGATGTGATGGATGTTTGTATTTATGCATATGCGTTGGTTCACTTCGAAGCGAAGCAAAGGGAGGCAAAAATTTGCAGTTTATGAGATGCTTGTCAGAGACATCAATTGATTTCAATTTTATTTCATATTGATAAATTTAAAATTTGTTATATTTTACAAAATTATTAAACAACACAAATATAAATACTGAACTGTATATAGGCTTTTATTGTATCTGTACCCTGTCAGATTTTATGTGGAGCAGCCTTAAACTTGCAAAAATTTGTTTCAGCAATATTGATATATGTGTCTGACAGCACCTTAATACTACAATTTATTTTATATGCGTAAATTTAATAAAAATTAAAAATAAATAATACATGGTTATCCGTTTTGCGGTTTCGAAAATAAAAGTTAATAAAATGCACTTTAAATCATTTCTCCCATGAAATGCCTTTTTTATTATACAGTTTGAACAATGCCAAGGTAAATATGCATATGAAACACTACATACATAATTGAAATGGCCGCCTCGTGAACTTTTGCAAACTTGCGGTGATCAACTGACATCGCCAAGACAAGAGGTAAATTTCTCTCGCAATTAAGCCCATATTCGATCTTATTGTGTGTGCTTTAAGAAACTCCCAGTTCTTGAGAACGTCGAGAAATAGACACATTCAGGTCTTCGGCTACACTTTCACTTACATTAGCCATATTTGAGGTGGAACGTGCAAAATGGTAGATGCTTGACTTTTACCTCGAACAAAATATATTTGATTTGGCAGTTTAATTTGACAGATGTCAAAATACAGCCCTGTACTTTTGAAACCACGAAATGGATAAACTTATACTTACCGCACATTTAAATTCAAAAAAAAAAGAAATCTTATTTTTTTGTTGTATTTATTCTTATAATTCAAACATTTAGAGAGCTGATATTGGTTGAACAATTGTACATATCTATTTGGATTATTTCTACATGCAAATTCAAAAAAGATTTGAATTAAAATCTATGTTATAACGGTAGTTTATTGTTTTATTTTTGCTATTTTGATTATTAGTTATTGAAATTGCTGTAATGTGTAGAGGGTATAGCTTTCTTTTGCAGCAAACTCATTTCAGTGGACATTTTATTCGTTTGGCTATTTCTTATGCGCGTTGATATTAAGACCAGCTTACGAATATTAAACTTACGTACATTGCGTTATAAGTATGTATGTATGTATATTTTTTCCGTAAGAAAAGCCAAATGATTATTTAGTAGAATACAGATTTATTTTATGTGCTTGTAGAGGAAATCTTGAATTTCAATACATACATACATACATATGTATTTGTGGTCTTAATATTTTGCAATTATTGTTATGCTTAAATATGGATTTGTTGTGTTACATAAGTATATACCATAATAGTTTTTCTACTATTTTTTCACATACAAATATACTTGTATTTTTCAGTTTGTGCACATATAGATTTTCCAATTGTTTTCTATATAGCTCATCGAAAAGCTTCTTCATTTATTTTTCATACAGATTTACGTCCTTACTCAATTAGTAAAATTAATTTATTTAACACAAACATATTTATGTTTATAAAACTTCTCAGACAGCAAACAAAAAAATTATATTGTATAAAAGTATGTTTTTTTTTTGCAGAAAGTTAAGCATAATTACATATTAGTTTATCATTTTGGAACCTTTTAACTTTTTCTTTTTTTGTTCATTAATTTTGTATTTCTTTGTGTAAAATAAATTAAATTTCTAATCGAGTCAAGCACATAATTTTCACTTGCTTCATAATACTTTTTTAATTACTTAATGTTGGAAAAAATATTTATGGTATTTTTTTCCACGGAAAATTCGTAATAAAATATGTTTTCTGAAATTATACATCTTTTTATGTACATATGTATGTATGTATTTTTTTTTTGTTGATTATACAACATTGTACTTAGTTATATATACTTATGCATGTACATTAACGTATGTATGTATGTATGTATGTAGATGCGACGTATACCTTAACTTAACAACACCGATGGAGGGCCTAAAGTATACATACAAGGTGACGAATGCTCTGCCACAGAGCCGTACAAATGGCGAATCAAAAAGGAGTGATGCGTGACTTCCACCATCAAAAAAGGTCCAAATTTATCGGATATGCTGACGATGTCGCAGTAACTGTAGTACGACGGGAACTCAGCCAAATAGTTAGCCTATACGAAGATAATACGCTAAATATCAAAGACTAGCTTGCGGCAACAAAAAACTTCAATCAGCCGGACATACAATTGAGGCGGTATATTTGCAAGCAGGGAAAAGATAGAAACGCTACACTCAATGTGACTGGTAGTACCTAGGCGTTATGATAGACACCCGGCTCAACTACAAGCTGAGGAATGCATGTAAAAAAGCGGAGCGAGTGATGCGGGACCCCATCGAGGATGATGGCAAATATTATATTAGAAGACCAAGCCAGAACTCAGTCTGTGCTAATGCATGTGGCGTCCATATGGGAACTAGTAGCCAAATTCAGCACAAAAGATCAAAATAGACCACTGATCGCTGTCCATATCCTACCGTTATATCTATATACATACATACATACATATGCATCTCAATCAGCATAAAATATACGCCAATACAGCAAGTCCCGTGATTCAATTATCAGCACAATACGCACGGCTTCGCACGAGACTTCTGAGGGAGCATAGCCTGTTTCATGTCAGCAGATATAACGACTATGAAACTCATGTTCTGCATACATCTGGAGACCCCGCACGAGACTAACCACCTCTTGCATGCGACCTAAACCAACTCATCTAACCTCTCTTTCCCGTCGAAACAGCTCTTTTCCTGGAACTCGCGTTAGATGTCCTCGAAGACTTAGACTAGTCTCGCTTGCTTCTAAGCAGGGTTAACGTATCGTTATAGCAACAACAATGAAATAACTATGGAACTAAGAGAACTTTGGATAAATCCATTAGCAGTGGAAGGCGACTCACAACAGAAGGGTCGGCTAAAACGCAATTTTTTCGGAATACGACTGATTCAGAGAATATATCTATCTCAGATTGTTCTTTCTGCGCTAGAAGAAAGTGGAGTAGAGCAGATATGCGGCGATACTTATAAAAGTAGGTGTGGCAACAGCAAATATTGTGCCCGTCATGATACAATTTTAACTGGGGTGGAAAAGGTGAATTTGTAATATAAAAAAATATGTAAAATATCACACCCAGCTCAAAGTTGGTAGGCTTGTTGAAAATACTATTATAAGTGAAGTATAAAAAGTCCAATTTCACCCTTCTTAGGGTTAAAATTTCACAAAATCCCTTTCTAGCGGATGCCTACGTCATAAACAGCACACGTCCTCCAAGTTTTAGGTCTCTACGAAAAGCATGCTTAGGTTGTGCGTTGACCTGTCAGTCAATTGATCTACAATTTTGGTCGCAGTGTACCTATGATAAAACTTATCGTTTTGCAGAAATTCTCGAAAACCCGTCTTAAGCCCGAGAAAAACTTTTTCCCCGGCATCGGAACGATGAATACTGTTCAGGTTTGATTTATGATAGTGCACTGTACAATGCCACCATCTTTGAGCTGGGTGCGAATAGCATCTGCGGTTTAGAGGCTTAAGATTATTCTCGCGCAGTAAGGCATGCTTGCCGTAAAAGGCGACTGCAAACCAATCGGGTCTTTATACCAGAACCACCCAGATTTTTATCCGGCCGAGGACTGTCATTCACGCAATATTCACTAAAAAAACTACTTTGGTGAAATATTTTTGCGGATACAACAACAACAATAGATCGCGGCGAATTATTTTTTTTTCGATGTTCGCGGTTTGGTTCATCATGAATTCATTCCAACGGGACAGACGATCAATAAAGAGCATTATTCGAGCGTTTTGAGGTGTTGTGGGTCAAAAATTTCCGGAAACTTGCATGGCGATGATGCACCATTGCACCGAGCTGTAGTTGTGAACGATTTTAAGACCAAAAACTCATTCAATACCATCGATCAACCACCGCATTCACCGATTGACACTCCGTGGAACCCGTTTCGAACATACATATACACAAATACATAGTATATGCATGATTTAGATGTACATATCTTACAAATTTGTATTGAGAAATCACAAAATGTGTAGTACATACATATGTACATACTGATTGTGATTAATATTATAATAATATAAAATGTGTTTTTTTTATTTTTAATTTAAGTCATAATAATTTGTAACATTCAACATTTAAATATACATACAGTGTTTATTGCCTTAAATGATACAGGTATACAATATATTTTTGAAACAATTTTGTATTTGTTGTAGATTATTGTAAAACGTAACTTTTCTTTCTTAAATATAAATATATGTATATGTATGTACATATGTGGATAAGTATGTACTCTTATGTATGTAGGCATGTGTGTATTTTTATAGCTTATATTAAGCTTTAACATGATTACACTACGTTTATTACTCGTACTTTTTGTGATTTTTATGCACACTTAATAATAAAGGATATATTGATTTTCATCATAATTTTTATCGTTTTTTTTTTTCATTTTGTTTTACTTATTTACGTTTTTTCATCACAGACTTTCATTAAAATTCATTTCTTATTATCTTCATTGACAATTTCATAGCCATTCCTTATGCTATAGCATGTACTATACGTACTATACATAAATGTGAATGTGTGTATGAGCTTCTTAATTAGTAAATATATATATATGGTACATATATATATATATATTTTTTGTTTTTGTTGCTACTATATAGTTTTTCTTTTCTATGTATGTAGGTATGTGCTTTGGAAATCTAAATTTACGGTTATGCACTTTTATTTTTTTAAATATATTTTCTACAATTTGTTGTTTGTTAATAAATTACATGGATTTATTTATATATTTTTGAATTTTTGGAAAAATAGAAATTACAAGCAAAACACAAAGTAATAAAAAAAAATTAAATATAAATTTATTATATATGTACTATATATACATATATGTATACATATGTATGTAAGAAATATTAACTTAGAAGGAAAATTGAAAATTTAAATATATTATACTAATAGGACTGCAGTAGTGTGCGTTTGCGTGTACTTATACAATATTCATATACAATATATATATATATATATGTAATATGTATGTACATATGAACTAATAATTAAATAGTTTGATTATAAAAGCTTTTATGAAAGCATATCACATGAGACAGGAAAAGTGCAACTATTGAATAGTGTGTTCTTTACATTTTACATATATACTATATATACTCGTATTCATCAGATTTATGCGCACATTGTTTTTTTTCTTTTTATTTTAAAGTTATTTAGAGCTTTACAATATATTGTACGTTATGGTTTTATATATTTATATTCTTATAGTATGTAAAAAAAAATATTAATTTCGCACCTAAATATTTTTATATTTTTAATGAGCAACTTTTTGGCCAAAATATTTTTGTGTTTTTTTTTTTTAAATGGTTAGGTTAAAATAAATATACATAACGGTTTAAGAATGATATATTGCATATATTAGAATTTTGTTTCACTAAAAATACATAATAGATAATATTTCAAATTTTATATATAATCTAAAAAAAAAACGATGAAATTTTCGAAAATACATAAAAAAAAAATTGAAAACGTACATTTTTGCAAAAACTTTTACCTCTTTGAAACAAACAAAAAAAAATGTTTTTTTTTTTATTTTAATGACAGCGGAAATTGTTTAATGCTGATTCTCGAGAGCTAAATTTAAGGATCTAGAATTTTGGAAAAATCGAAATTTTGTTTTTATTTTAAAAGGTGCTTTAGACTCATAGAAATAACATACCAAAAGATGGATGCCGGCAGAAATGTTTAAATGCCCAAATTTTTTTTGTTCGACGGCACCGCCTCGCAGGTATGCCCCGAGCCCCATTTAACTTTATACGCCTTTTCCTCAAAATCAGTTTTTTTAAGCTGGCCGAAGACAATACTCGAACAAACCTTTACCGATTTAATTTTGAGAGTACGTAAAAAAAAATGTCTCTTGCTGTTGTTATATAGAAACTAAAAAACAGATTATTTTTGATCTAGGACAAAAATTAAGGAGTTTAAGATGACGTGATGAAGATAACAGCGAATCGGAGTGTGATGCGGATATCGAACATAACGAAAGCCTCGAGGATGCAAATTCGACAGATGATCCAACCCAGACAGTGGAAGATTCTCTGATATACCGTTACATTTATTGAAAGTCAAGTCAAATATAATTTCATTCAATAAAACTATTTTTCGGTGAAACAATAGGCATAGGGCAAATCTCAACGTTATGGTCTAAATACAATATTAACCCTCAAGAGGGCTGGACGACCAACCCCACAATGCAAAAATGTAATGGATTCACTGCAGTGCTTTCAGATGATACCGAACTAAAAGATACAGCAGTCTCGATGTGCTGAAGAAAGCTATTGTCCGCGAGTGGGCCTAAATACCTGCAAAACACATTCGGGCAGCTTGCGATTCGTTTTTGGACCGTCGCAAGGACATAGTCATATCCAGCAAAAGTAAATTGTTTCCGAATTTTGTATTATTTTCACACATTTTGTACTTTGAATTGAATGAAGACAAAATTTAAGGGAAGGCGTTCAACAATTCTATTCCAATCACCTTTGGATACTGTTCATCAATTAATCATGAAACTTTTTCTTGCTGTGAGTAAACAAATCAATCAAATACCGGGATTAAAAAGAGAGGAAAGGGAAACAAATAATATTGATATAGATATTTATAATAAAAATACTATGTTTATATTATCTCTATATTTGCATTATTTTCTCTTCAATTTTAAATTTCATTTTTCGTCAGCTACGCATTGTTAAGCTTAGTAAAACGCTGATGACATTTCAATATAAACAAAGGCTAAAGTTATTTTAAATATATTTTAAACATATATAATTTTTTGCTTTGTTTTTTTGTTTGAAAGGAGTGTTGTAAGCCTTGCTCGCTTTCTTTTCGCTTCATCTGTTCCAGCAGGCAATGAATCAGTACATCTGTTCGTATCATGGAAGGACTTGTCTTGACGTGTGACATCGTCAGTTGAGCCTTCTTCATTTAATATAATATTGTGAAGGATCAAACATGGCATAATTATATATTTAATTAAATGAAAATTGAGTTGTCTCTTCTGGAAATGTATGAACAGGTCATTATTAAGTACTATGACGAACGAATACAACACTGGACCAGTTATATATGTGGCAACTCCTACACATACATACTGAGAGCCACTCAATTGTTGGCAGTTGAGAAATTCCCTCAACTCTCTGAATGCTCTATTTACATTATTCTTTATGTTTGGAGAATATGTATGCTGGTTAGCGCACGTCGATTTATTCACTTTCCTTCTTTTTCTGGTTGGATCGTCGAACAGTACAGATGCTCACTCGCTAGCAATTATCAACTTGTACAAAACTTAATTTTAGTTTAAATAATAATTATTGATTTCAACATTAATTTATTAAAGTATTTTTTAGTAAGCGATGTCAGTGCTTCTATTATTGAATACCTGTGTCGCTACATATAAGTTAACACAGTATAATGTTCCGTAAATTGTTTAGACTTGTTGCAGTCATTTCGGCAACTTAGCAAAATACTTATGAAAGACGATGGGACTTTGCTAAGGAATGTAGAATTACGGTAACTAAGCCAAGCATTGTGTAAATGGTTCAATAAGCTTAGAGTGAGAAGCATTTCGTTTTAAGAAATGAATGGTAAAGTTGAAGTGAATGAAGCGAGTCGTTTCGCTATTAATAAATTCACTATAAATAACACAATATTTAGTTTACATAAGAATTAACGCATGGACCAATATAGAGACTGCACACCAAACATCATAGAATCACAAAAATAAACTTGGAAATATTCAAAACACCACCAAATTTCACAGGCGATATAAACAATTACAGGTCATGGAGAAAAAGTGCGTGGACGATGGAGAATATCAAAGGATTCGCCACAACACAGCACTCTCAGGGATTTCCAGCCCGCATTACCCAGTTACGACCTTACAAGCATATCTTGGCAGAACGAAGGATCTAAGACATCAAGGAGAAAATCTTTTTATTCATTTAAAAAACCGCATCGTGAAGCATCGTCGCAAACAATAAGTAGATTGATAAAGCAAATTATGCAAAGGAACGGTTAGATATAAATCAATTTACAGCTACAATACACGTCACGCAGCTATTTCAGCAGCGTTCCGAAAGGGCATTGTTGATGAAACTGAATTACTTTAAGTTAAAGCGGAACTTATTAACTGAATTGCATATTATTATTATAAGTTAAAACGGATCTTTCTGACTGAATAACATATTATTAGTATAGGTAAGTTAAAACGAATCTTACTAACTGAATTGCATATTATTACTTTCGTAAAGCTGCAGGATGGTCAAAGAAATCCGAGACTTGGTCGATTTTATAATCATCCAATCGTGAACGAAATAAATTTTTCAGGATATATTATTACTGTAAGAATCAACAAATAAAGTACTTTATTAAAACAAAACTTTATGTTTTGTAAATAATTATTATCGAGGACGAGACAGCAGGGTACAATTGTACGATCAAACGAGCTTATCAGAGTGAAGTTCGATTGTTATTATACTAGCTGTCTCTTCCAAGAGATCACACCCTCCCTATCTCAAGTTAAGTATTATTTAAAATACAACCCTGACTTCAGTATCCCACAACCTTAATAATACGAAAGTTTGACGAGAATAATGATGACTGAAGTCAAGGTTGTTGCTAGCGGTGTGTCAGAAATAAACCGTGCAGTTAATAGTAGACAGAATTGTGAGTTAACTTCTTTGCAAGCGGAAAACTATTAAAAAATTTTAGTAATCACACTGAATATATTCTAACATATTAATTAAACTCTAAATTTTAATTCACACGCATTTTGATAAACTTCATAATATGCCGACACTAAGTCTACATAATATCCGTCGAAACCATCAACAGCAACAACAATACGGTTACGTTGTGTTGCAATGCTCAGCACTTACGCCACGAGCATTGCTAGGTTCTTGGAATCCCCAAAAGCCGGAGCTGAAGCCATTAGTTAGTTAATAAGTTATAAATAAGTGAAATTAGTTTGTTTAAGTGATTCCCATTTTAGCTACAAATTAACCATCGCAAAGCTAATGGGTAAAAAAACACTAATTGGCGCCCAACGTATTCGTGAATTGTGTATATAATATATAATGTCGTTAGGTAAAACTGTGAACATTGAAGAAATAAAGGATCAGATTTTAAGTGACATTGAAAGAGTGCGGTTGTTATTTTATTAAAAGTTGCTACAAAATGTAAGTCATAAACAATGGGAAAATATGTATTTAATTTTATAAAATTGTTGAAATTGAATTATCGGTTCATATGATAATAGACTCAAATGTTAAAAGCGGCAAATATTTTGCAACTAGATGATGCTGCTGTGGATTGTGTTGATTACATTTTTGAAAATATAACGGAGGTCACCCTTGAGCGAGTATATTCCCTGGAACGCGAGACTCAGTGTGAACATCTTCGGCAGAAAATCCAGAAGTATTGACATACATATACCTAACCTAACGAAAATAGTGCGGTTCATATGATAATAGACTCAAATGTTAAAAGCGGCAAATATTTTGCAACTAGATGATGCTGCTGTGGATTGTGTTGATTACATTTTTGAAAATATAACGGAGGTCACCCTTGAGCGAGTATATTCCCTGGAACGCGAGACTCAGTGTGAACATCTTCGGCAGAAAATCCAGAAGTATTGACATACATATACCTAACCTAACGAAAATAGTGCGGTTCATATGATAATAGACTCAAATGCTAAAAGCGGCAAATATTTTGCAACTAAATGATGCTGCTGTGGATTGTGTTGATTACATTTTAGAAAATATAACGGAGGTCACCCTTGAGCGAGTATATTCCCTGGAACGCGAGACTCAGTGTGAACGTCTTCGGCAGAAAATCCAGAAGTATTGACATACATATACCTAACCTAACGAAAATAGTGCGGTTCATATGATAATAGACTCAAATGTTAAAAGCGGCAAATATTTTGCAACTAGATGATGCTGCCGTGGACTGTGTTGATTACATTCTTGAAAATATAACGGAAGTCACCCTTGAGCGAGTATATTCCCTGGAACGCGAGACTCAGGGTGAACATCTTCGGCAGAAAATCCAGAAGTATTGACATACATATACCTAACCTAACGAAAATAGTGCGGTTCATATGATAATAGACTCAAATGTTAAAAGCGGCAAATATTTTGCAACTAGATGATACTGCTGTGGATTGTGTTGATTACATTTTTGAAAATATAACGGAGGTCACCTTTGAGCGAGTATATTCCCTGAAACGCGAGACTCAGTGTGAACGTCTTCGGCAGAAAATCCAGAAGTATTGACATACATATAAGCTTAAGAAGAAGTGTTGAAATTGAATTAGTCAAGAAGCTGTATATGTATTTAGTTTTAAGTTAATCTGGCAATATTACGTAAATGTCATTACTACATTTGACAGAAGTACCTATCTTAAGTAGTTCGCTCATAGAATTCAAAGCGTATAGACGTATATTAATAAAATCTTGAAATATCGAATCCGCTGTGCTGTTTTTATTCCAACAAAAATACATTTTTAACTAGAGGCAAACATAAAAATGCCACATAAATTGGTATTTTGACTGAATTTATGGAAAACATTCCGGACGTGGCCAAGGGATTTACAAAGAGAGACAAATCTGATGTAGCGTCCTTATTGCAAGAATTAATAGTGTCCTTAAATGCTGCAGGTCCACTGTTGGAGATCAACTCATAATTTTAACGTACAAGTTAAGCCAATAAACTATGATGGTCACCTACGTAACATATTTTGTCTCTCGCCATTATTCCATCATTGTAAATATTGGAGTATTGCAGCGGAATGTGAGCAGCGGTAGCTTCAGAGTATTCTGATTAGAATTAAGTAGTTCTTTCTGTTTGCGGCCACTGGACTAATTAGATGTACAAAAGTATTCTTTATTAAATAAACTAATATTATATCAAATATAATTGTTTAATTGGTGCCCAACGTGGGGCCGGGTAAATTATAAAATCAAGTACAAGTAAAATACTGATTTAAATAAAGCAGCACCAAAACGAAGCAACTGAATCAGTTGCAAAATAAATTCATATATTTCATCAATGCAACTCATATCGACTTTGAATGAGGAAGAAAATCGAAGGTAACTGAAGCAGCGGCATCAAATCAAAGGAAGGAGCTTATATGTAATATTGAATGTAAGTGATATGCTCAGTGTAGTTAAACGTTGCCTACATTTTTAATAAAATTTAATCAAAATAAAATGTAGGGGCTATTTTTCCAATTAAATTAACCTTTTCCTTTTAACCACACGTGGTACTTTCCCTTAATGAGCTACTCTGAACTCGTTAAAGCATAAATAAAATTTAATAAATACAAAAAGTAGGTGCTGTTTTTCAATTACTTCTGACTATTTCTTTCAACCACGCTTGGTATTTTCATTACTTGTCAGCCTTTTCAATTCATTAGCTTTAAAAGATGAGAAAAAAAATCCGGCGAACTCCAAACGGTTCTTACAGCAGCGATATTGGCTTCCTTAGATACGCAGAGACAAGATTTTGACAAAAAGTTAGAGGAAATTACAAAGAAGGTTACAAATACATTGACTGCTAAGTAGAATCTTTTGCAGAAGTGCAGATTGTAGGTCATGTGAAATGTGATGAAACCCTTGACCTCGTAAAATCCTTGCCTGAGTTTGACGGCAAACAAGAGAACTATGTCTCATGGAGGCAAGCGGCTCACACGGCCTACAAACTGTACGAAAGGTACGATGGAAGCGGAAAGCATAAACCAAGCGGTCGCAATAATCAGAAATAAAATAAGAGGCGCCGCAGATGGTGTTTTGGCTTCCTTCAATACCGTGTTGAATTTTAAGACCATAATAGCGAGGCTAGATTTTACTTATGCTGATAAGAGGCCGGTTAATTTAATAGCTATAACTATTGTAAAATAATATAAATCTGGCAACTATAATTATCACTTTTCTTCATTCCACTATTCCTTTGTAATGCATGCTTATTTTACACTGAATATATGCTGAATAAAGTCAGTCGTCATATTGATTTCAAACTGCGCGCATTTATCTTTGCTCAACAGGTTATGGGCTTATTCATGTTTGGAAAGTTCTAGAAGTTATATATTGGATGAGTGCATAAGTTCGTGCCCGATTTCAAGTGCAAACTAAAATTGAAATTTTTTGAAGAAAGCGCTTTTATTAATCAATTATGTATTCGCCATCATATTCGGCAATCCACTCCCAACGTTCAACCAATTTACGGATGCCTGATTCATAGAAATCGCGCGGTTTCTCGTTGAAAAAGGTGTCAAGGTGGTTTTTGACGTCTTCCACATTTTTAAATTTTTTTCCATTCAAATTGTTCTGCAGCGATCGAAACAAATGATAATCAGAAGGTGCAATGTCGGGTGAATATGGGGGATGCGGCATGATTTCCCAATTCATCTCCTTCAGTTTGGCCAGGGTCGGTTTTGCAACATGTGGCCTGGCGTTGTCATGATGGAAAAGAACTCCTTTGCGATTGGCCAAAATCGGACGTTTTTCATCAATTGCTTTCTTCAATTCGACCAATTGCTGATAATACTTGTTGGCAGTGATCGTTTCTCCAGCTGGCAAGAGCTCAAAATAGATCACGCCTCGGATATCCCACCAAATGCACAGCAGTACCTTCATCGGATGCAATCCACCTTTCGACATCGGTTCCGCCCCTTCGTGTGCCTGTTTCCATGTTCTTTTGCGTTGAACATTGTTGTACAGGACCCATTTTTCATCACCAGTCACGAGTCGATCCAAAAAAGGTTCGTTTTTGATCCGTCGAAGCAAAGAAATTGCTGTTGACATACGGTCCACTTTGTTCTTTTCACTCAACTGATGTGGCACCCATGTATCGAGCTTCAAAGTGTACCCAACCTTTTTTAAACGACGAAACGCAGTTGATTTGTTGACGTTCAATTCACTGGCAACCTGTTCCGTCGAAATACGTGAGTTATTCGCAACTAAAGTCCTTAGAACATCGTCATCAAGCTCAGAAGGCCGTCCACTGCGAGGTTGATCTTCGATGTTAAAATCTCCAGAACGAAATTTCGCGAACCATTTCTTTACTGTGCGGAGTGCTGGAGCACGGTCCAAATAAACTTCGCGAATATCTTTAGTTGCAGCGCCCACTGCTTTTCCTTTGCGGAATTCGTATAACATAATATGACGCATATGATCTTTTTCGTTGTTCATCTTCCATGCGTCTTTTCACTAAGCAACTCAAATCAAAATGAAGTTATTTTATGCTTGATTTACAGTTCGGACTGTCACCTTTCCAACGATATATAATATGTATATATTTCTTTCACGAGCGCCACTCTCAAACGATTCGTACGGCATCCAGCGGAAACGGGCACGAACTTATGCACTCATCCAATATATATTATATTAAACGGTTAAGATGGCGACGGGAACGCTCAAAATTAACATATATGCAAATATACATATGTACATACATCTAAGTGAGAGAAAATATACATAATATACATACATACACGTACATAAACTAAAACGGATGCCATGTCTACTACACCGGATCGACGTAACAATAGCCGGTACATGTGCAGCCATTCCGCCATTCCGCATTCAGCAACAGGTCACCTGTGCCCGCAACGTGACGCAGAAGTTTAATGTTCAGAAAATATTATTGTAAAATTATTCTAAGTTTTACTTTGAACAAATAAAGACGGCTTCGGCCAAAAAAATATTTTTTTTTTGTATTTAATTTAAAATATAATAACTGGCGCCCGACGGCCAGTCGCGTTCGCTTGTTTTAAAAAAAGAGTAAAAGTGCCTGTAAGTAGTGCAAAAGGACAAAACGGGATTTTCGTCGCGAGTCGTAAATAAAAAAAGCAGTGCTCAAACCCGGTTTTGTGACCATTTTGAACAAGTAGTGCTCTTAAGTAGTGTCAGGACGAGACAGGACCACCAAAACCTTCTTTAGAAAAACGCCCTCCCCCACGAAGAGTGTGCATCGTTGGACCCCGAGAAGGACCATAAGGACAAAAGGGACTCTCCAAATGCGCCGTGGAATAGTAATGGCCGCGATAGTTATCGCCGTTAGTACTAAGTTACATACGTATGTATATACATATATATGGTAGTCATATATTGACATATCCTATTAACTTTAGCCGTCAAATATTTCAGAATCGCTGAGGAATATAATTAACATATGTACATATATTCCTCGCGATAATAAAAATAAACAAAAATAGAATTATCACTCACTCCGGAATGCAAGCAAACAAATAAATACATAAGAGCACGTTTTATTCCATGGAATGTATGTAAAGAAATACTCATAGTCATACATTCATAAGCGTATCTTATTTCATAGAATTTAAGAATAAATAAGAAGCTAATAAAGAAAACAGAGTCAGTTCAGAATAAGTACTTAGCAAAGAAGCTTTGAATTTTTTATTTCTCCAACTCCATATCGGTTGAGGTTCCTTTTAGAAAAAGATTTCTGAAACCCTCAAGGTGTACGATAACACGTACAAACCGAAAACTGGCGACGAAGATAAACCCGCTTACCACCGAGAACTGCGAAAACCGATCCGATCGAAATTATACGAAAAATTAAAAATAAATAAATGAAATTAAAATTATACGAATATAATTATACGATAATATAAATTCAAATTATACGAAATTATAAGAAAAAAAAAGCAATTAGTAATCAGCAAACATAAAAAGCTAAGAGACTATAATATTTTAACAAACGGAAATATATGCAGAAAAAAGTGTGCATAGTTTAAAAGACAAAGTGAAATTAAGATCAAAAATCAAACCAAATAAACATTAAATATTTGAACAATTAAAGAAAAAAAAAAGAAAAAAAGGCAACAACAACAAAATCAAGAGCAACAAAAGGCAACAACAACAAAAACAAGAACAACAAAAAACAAGAACAACAAAAGCACGAGCAAGCAAAAGCAGCCACAAAAACAGTAAGCAGAAAAAGGAATTGAACATTTTTTCTATACATATATTTATATTTTATTCATATTTAATTGACAAGTCATATTGACATACAATAAGATATAATTTACTAATTATTCCGTGTTATATAAAGATATAGCATATATATACAACAGCATAAAGAAAAGCATACGTATAACAGTCAAGTAAAATAAATATCTCTTATTGTCATTTCCTTTTCAAAACTGCAAGTGCACAGGGTAGAAAAAATTTTCAGAAACAGTAGAGATTTGAAATAAATTATTTTATTTAAAAATGAAGGCAAATGTCATATCACACTTTCAACTTACCCTAAACTGCATTAATAGAATTGCAGAATTCGACGGACGCGACCCAAACCAATTGACGGACTTTATTAGACAGGTCGAAGACATACTACCCACAATAACAATCTTCGATGAAAACAATCAAAGAATACTGTTTAATTACTTGAAAGGAAGATGCGTAGGAAAAACCAGGGAAATTATTCATAGATACGGACAAATCAATGACTGGGAAACACTGAAACCAATACTTTTGAGCAATTGCGGGGAAAAGAGGAGTTCAACGGAACTCATGGACGAGCTGAAGACCACCAGACTCGATTCCACAATAGAAAATTACCACTTTAGAATTAACAAAATTAGGAACAAACTACATAATAGAATATTGGCGCATAATGATTTGAGCTTTTGAACGGAAGAAGTCAACAGAATAGCGCTACAAGCATTCAAAGAACATCTTCCAGAGCCTACAAAAACAATGATTATAGCAAGAAACCCTGATAATCTAGATAAAGCATACAAAATCATCTTAGAAGCTCGACATCAAACCTTTACAGCACTTGGGCAAACAAGGAAAGAAAGTGAAAAGAAAATGTAATTGCGGATGGCCTAAGCAGACTAAACTATGAAAATAATAACACGGCGGAAGTAAATATAAATGAAATGTTCAATGATGACGACATAGACACGGTACACAGTGCAGAAACTGACAGTACGTATTACATAAAAATAACGGAAAACGCAATTAACATATTTAAAAACCAACTCATACTTCAAAGAGCGCAAAGACAAACAATAACAAAAAGAATATTATATAAGAAGAAAATAAGAAATACAATAAATGTGACACCTGAAAGCGACATTTTAAAATTAATGCGAGAAAATTTACCTGAAAAAGGACTAGTAGTAGTTTATTGCCAAGATGACAAATTATTTTTACAATTTCAAGAGTTATATATAAAATTTTTCGCAAATAATGCTAAACTAAAAATAATGAAATCAAACATAATTTTAAGAGACATAACAGACAAAGGAGAACTTTTAACATTGATTGAAGATAAACACTTGGAAAATAATCACAGAGGAATAAACGAAATAACAGAGGAAATAAGGAAAACACATTATTACCCTAAATTACAAAAGGAAATACAAAAGTACATTATTAACTGCGAAATATGTAATAAGGCGAAATTCGATAGAAACCCCATCAAACATAGTTAAAATATTACAGACACTCCCAAGAAACATAACGAAATTGTTCATTTCGATATTTGGTATCCACAAAGAGGCGTAATGTACCTCACAAGCATTGATAAATTAACAAAATACGCAACAGCTAAATCATTAAAAGACAGAACTTGGATATCAATTATAAACGCCATAAAAGAAAGAATCCAATATTTAGGCAAACCAGAAACTCTAGTAACAGACAATGAATTGGATACAGTCTTAATAAAACAATTCTTAAAAGATAATAAAATAGACCTACATTTAACAAACACTTATAATAAAACAGGAAATTCAGATGTCGAAAGATTACACTCTACACTAAACGAACACTTAAGGATTTTTAATGCTGATGGAAATAACAATGACAATCTGAAGGAGAAAGTATTCAAAGCAATAACCGCTTATAATAACACTATACATTCTACGATAAAAAAGAGACCAATTGATCTCATAAATAACCTTCTCCCGGAATAAGAATTGACAAAATTTACGGAAAATCTACAAAAGCAGAAAGAAGATATAATAAATAATATTAATAGGAAAGAAAATAGAGTAGACATTCAAGATTTCCAGAATAAATATATAAAGAATTATAGAGTTAGCAAAACACAACCCAAATATAAGAAAATAAGTAATTATAATAGAGAAGGAAACCTTTTAATATCAAAAGATAATAAATTCAGGAAAGCTTACAAAAATCAAATTAAAGGAAAATTTAAATTTCAGGACCATAATGGCGAAAATCACGATAATTCTAGCAATTATAACGACAATTAACGCACTCCTGCAAATAAACAAACTAGTGAATGAGACGGGATACGCAAAAATAAGGATCAGAGAAGTAGATATAGTAAACCAAACGACAACAGTTATACATATAATACACCCTAAAGAATTCGAAGAAATTGTAAATAAAATTGAAAATAACTTAGAAACTAATTTTAAAATATATGACAGGAATGACAGGGAAATGTTATATAAGGAAATAAAAATTATAAAAGCGAAAATAAATACAAAGAAGGGGCACATTTCAAAAATTTAAAAGAATTTGACATATGTTCATCCAAGCAATGCAAATTTGAATATAACAATAAAACAACAATTGAAGAAATCGAAGACGATACAATCTTAATAAAAAATGCATACAAAACGGAAATGAAACAAAATTGCGATAATAGAGAAATTATACTCGAAAGGAACGCGTTAATAAACTTTTATAATTGTAAAATTGAGGTAATAAATAAATCTTTCCAAAATACAAAAGTTATAGTAGAAGAAAAATATATTTACCCCGAAAAAGAAAATAACGCATTGCATTTTGAAAGGAAAATTAACTTCTCAGAAATAATATTAACCCAAGAAAATAACGTTAATAAGCTTGAAGAACTAAAAGTTCATAAAAATATAAATTATGGAATAAATATACTAACAATATTGTTATTAATAATAGGAATCCCAGCGATATATATAATATACAAGAAGAAAAATAAGAAAAATGAGACCACAAATGTAAACTTAGAATTATCAATACAACATGCCTTAAATGATAAACAAAAAACAGAGAGAATAGGTCCATTGCTAGGTCCAAAGCAGACAATAATGTAAGCGAAAAGTAAATTTATTTCTAAGAACTTTTTTATAATCAATAAATAATTGTACCCATATTTTATAAATTAATTGCAGCATACCAGAGTGAACTTTGAGAAATTTAATTAATTATTCAATGGAGACCATTGAACTTAGGGGCGGAGGAGTCATATATTGACATATCCTATTAACTTTAGCCGCCAAATATTTCAGAATCGCTGAGGAATATAATTAACATATATACATATATTCCTCGCGATAATAAAAATAAACAAAAATAGAATTATCACTCAATCCGGAATGCAAGCAAACAAATAAATACATAAGAGCACGTTTTATTCCATGGAATGTATGTAAACAAATACTCATAGTCATACATTCATAAGCGTATCTTATTTCTTAGAATTTAAGAATAAATAAGAAGCTAATAAAGAAAACAGAGTCAGTTCAGAATAAGTACTTAGCAAAGAAGCTTTGAATTTTTTATTTCTGCAACTCCATATCGGTTGAGGTTCCTTTTAGAAAAAGATTTCTGAAGCCCTCAAAGTGTACGATAACACGTACAAACCGAAAACTATATTCATTCACATTTCATGCAGAAAGGAGTGTTGTAAGCCTTGCTCGCTTTCTTTTCGCTTCATCTGTTCCAGCAGGCAATGAATCAGTACATCTGTTCGTATCATGGAAGGACTTGTCTTGACATGTGACATCGTCAGTTGAGCCTTCTTCATTTAATATAATATTGTGAAGGATCAAACATGACATAATTATATATTTAATTAAATGAAAATTGAGTTGTATCTTCTGGATGTATAAACAGGTCATTATTAAGTACTATGACGAACGAATACAACACTGGACCAGTTATATAAGTTACGTTGTAACAAATTGACAGTCAAATGTACTTATGATTTCACACCATAATAAATGCTAACGCCATGTCTACCTGATTTCCGCTCAAACCATCATTTCGCAACAACAACACCACGACGATTATTTTACAATGCTCAGCATTTCCGCCACGTGCATTGTAAGCGGGCTAAATTCCTGGAATCTTTTAAACCAGAGCAGAGCCATAAGTTAGCACATAAGTTATAAATTAGCAAATTTTAGATTGTTTAAGTAATTCTTGTTTTGACTTCGATAATAAAAGGTCGTAAGACCAGAAATAAAAAATATTTTTTTATTTAATGCGAATATAGAATTCGTTAACTGGCGCCCAACTAACGGGCCTGCCTTCGCGTCGCGTAAAAGTTGTTAATCGAGTAAAAGTGAACCGTGAGTGATTTAACAAAAAAAATCCCGTCGGAAGGACGATACTACTACTACTCATCTTGGCACTTCAAACGGACTGCGGAAGGCGAGGACACCTAAGGAAAAAGAGCAGGAAAAGAGGTCCCTAAGTAGTTCAAGCAAACAGGAAGCGCACGAGACGCTAGCCGCCTGCCCAGGACATGTTCCTGATAATAAAGTAAGACATAGTTTTAAGAAAGTGAAAAAAAATCCAAGAAAATAATTGTAACAGAGCTTGATAAAAATTAAATGATTTAAAGAAGTAACTAATAAAAAAAATTTTTAAAAATTTAAAGGAAAGTGTAAAAAAAAAGAAAACATTAAAGAAAATTCTAAACTTAAAAATAAAGTGAATAAATGAAATTGATGAAACGGAAAAGTAGTAAAAAAGGAAATTAATAAAAAGTTTAAAAAAAAAAAAAAAAAAAATTTAAGAAAATTTAAGAATTAAATATAAAAAAAAAATTGTGAATTGCAATTAAGAAAATTTAAGAATTAAATATAAAAAAATTGTGAAAGAAAAGGAAAGAAATAATAGAGTTAGGAAATCTAAGATATTAAGAAAAGAAAAATATAGTGTATTAATTAGGAAAAATAATATATATATTTAGCTTAGATAAATAAAATTAATAAATAAAAAAAATAACAATAATATTAATATTAGTAAGACCATGCCAGTTAATTCTGCTAACCTTGTTCGGCCACCAGTACTTAACGTACAACCAGGTCAATCTGCTGGTCAATCCCTTCCTACCTCTAACTCATTTTCCATGGACGAATTAACTTCAGTGATCACAAATATTGTGAATAATGTTCTACGGACAGAGGGGCGTAACATAGTTCAAGCTGCCCTTAACCCGAACGCTAATTTCTCAAACGTTACGGACATTACAATTGATTCGAATTTATCTGGTAATGTTTCCGACCTAGACAAAATACCTGATGTGGTAAGATGTCTAAGGGAGTTCTCCGGAAACCCGGGAGAATTCACATCCTGGAGGAAAAGTGTTGACAGGATCCTCCACATATACGAGCCTATGAAAGGCACACCTAAGTACTATGGCATACTAAATGTCATAAGAAATAAGATTGTGGGCAATGCTGATACCGCCCTCGAATCTTATAACACACCCTTGGATTGGAAGATTATTTTACAATGCTCAGCATTTCCGCCACGTGCATTGCAAGCGGGCTAAATTCCTGGAATCTTTTAAACCAGAGCAGAGCCATAAGTTAGCACATAAGTTATAAATTAGCAAATTTTAGATTGTTTAAGTAATTCTTGTTTTGACTTCGATAATAAAAGGTCGTAAGACCAGAAATTAAAAATATTTTTTTATTTAATGCGATGAGAGCCACTCAATTGTTGGCAGTTGAGAAATTAACTCAACTCTCTGAATGCTCTATTTGCATTATTCTTTATGTTTGGAGAATATGTATGCTGGTTAGCGCACGTCGATTTGTTCGCTTTCCTTCTTTTTCTGGTTGGATCGTCGAACAGTGCTGATGCTCGCTAGCAATTATCAACTTGTACAATCCTTAATTTTAGTTTAAATAATAATTATTGATTTCAACATTATTTTAATAAAGTATTTTTTAGTAAGCGATGTCAGTGCTTCTATTATTGAATACCTGTGTCGCTACATATAAGTTAACACAGTCTAATGTTCCGTAAATTGTTTAGACCACATTGTTGCAGTCATTTCCGCAACTTAGCAAAATACTTATGAAAGACGATGGGACTTTGCTAAGGAATGTAGAATTACGGTAACTAAGCCAAGCATTGTGTAAATGGTTCAATAAGCTTAGAGTGAGAAGCATTTAGTTTTAAGAAATGAATGGTAAAGTTGAAGTGAATGAAGCGAGTCGTTTCGCTATTAATAAATTCACTATAAATAACACAATATTTAGTTTACATAAGAATTAACGTCACAGTCATGGACCGATATGGAGACTGCACACCAAACATCATAGAATCACAAAAATAAACTTGGAAATATTCAAAACACCACCAAATTTCACAAGCGATATAAACAATTACTGGTCATGGAGAAAACGTGCGTGGACGATGGAGAATATCAAAGGTTTCGCCACAACACAGCATTCTCAGGGATTTCCAGCCCGCTAACCTCAGTTGCGGGCCAATTACCCGATTACGACCTTCCAAAAATATCTTGGCAGAGCGAAGGATCTAAGATATCAAGGAAAAAACCTTTTTATTACATTTAAAAAACCGCATCGTGAAGCATCGTCGCAAACAATAAGTAAATTAATAAAGCAAATTATGCAAAGGAGCGGTTTAGATATAAATCAATTTACAGCCACAGTACACGTCACGCAGCTATTTCAGCAGCGTTCCGAAAGGGCATTGTTGATGAAACTGAATTACTTTAAGTTAAAGCGGAACTTATTAACTGAATTGCATATTGTTATTATAAGTTAAAACGGATCTTTCTGACTGAATAACATATTATTAGTATAGGTAAGTTAACACGAATCTTACTAACTGAATTGCATATTATTACTTTCGTAAAGCTGCAGGATGGTCAAAGAAATCCGAGACTTGGTCGATTTTATAATCATCCAATCGTGAACGAAATAAATTTTTCAGGATATATTACGCCACGAGCATTGCTAGGTTCTTGGAATCCCCAAAAGCCGGAGCTGAAGCCATTAGTTAGTTAATAAGTTATAAATAAGTGAAATTAGTTTGTTTAAGTGATTCCCATTTTAGCTACAAATTAACCATCGCAAGAACAAACAAAAAATTATATTTCTTTTGGAAAGCTAATGGGTAAAAAAACACTAATTGGCGCCCAACGTATTCGTGAATTGTGTATATAATGTCGTTAGGTAAAACTGTGAACATTGAAGAAATAAAGGATCAGATTTTAAGTGACATTGAAAGAGTGCGGTTGTTATTTTATTAAAAGTTGCTACAAAATGTAAGTCATAAACAATGGGAAAATATGTATTTAATTTTATAAAATTGTTGAAATTGAATTATCGGTTCATATGATAATAGACTCAAATGTTAAAGGCGGCAAATATTTTGCAACTGGATGATGCTGCCGTGGACTGTGTTGATTACATTCTTGAAAATATAACGGAGGTCACCCTGGAGCGAGTATATTCCCTGGAACGCGAGACTCAGGGTGAACATCTTCGGCAGAAAATCCAGAAGTATTGACATACATATACCTAACCTAACGAAAATAGTGCGGTTCATATGATAATAGACTCAAATGCTAAAAGCGGCAAATATTTTGCAACTAGATGATGCTGCCGTGGATTGTGTTGATTACATTTTTGAAAATATAACGGAGGTCACCCTTGAGCGAGTATATTCCCTGGAACGCGAGACTCAGTGTGAACATCTTCGGCAGAAAATCCAGAAGTATTGACATACATATACCTAACCTAACGAAAATAGTGCGGTTCATATGATAATAGACTCAAATGCTAAAAGCGGCAAATATTTTGCAAATGGAAGATGCTGCTGTGGATTGTGTTGATTATATTTCTGAAAATATAACGGAGGTCACACTTGAGCGGGTATATTCCCTGGAGCTCGAGACTCAGTGTGAACATCTTCGGCAGAAAATCCAGAAGTATTGACATACATATACCTAACCTAACGAAAATAGTGCGGTTCATATGATAATAGACTCAAATGCTAAAAGCGGCAAATATTTTGCAACTAGATGATGCTGCTGTGGATTGTGTTGATTATATTTTTGAAAATTTAACGGAGGTCACACTTGAGCGGGTATATTCCCTGGAGCGCGAGACCCAGCGTGAACGTCTTCGGCAGAAAATCCAGAAGTATTGACATACATATAAGCTTAAGAAGAACTGTTGAAATTGAATTAGTCAAGTAAGCTGTATCAGTGATGGATTACCGCCTAGGCCCGTGAGGCCTGGGCCTATAGCGGCACGATTCGGGGGGGCGGCAAATTTTTCAGAATGTCAAAATTTTAAACCTGATATAATATAACGACACTAGATTACAAGGATTTATTCTGATTTTTTTTATATAAATTTTTATGAAATAGAATTAAATTCATTTTCTAATTAATTTGTTGATTCGTAAGTGTAATACTGGTAAATTATGTTTTATAACAGAAATAATTGAATATTGATAAGCTTTTTATCAAGAATTTTTTAAGCTCTGTTGACTTTTGTATCTCTAGTAAAGTCAGTCTTACATGCGAAACGCTTCTAAAATCATAGAGAATTAACATTGTACAAATTGATATTTAGTATTCATTCAAAATTCATTTTTTTGTTGGTATATAAAATTATTTTTGTTTTGTAAATGATTTCTATAGAATAAAAGAAATGAATATATTTATTTCATACCTAATTTCTGGAAAAATAATTCGAAGAAAATAAAAACTCAATTAAATTGGTGATTTATTTTCGCAATATTGTTGCATAATATTTACGAATATTAACGTGCTTTTAACGCTTAGAGTGATCATTCGTTAATATTGTGAAATTTTATTAAAAGTCAAGTATATAGTTATGTCGCTATATATTAAAACGATGTGATATAGCTGCATACAAGTGATTCTGTTGTGAGTATGAATCACACATAAATTTTGAACCATAATTTTTAGTCAGAGGATTTTATCTATGTCATCTTAATATCAATAACTGTAGTGAAGTGAGGGTATTGTGAACAATGGATATTGAGAATTAGTTTGGTTGGGAGAGTGAGAGCGTTACATATCTTTACGGAAAACAAGAGCGCTGCGCGCAGCATGTATTGACAGAGGTTTGACTTTGCTTTGATTTACGTATAAAAGTAAGCATCGCGCTGTACACAAGAAACATCAATTATTTCAGTTTTACGAAAGCCGTCAAGCGTAGGAGTCTCATAATTTTATTATTGTGTTTCGTACCATTAAAAATTTCAACTATTACGTTGAATTATCCATTTTTTTCACTAAGTTGTCGAGGTCTTCTGAATTCAATTTTCTTATTAGCCATGAGTGATTATCGAAAAAGATTAAGCGGTGCAGAATATCGTAAAAGGAAAGCAGAAAAATCATCAAAACAAGAAATTTTACTGAATAAAATTCCAAAAATACCTAATTTTATGACAAGATCAGAAAAACTTGTAAGTGATGATCAGCAAGCATCGGGTTCATCAGACGTAAGTATTTTGATACACTTATTGAAATGTATTTTTTTTTTTTTTTTTTTCAAATATATCTCCAAAAAAAAAAGATTAAAAGTAATTTCTCATAAATTGAACTTCTAGAGAAAGTAAGTATTTGAAATATTGAGACTTGAATTCTTTTGAATCTTTTTGTGTAATCAAGTAAAATTTTAATTTCAACTATGAATAAATGAATTAATGTCCGTGGCTCAAAGATTTTTTTATTCTTAGCCGGAATTAGATGACACATCAGCCCAAGATACCGAAGAAATACAATCAAATCCTTCTTTATTGCAAGATACAATTACAAACGAAACGCCATCAACTTTTCTTACATCGGGAGATGAGGAAGAAAGTCATTCAACAAGTAAAATGTTTCAATTGAGTAATGATCCTTCCCTATGGAATTTAAATGATGAAACACGAGATTTCATAACTATAAACGGTTTACCACAAACTAATGTAACTGATTTTAAGAATTCACGAAATGTTTATAATGATAAAACGAGGTTTTGTTCTAAAAGCTTATTCCAACGTACTTTAAAGAACGGAGAAATTCAACATCGCGAATGGTTAATTTATTCAGAAAGTAAAGGATCAGTATTTTGTGCTCTATGTTTATTATTTGGTAAGAGTGGTGAAGTAAACGCTTTTACTGGTGAAGGGTTTAAAGATTTGAAAACACCGATAGTGATGACGAAGAATGCCTGGTGCGCGCATCCACACCAATCACAATCTCGTCAGAGAGTGAGGATGAACAACCAGCGAAGCGACGAGGAGAACTCGATATATCCGAGGAGGATGGTGAAGTGCGTGGCAGGGGCTTCATTGAATACAACAAGCGCATCAACATGCGCCTACGTATATATAGCGAAGGAGCAGCAGCGAGCGAAGAACCACAACCACAACCGGCTAAGCTCCTCATATGCGATGCAGAAGAAAAGGATGATGAGATAAGCCTAACAGCAAGCGGCGGGATGCTAGATGTCGGCGATTGGAGTGAGTACGCCAACATGGCAGGTGACGTAGAGCGGTGGCTACAGGACACTGAGGCTACAACAACGAATACGTAGAATAATCAGACAAGGGTCGAACCCCTGCCCAAGGCTCTGATTGACGACATCGAGGCGCACATGCAGCAGCCACAGCAGCGACGGGTGAGGCGATCTTACAAGCGGCACGTCGAAGGCAACTACTACCGCGTGAGGATCACACGGACTGGTCTGGTGACCATAAGTCTCGCAGCGGGAAGTGAGGGGAGGGTGTAAGGACCCTAAAATCCGAGGCTTTTGGAGACCTCACAACAATACATTTTTATATACATACATTTTTCATATTTATATATCTACATAAATAATAATAATAATTGAATTTATATACATGAAATCATTAAACTAAATATTACATATATATATATATATATATTTACTTACATTATTGAAGCGCTGAAGCCTATAAGCATGTTCGAACATGAATTTGTTCGTATGTACATACATACGTACACATAGAATAAGTGAGAAACTGTACGCAGCAATAAATTGTTATTATAAAATAACATTCTGCCGTGGGATCAATACCACCGGCAAACGTAGTGCACCTGAGGGTTTACACCTCACGAGCATTTATCTATATTCCACTGAGGGTTTACACCTCACTGGAACGAGGGCTGCTAGAGGGTTTACACCTCCACAGCGCCATACGAAAGAAGTACTATCTGTGTTATTATTAAGCATACTTGCCCGTGGGTTCAACACCACCGGCAAATGTAGTGTACCTGAGGGTTTTCACCTCACGAACACTTATTTACTTGTCATAGAAATAGCGAGTAACGTATTAGAAACCGTGTAGATAGAGATTGTTAAACTAATAAATTTGTTGTAACGTACACAGCGTGTTTTACTTTAGCAAACACTTGGCAAGGCTGAGCTTACCCCAGCCAAGTGGAAAACTCCGTTACAGTATTTAGACGCTAACGTCGCTCCCGTGTATTTCAGTTATATCAACTCTTCCGCTGAGACCAGCTGCCCTTGTTTTGTACAAGGGAAATAAAAAATATTTAACGAACACAAGTGATCGTTTTACTTATATGCATATTCATTTACATTTTATGCAGAAAGGAGTGTTGTAAGCCTTGCTCGCTTTCTTTTCGCTTCATCTGTTCCACCAGGCAATGAATCAGTACATCTGTTCGTATCATGGAAGGACTTGTCTTGACATGTGACATCGTCAGTTGCGCCTTCCTCATTTAATATAATATTGTGAAGGATCAAATACGACATAATTATATATTCTGGGAATGTATGAACAGGTCATTATTAAGTACTATGACGAACGAATACAACACTGGATCAGTTATATATGTGGCAACTCCTACACATACATACTGAGAGCCACTCAATTGTTGGCAGTTGAGAAATTCACTCAACTCTCTGAATGCTCTATTTACATTATTCTTTATGTTTGGAGAATATGTATGCTGGTTAGTGCAAGTTATGTGTACACTATCATCCCGACCAGACAACACACAACAAAATATTGTAAATTGGACAAAATAAAAGATTAAAGAAAAACAAGTAAACATTACAAAAAATAAGATAACAAGTAGAGATAAAGAACATAATGCAAATGCATACAAATATGTTTTAGTCCTTATGTTTGACTGTAATGATAACCCAGACATTATCGGGTAAACCACACATTCATGTTTGTTTGCATTCAATAGAAAATAAGATTACATTTAACAATTTCATAAGAAAATAGAAAAACAAAGAAATATATTAAAAAGATTGTAAAAAGAAAGAGAATAAAATATAATGTCACAGAAGTAACATCGTCGGCATTTTTTATTTTTCCTTCGCTCGAACAACCAAAACTGGCACAGTCGGTACAAACAAACTACAAAGTTAAGCGATACTAAAAACTGAAGTTTTTTAAGTTTCGTAAGCTTTATCAACGGGAAGCAAATCCTAAGATTAGCTCCCATTTTAAAGATCTCTTATATATACACGTATATAAATATATAAGTCGGTCGGCACAGATAGCCAAGTTTAAGAATCTTAAGTTTCTACACAAGTTATCTGGAACGTCGGAGAGCGACCCCGAGGATTACAATTTGTGAAGGCGAAGAATAGCTTCATTCCGCCCATCAACATTACCAGGAAAAGTGGGATTAAAGATTGATGCCCCACACACAGAAGACGCAGAGAGAGCGAAGTGCACCATACAAAGCAACAACAACAAGTTCAGTTGTATTAAAAGAGAATAAATCAGCAATGAATCCAGGCGAGCAGCAACCACTTCTGATGACAGGATCGCAAATTTTGAAGGAAGCTTCAAGAATCATGGACTTTGACGGCAGAGATTTATCATCGTTCATCAGGGAAGTTGGCATGATCCTTCCTTTATTCAACCCCAACCCATCAAAACAAAAATTAAAGGAGAAGCAGCAAGTGTCATCCGGCTTTGGGACCTACACCATCATTGCAGCAAATGAGAGAAGAACTCATAACGAATTTTGGGGTAAAGGAGTCGTACTGTTATAGCAAAACACCTTAATATAATATAAACTTATAAAATCCATATTAATGCAGACTTGCTGAGTCTACATTTTCAGTACTTGTCAAAATCTTTACCTTTATATTTTAATACAGGAATCATGTTACATTATATTTTTACCAGACTTTTACTACGTTTGCATTTCCGGCACAAGCGAATATTTCAATTCATAATTTCACACGACCAAATATAAGTTAACATAGCAGCTAGTATCCAATTAAAATATGCTGCTACCCCTGAAATATATGCTGGGTTAATTGAAAACACAAACGATCGTCATGATCAACATCATTAATGTCGCACAGCAAAAAAAGGGTAATGATCATCAAATATGTTTTTGATAACAGCGTACAAAAACTGGTTTAGCAATAAATAAATTTACTTGTGCTGGAGTAAAACAACAATGGGACTTTGCTAAGGAATGCACAATTACGGTATCTAAGCCAAGCATTGTGTGTTAATGGATAAATAAGCTTAGAGTAAGAAGCATTTAGTTTTAAGAAATCAGTTGTAAAATTGAAGTGAAGCGAGTCGTATCGCTGTTAATAAACTCATTACAAAAATACAATATTTAACTGGCGCCCAACTTCAAGGCCTAAAAGGACGAAGGACCCAATCATCTCTAAGGATCTGGTTGACGTGCATCAACATAGAAGAAGACGAGAAGCCTGAAATTCTTAAGACTACACCCACATTTATTAAAAACTTGGATCTGCTTGACGTGTATCAACGCAGGAAACCTTATCAATAAAAAAGAAGAGGAAGCTTGAAATTCTAACTAGCTGACTGTACTAAATATTTATTAAAAAAACTGTAAGTGCTATTTCAAACTATTTTCAAGTGGTTATCAGTAAATTTTATTACAAAGATAAAAATAAAAAGCAACATTCAGACAAGTGAATTTGACTAATTAACAAAAAAGTTTATAAAGGTTTTTTGATTAAACCTAATATTAAACTCCCAATTATCAATAAAAATTCGGAATAACTTAAAGAGTGTATTGAATCTTCTCAATCTGTTTTTTTTTAATAGAGTAAATTTTCAAAATTTTTCTATTTTCAACAAGCATAGCTTGTATTTTCTCATTCGATACTAGTTAATACTATAAAATTTAACTTAATTCTGAAGTTTTGCTCTTGTGAACTATTTCTGTCAAAGCAAATATATTCGAAATATACTTTGTTTAATATATCTACACACTTAAGAATCTGTATTCAAATTGTTTTTTCCACTTTGAAGACAATAATCGAAAACGTTAGCGTATTGGCCTATAATTTATCTTTTCGCGAAGCCTTTCACGTACTTAATTTTTTCCAAATTTTGGACTGCAAGAAGACCTTTTTTCTCAAAAAAATGTATTTAAACAGAGAACAAGTGGTAGAAATCGTCAATGAAACTAATGAGCGTACTAGACTGGAGTTAGTTGAAAAGTTAGATAGTTTAGCTCAAGCAATTGGTCGCCTCCAACCCCCGAGTGTTGAGTCGTACCAACCAGTTTCAATTAATCCTTTAGTTGCAGAACAAAATGCAAGCTTAGCCTTAATAAAATCACTACCCGAATTCAAGGGTGATTCCATATCTTATCCAGCTTGGCGAAGCGCAGCAGTATTCGCCATGAATTACTATACAGAGGGATCAGAGAAATACTACGTAGCCATGGGTATATTAAGAAATAGGATTGTTAGTTCGGCCAACTCTATTCTTGCCTCGTTCAATACCGTTCTAAACTTTAAAGCTATTCTAGCTAGATTGGATCAGGAGTATTCAGATAAGAGGCCATTGTATGTTTTAGAAAACGAACTTAGTATTCTCAGACAGGGCAATTTATGCATTGATGGCTTTTACAGCAAAGTGGAAAAACAACTTTCTCTTATAATAAATAAACATATTATGAGCAACACTGGTAGGAGTGATATAATTGCAGCTTTGAATGAACGAGCCAGGGAAAATGATCTACGTGTTTTTATATCAGGATTGCATAGCCCAATGTGCGATATTCTCTTTTCTGCTAGACCCAAAGACTTACCTAATGCCCTTGCCATTGCTCAGGAGCTACAAACTAACCATAGGCGAATGCAATTCGCGGAAGCCTTTGCGGTAGGTAACACGTTTCGACCAAATAGGCCAACATTAATGCCTCAGCGCCAAGTGATGGATCATAGTAACCAATTGTTCCCACGTTTCAATCATAGTACCGTAACTAGGCCAGCTCCCATGGAAGTCGACAACGGTACAAGTTTCTACAAGCAGAGGGCTAACCCTCAAAATACACCAAATGTACCACAACAAAACTTATCGCAACATCAAACGCCCAAATATATTGGTAAGCCACAGCACTTAAATTCTGATTTGCCAGTGGCGTTTAAACGTTCACATGACCAATTACATTCGGGCCGCTCACCATTTCAAAAAATTCAAAAAGTTAATTTTATGCCAGAAGAAACAAGTGATGGCTTTTATTACGAAACTGATTATTTAAACGAAAATGGCAATAACTATATGCCTAATAATGACCAAAATTTTAGTGATGAGTATACCGGTGAGGAGATTAATCATTTAAACTGATATCGCTCCTGCCGTTCATTACAAAAAAAGACAAAAACGGTCAGGAGCTGAGAATTTTGATAGATACAGGTACTTCCAAAAATTATATTAAAGACCTCCCTTTTATTCAAGGTATTAAACCTTTGGATAAACCTTTTAAATTGACATCAATAAACGGACAAAATATAATTAACCGAAAATGCCTAATTAACATTTTAGACCATACCTCGACGTTTTTCTTGCTTTCAAATCTAAAAACGTTCGATGGTATCATAGGGTACGATTTCCTAAAAAGCATTGATGCGAAAATTAATACTGGTAAGGGGTATTTATATTACCGTAAGGGTAAAGTTAAATTACAATACTTATCATGTAATCAGGTTAATTCAATTACAATAGAAGAAGTGTCTGTGCCTCCATTAGTTCAAACGAGATTTCGTCAAATTATAGAAAAGAACAATAACGCTTTCGCCGATCCTAATAGGGCGTTGCCATACAACACCTCTGTAAAAGCCAGGATTCGAACAGATAATAATGATCCAATCTATAGTAAAAGTTATCCATACCCGATTTCTGTGGCCCCATTCATCAATAACGAAGTAAAGGTTTTACTCAGAGATGGTATAATTAGGGAATCGTGCTCGCCATATAATTCTCCGGTTCACGTAGTTAGCAAAAAAGGTTTTGATGAAGATGGTAAGCCTAAACTAAGGATGGTGATAGACTTCAGAAAACTTAACGAGAAAACAATCGCAGATCGATACCCCATACCGGATACAACCGTAATCTTGGCTAACTTAAGTAGATCCAAATTTTTTACAACATTAGACCTTAAGTCAGGGTTCCATCAAATTTTATTATGTGAAGAAGATAGACAGAAAACGGCATTCAATATAAATAATGGAAAATACGAGTTTTGTAGGTTGCCTTTTGGTCTAAAAAACGCACCAAGCATTTTTCAGAGGGCCATTGATGATATTTTACGGCAGGAAATAGGAAAATATTGCCATGTTTATGTCGATGACATAATTATATATTCTCCAGACGAAGAGTCACACCTACATCACATTGATTGTATCCTTCAGAAACTCGAAAAAGCCGGAATGAGAGTGTCTGCCGAAAAATTGAGATTCTTCAAAACTCAAGTGGAATTTTTGGGATTCCTTGTATCTGAGAAGGGCATTAAAACTTGCCCAGATAAGATTTACGACATCATAAATTATGAACAACCAAGAACTCTTCGAGCACTACGTTCATTTCTTGGTTTATCTGGGTATTACCGCCGTTTTGTGAAGGATTATGCTGCCATTGTAAAACCATTGACAGTTTATCTTCGTGGTGAAAATGGGCAGGTGGGTGCCAAAAGTTCCAAAAACGTTAAAATATATTTTGACCCAGACGCCCTATGCGCATTTGAAAAGTTAAAAAAGATATTAGCTTCCGAAGATGTGCTTCTCCAATATCCTGACTATCAAAAACCCTTTGAGCTTACCACGGATGCTTCCTCTACTGCTTTAGGCGCAGTTTTATCGCAAAATGGGCGACCTGTAACGATGATATCGCGAACACTTTCTGCTAGCGAACAAAATTATGCCACCAATGAGCGGGAGCTCTTAGCAATTGTATGGGCATTGAAGAAACTTCGTCACTACTTATACGGAATTAAGGATGTCCATATTTTCACTGACCACCAACCGCTGATATTTGCTATGTCTGAAAAGAATCCCAATTCCAAGATGAAGAGGTGGAGATCATTTATAGAGGAATTCTCTCCTACTTTTCATTTCAAACCCGGAAAGGACAATAAGGTAGCTGACGCACTTTCCCGACAGCTTGTCCACAATTTGGATGATACCGCCTCTAACGAAACCGTGCACAGCGAAGAATCTTCTACTAATACAATTAAAACGGTTCACTGTCCAATCAATCAATTTAAAACTCAGCTTGTGCTCTCAAAGTCTACCTCACTTAATAAATGCACCAAAATACTTTTCCAAAAATATATTCGCCACACAATAACATTTACCACTATTGAAGATCTTTTACAATGTTTAAAAGGCGTCATAAATACAAATGCCACCAATGCAATTCATTGCGATCTTGCAACCCTAGCAGAAATACAAAATACATTAGTATCGGCGTTTCCTGGTACTAAATTTCTCCATACTGAAATCATGGTCATAGATTTACCCAATAAAAATGATCAGTTGGAAGTGATAGCAACAGAGCACAATCGAGCTCATCGTGGCTTACACGAAAATTTTCGCCAAATTTTCAGTAACTATTTTTTTCCAAATATAAAAAAATTATTGAAAACAATGATTGCTAACTGCAAGATATGCTTGGAAAATAAATACCAACGTAAGCCACCTGATCCGGGTATTGGCAAAACTCCTATTCCAAACCTTCCAGGAGAAATTCTTCATTTAGACATTTTTATAACTGGTAAGCAACTTTTCTTGACGTGTGTAGACAAATTTTCTAAATTTGCTATTGTAAAGCCAATTGCTTCAAGGACAACAGTAGACGTTAGGAATGCTTTATTAGAAATTTTGGTAGTATTTAGCAACACAAATACCATCGTTTCTGATAACGAGAAGGCGTTCCAATCGAATAGCATAAAATCGTTACTAAGGGATAATTTTGGAATAGATCAATTCTTCGTACCCACCCTTCATAGTGAAAGTAATGGTCAGGTGGAAAGGTTTCATTCCACAATATCGCGATGCATAAGAGAGCAACAGAAACTGGACGATGTAATTGAATTGGTACTTTTAGCAACATATAAATATAATTATAGCATACACTCGGTAACTAAAACAAAGCCAACCGATGTCTTTCACAATTTCACGGAAGAAAAACTAACTGATATAAGAAAACGACTACTTGAAACTCAGGAGAAAACTTTGCATAGGAATAATAAAGATAAAATATTGAAAACTTATAATCCTGGAGAAAAGGTTTTTTTGAGGCGAAATAAAAGGCTCGGGAATAAATTAGATAAGGTCTTCGTGGAAAAAGTAATCGAAAAAGATCTTGGCACCACGGTTGTGATTAATGGAAAGAGAATCCACAAGAGCAATCTCCGTTAAGCGCAATTTCTATTGTTTTTATTATATGGAAACACCATAAATTAAAGAAAAAAAACCATTTCTTAATGATTTGAAACATCACATTATTTTTCATAAAATATATACCTACATATACATATATAGTACATAGCATAACTCGATTGAAAACACATATTTTCCATTGCAAATGTTCTAAGTCTAAAACATTGATATCAATAGAATTTAAGCCTTTAATTTGAATCATTATGCTTTGAAAGAAAATGCAACAGCACACCTGAACGAACCGAGGACGTTTCCCGCTTAAGATGGGGAGTAGTTAACATAGCAGCTAGTATCCAATTAAAATATGCTGCTACCCCTGAAATATATGCTGGGTTAATTGCAAACACAAACGATCGTCATGATCAACATCATTAATGTCGCACAGCAAAAAAAGGGTAATGATCATCAAATATGTTTTTGATAACAGCGTACAAAAACTGGTTTAGCAATAAATAAATTTACTTGTGCTGGAGTAAAACAACAATGGGACTTTGCTAAGGAATGCACAATTACGGTATCTAAGCCAAGCATTGTGTGTTAATGGATAAATAAGCTTAGAGTAAGAAGCATTTAGTTTTAAGAAATCAGTTGTAAAATTGAAGTGAAGCGAGTCGTATCGCTGTAAATAAACTCATTACAAAAATACAATATTTAACTTATACAAAGTAGGCATTTTAATAGCATAAGTAATACTGATTTTGTAATTTAAAGATAGTCTTTAATTTTATTCTGTATAGAACAGTTTAATAAATAAAGGGATTGGAAAATAAAAAGTTGTTTTTTTTTATTTTCCTTAAAATCCCATATTAAAAGTGGCGCAGTCGGTAGGATACCGTTGTCCTACCCGTCGTTAAGAAACGAAGTGTAGTGTACGTGAATATTAATTCTTAAAACGGTATTGCGTGAAATTTTGGACAAAGATAGTCCTAAATAAAAATCAAGAATTTAGTGCAAAAATAAAAAATTTTTGTTACGAAATTTTCTAAAAAAAAAAAAAAGGACAAAAGATAGTCCTAACTTTAAATAAATCAAAAATTTATTGCAAAAATAAAGAAATTTTTGTTCTAACTTTAAAATTTAGTGCAAAAATAAAGAAAAATTTTTTGTCAAAAATAGTCCTAACTCTAAACAAAACGAAAGCCTAGTGAAAAAAAAGGACAAAACCTTAAAGAAGTCGAAAATTTGGTGAAGAAAAAAATATACATATATAAATAAAGTCCTTACAAATACAACTATTTAAAGAACAAAAGTTAGTTTCAACATAAAAAAAACAACACAATAATCATCTCTAAACTAAGAAGACATTATAAGCAGTCGGACAACACAAGCAACGTTCAGCAGCAATCACAATACCCCACGGCAATAAGGTAGAAATAAGTTAAATTAAATTCTTAGATATAAATTAACACGTAATACACATAAAATGGCTCCCCTAAAATATTTAGCAACCTTACCCACATATGATGGCGACCTTAGAGACCTACAGACTTTTATTAACTTAATTGATAGAGTGCATCCAATACTACAAACGTACGACGAACTATCTCAAACAATTTTTTCTGACCTAATTAAGAGTAGACTGAAAGGAAAAGCTAGGGAAATAATAGAAATTAATTGCCAAGCAGTTTCATGGCAAAGCATAAAAGCAGTCCTTCAAAATAATTTCGGAGACAGACTAAGTTGCGATGATCTGTTCGATCTACTCAGGGCAACTACCTTCAAAACTACCAGTCTAGACTTCGTCGACGAAATAAAAAACAAACTTCGACGACTTAACAACAAAACAGTATTCCTCGATGTACAAGAGGCAGCGAGTACTGTCGCTCAAAATAATTGCCGCACAGCCCTTAATGTATTCAAATTAAAAATTCCAGAGCCAATGAAGACAATCCTGGCTTGTAGAAACCCCCGACACTTTAGAAGGAGTCATAAATATCCCTTTTGAAACCGGATATGCTCACCTTAGAGTGGACAATCAACAATATTTTCCTCAAAACAGATCTGAGCAAAGATACTCAAAACCTAGCCCTCAAAATAAACAAAGTGTAAATCAACAAAATAGGCAATCTAGGGATAACCAACATGCCAATCTACAAAATCCTGAAAATTTTAACCGGCAGAATTACCGTAATAACAACTCTGAAAATTATAACCGGCAAAATTACCGTAATAACAATTCTGAAAATTCCAACAGACAGAATTATCGCAATAACAATTCCGAAAATTTTAATCGGCAAAATTATAGAAATAATAACCCCCAAAACTTTGGATTTTGACGATCACATTTTTAACGACCATCTCTGACAACAATATTATTATAATCCTTCAGATCCCTCAATTTTCGAAAGAAATTTTATCGAAAATTATATTTGAGCCAATTCCTAATATAAACAAAAAAACAATTATATTGAATAACTATGAAATGTAGATATTAAAGATAACCTTAAGAAAAATTTAATTCAAATATCTAACAAATGTATTTCAAGCATATTAAACTATGAAGAAGCATACTGCGATATGCAAATTTTACACGAATCAAGTGTAATTGAAATCCTTCCTGGTATACTAATATTTAAAAATTTCTATTTCAAAGTAGAACATAATTGTAGCAAAATTGATATCAAAATAAGCGGAAATTTTTTAGTAAAATTTGAAAATTGTGAAATTAACGCAAACAACAAAACCTTTAGCAATATCAAACTAAAATTCTACGACCAATTTATTCTACCTAATATTATAACAAAAATCAAAAGAAAAATCGTTAGAATCATTATATTTAGAACAAATTGAACATAAGAAATATATTCAACAAATACAGTATCAAACAAAAAAATCAAATTTTATTAATGTAAGTGTTGTGGAGGCGAAGTAGTTCGTAACAAATAGTAATAAGTTAACATGTACTTAAAATATCATCACTGTATCTTTGCAACACTGTGTACTATTTCGCATTCCTTTTTATTCTTATTATCCTTTATACTTTGTAATACTTTCTCAAGTTTGAATGGAGTTAGTCGTTAAATAATCCTCGGAACTTTAGTAAGCATAAACATAATAATTGTCATTACCATTATAATATTAGTGATATTTACTATATGTATATAAGACAAATAAAAAACTGTCCATTTCGCATATTTCGTCGGAGCCTCAATCTAACGGTGGGGGTGTTATAGCAAAACACCTTAATATAATATAAACTTATAAAATCCATATTAATGCAGACTTGCTGAGTCTACATCTTCAGTACTTGTCAAAATCTTTACCTTTATATTTCAATACAGGAATCACGTTACATTATATTTTTACCAGACTTTTACTACGTTTGCATTTCCGGCACATGCCAATGTTTTAATCCTTTCCAAATAATTATTCTTTCGATTTTAATACATAATTCTTTGGAATTATTTCAGAACATATTTTACCAGACTTTCACTACGTTCGCATTTCCGGTACATGCGAATATTTCAATTCATAATTTCACACGGCCAAATATGCAAAGTAGGCATTTTAATAGCATAAGTAATACTGATTTTGTAATTTATAGTTAGTCTTTAATTTTAATCTGTATAGAGCAGTTTAATAAATAAAGGGATTGGAAAATAAAAAGTTGTTTTTTTATTTTCCTTAAAATCCCATATTAAAAGTCTTAACCGCTCTTCAAAAAAACAAAGCTTTGTTTTTTTTTTAAACATCTTTTAATGTAATAGATTAACTATTACGCGCCCAACGGCCAGTCGCGTCCGCTCGTGTAAAAGTAGCAAATCGGTGTTTTTCGACCATCGCGTGTGATTGTGTTGTGAAAAGGCCCTGATAAGTGCCAAAAACCCGGTCTTGTGAAACGAGAAGGCCCTCAAGTAGTGCCAGGAACGCAACAGTACCCTTACAACAGGGATAACTTCGATTGAAGAACGCCCGCACCCACGAAGAGTGCGCAACGTTGGACCCCTAGTAGCAGTTAGCAAAAACGGACCATCCACATGCGCCGTGGGATACCCTTAGTGTAAGGATAATTTATAAGCTATTTTAGTTATAAGTGCAGAGATAATAATAAATAAATTTTTTATAATTTTTTTTTCTCAAGTTATAAAGTAAAATTTTTTATATCCTTTGCTTGTGTTATTTAAAACAAAAACAAAAAAAAAAACAGAATATATTATAAAGCTAGATTTAGGTTCATAACACATTGATAATACCTCAGGCTTGTACAGCCAATAAATTAAATTAAAACAAAGGCCGCGATTCACCACCTTTAAGGGGGACCCTCCGGTCATATAATTTAAACACTGCTCTGCGATTCACCACAAAAGGGACCCTCCAGAGACTGATCAAAATAAAGCAAACTATACACAATTTTTTTTAAGTGAAGAAAAAAAACGTTTAAAATGAATCAAGATTCGATTATTAGACCTCCTGTCCTTAGACAACCCCCCAGTGCGCAAGCACCACCCAATCCATCCCAGCCTGCCAATGCCACCCCAGAATTTAGGGAGATCATAAGAAATCTTATTCTACACAGAGATAATATACAACAAATAATAACAGACCAGACAATCGACGAACGCTTTAGGGGCAATATTTCAGATATGGACAAAGTGTTAGATGTTGTTCGTTCCTTACGGAAATTTAATGGCAAGCATACTGAATTTAGTAGTTGGAAGAAAAGCATAGAGAGGATACTTAAAATCTACGAACCATCAATAGGTACGCCAAAATACTTCGGTATTTTGAATGTTATAAGAAATAAAATAGTTGGAAGTGCTGATGCTGCACTTGAAGCTTATAACACTCCACTGAATTGGAAGGCAATTTCTCGCTGCCTTACAACCCACTATGCTGATAAAAGAGACCTTAGCACCCTTGAATATCAGATGACCTGCTTGATACAAGGACAAAAAACAGTTCAAGAGTTTTACGCGGAGGTCTACACACATCTTTCCCTAATCCTTAACAAGATATCATGCATGGAAATCAACACCGAAGCTATGCATGTATTCACCAATACATACCGTGACAAAGCAGCTGCATGCATCAACATGCGCTTGCGTATATACAACGAAGGAGTAGTAACGAGCGGCGAACCACAAGAACAACCGGCTAAGCTCTACATATGCGATGCAGGAGAGAACGACGAAGACGCAATAAGCCTAACAGCAAGCAGCGGAATACTAGAAGTCGGCGATCTGAATGAGTACGCCAACATGGCAGGCGAGGTAGAGCGGTGGCTGCAGAACACAGAAGCTACAACACCAAATACATGGAACAATCATACAGGGATCGAACCACTGCTGGAGGCCCTGACTAACGACATTGAGGCGCACATGCAGCAGCCACAGCAGCGACGTATGGGGCGATCCTTCAAACGACACATCGAAGGTAACAACTACCGCGTGAGAATCACACGGACTGGCCTGGTGACAATAAGTCTCGCAGCGGGAAGTGAGGGGAGGGTGTAAGGACCGAGGCTTTTGGAGACCTCACAACATATATAAATTTTCATATACATACATTGAATTTATATACATACATGAAATCATTGAACTAGAAAGAACATATATACAGTGGCGGACTAAAGTCTACATACGACCCCTTTTTTTGGAATTCCTACCGTCCCATAGTTTTTACAGGAAAAGTATTGATGTAGTCTTGCTTTGAATTTAATTGTAAGACAAAACCGAAAATTTCATATTTGTTCAACATTAACTTTCAATGTTATTAACAAAAAACTCAAAAAAGCCGTTGACAAAAGTGAACATACGTTTCATTAATTTGTTTCGTTTATTACTTCAGCTATTGTTTTCAGCGGTCAAGTACCGTTTTTTTTTTCTTTCTATACTTTTCTTGGTATTTGGCTTTATCTTTATTGTTTTCCATCATTTGAAAAAAGAAATACAATCGCGAAAATGTCGTCAGGAACGGAAATCCCGGTGGCTGTGCGAAAATTGGTTATAAAACACAGAAATGATAAGAAAACGTTCGGCGAAATAGCTAAATTGTTAAATTTAAGAAAAGCGACGGTGCAAACAATTTATAAAAACTTTGCAGAATCGGGCTCGTTCGAGAGTAAGCCGCGAAGTAGCCGTCCAAAGAAGCTTACCCATAGGGACATCTCTTTCATCCGTAATAAAGTAAGCCAAAATTCCAAGGTACATGCTACCAATTTGGCCCAGAAGCTAGCTGAATGATCCCAAATTGTTGTGCACTTACGCACAATAACAAGAACTCTTAACAACGAAGGATTCTACAGCAGAACTCCTCGCAAGAAGCCTCTCATAAGCGAGAAAAACCGCGCACATCGGTTGGATTTCGCTAAAAAGCATCTAAAGAAGGATCATGAGTTCTGGAAAAGCGTGCTATTTACGGATGAGTCAAAATATAACATATTTGGATGCGATGGCAGAGCAAAAGTTTGGAGAAAACCCATTACTGCCATGGATCCCAGGCACCTTATTTCGACCTTAAAGCATGGTGGTGGGAGTGTCATGGATTGGAGAGCAGTTGCAGCGTCTGGAGTGGGTAAATTGGTCTTTATTGAAGGAAATATGGATCGCTTCGAGTATAAGACCATATTGGAAAATAATTTTAAGCTATCTGTGGACAAACTGTGCCTTGGCTCGAGCTGGATCTTTCTACAGGATAATGATCCTAAGCACACAGCGCAAATTGTAAAGGATTGGCTGCTGTATTATGCTCCGCAGTAGTTGCACTCATCACCACAAAGCCCGGAATTGAATATTACATAGCACGTATGGAAAATATTGGAGCGGGAAATTCGAAAACACCCTATAAGTAATGCATCAAAGCTCAGAGAGAAACTTCAAGAAGAGTGGCAAAACATTACAGGAGAAGAGCTGGAAAATTTGGTTTTTTTCAATGTTAGACGCTTGCAAGCGGTGATCGATGCGCATGGTGGCCCAACAAAATATTAACTTAGTTATTAAAATTAATATGATTACCTAGAATAGCTAAGCAAAAAATCGTATGTTCACTTTTGTCAGTGCCTTTTTTCCATTTTTTGTTAATAACTTTGAAAGTTAATGTTGAATAAATGAGAAATTTTAGTTTTTGTTATATACTTGAATTTAAAACAAAACTGCATCATTATTTTTTCTGTGAAAGCTATAGGACGGGTTGAATTCCCAAAAAATGGATCGTATGTAGACTTTAGTCCGCCACTGTATGTAGGAATAGGACATTAAACATACAGCACAGTGTAAACATGACCTTATTGTTATTATTTACCTAATTACTATAAACTAAAAGTAACACTGATCGTGGTGAAAATAGAATATAATAAGAATGAGAGACTAGGAGCGTACTAGGAAGAATAAGAACGAGTTAGTTACCGCGCGACCACGATGAGACACGTACGTGAAATTAATTATAATATTAACAAATAAGCAATGTTAAAATAAAGTTATTAAATGAATTAAATTATAATATTGCAAACAAGAAATGTTAAAATAAAGTTAGTAAACGAATTAATTATAATATATACATACGCTGAAGCATATAAGCATGTTCGAACATGAATTTATTCGCATGCACATAGAATAAGTGGAAAATTGTACGCAGCAATAAATTGTTATTATAAAATAACATTCTGCCTTCGTGCAGAATGCAGGTATACTTGAACACTACCGGCAAACGTAGTGCGCCTGAGGGTTTTCACCTCACTGGAACGAGGGCTAGTACAGGGTCTTCACCTCCACAGCTCGTACGAAGAAAGTAGATACTTGTCATAGAAATATAACATAATATATTAGAAACCGTGTATATATATATATTGTTTATACCTAATAATTTTGTTGTAACGGACACAGCGTGTTATTACTTTAAGAAACCCTTAGCAAGGCTGAGCTTACCCCAGCCAAGTGGAAAACTCTGTTACAACATTTATTTGCTTTGGAACTCACTCTTATTCGCACACAATTTCCATTATTTACAACAAAAACAAAGAGGAGCCATTTCATCATCTGCACCCATGAAGAGCCCTTCCATGTTATGCATGAGTGGCCAGCGTTAAGCCTGGACCTAAACCCAATTGAAGACCTGTGGGGGGATACTTCCACACAATGTTTATAAGTATGGCCGGGCAGATTTTTTTTTTTTTTTTTTTTGAACAAAAATTTCCAGAAGCCTCGCAACTGTTTCACGCAGGTAGCATTTTTAAGAAAGTTACGTGTGTTAATGAAAATTACTTATTCAAAATAAATAAATGTTCAAGAATATAGAACATGTTTAAGTTGAATTTGGTTATAAGTTTAAATATTGAAAGACATTATATAATTTAAAAGTAAGTGTTTTTTATTTTTTTTTTTACTAAATAAAAATTATAAAAAGAAGTTACGCTACTACTGAGCGCGGTATGAAATATTTCCTTTTTTTATTTGATAACAAATTACGCTTTGCCGCTTTGATCTATGGTTCTATAGGCAGTTAACACAACAAGAAGGAAGGAACTATGCAGAGCATTTCGTGGAGCTATAAACGTGAGATAGCCTGTCTGGTAATCTGGGCGGTGCTATCCCCAGCCTATGTCTGCGATATTTAACGACGTTAATATGAACACTAGATACATATATATATACATAATCATTGTTTATAAACTAAAATACCGACAAACAACCTTTTACCTTGTATGATAACATAGTAAAAAAGAGAATATGATAGAATACATAAACAAGCATATTAGTTGATATGTAACAAAACATCATGATAACATTATACCCAACATGTAAACATGTTGAAATACAGTCCTGTGTACAACGTACATATCAATGCAACTCTGAATTATTTTAAGTATCTCATTTCTGTTAATGTAACTCTCAGTGAATAAACATCTAATTGTAAACGTTAAGTTGTGTTCTGTATGATTTCTAAGAAACGAAAAAGGCAAGTCGCATTGAATATTTCCAACAAAACATCTTTTCAATAACAATTTTATCACCAAACAAACAATGTAAGCATAAAAATGTAAAACAGTTCTGAAAATAAATGAAATCTGAAAAGAGTTCTTGCATATATATATATATATAATTTACTATCAATAAAGATGACACGCAAGTGCTCAAGAAAATAAAAATTAATTTTTTTATTTTAAAATAGTGATTATAATTATAATTGGTGGTTCATCCGAAATTACAAGTTAATTTGTTATCCAATTAGCCAGAGACCTCCTCGAAATAGAGAACTCTCATACAAATCCCCAATCCTGAAGAAGGATAAAACAACAGTGTCTGGAAAAGAAAATAATACAAACTGGAGTTCCAAGCATGCGTTTATTCCCTATCCGACGGACCTATCAAACTAAGGAAAAAAAAATCATACTCCTCCTGTTTACGCGTGCAACCCTGAGCAGCAGCCATAACTTCTACCTAGAGATGTCGCTACTGTCTTTTGTTCTCATCTAATTGACTCTTCAAATTTATGGGAAAAGTCCACTTAGTCCGTTTAGGATTTCCACCTTATGTGAAAATCTTTAAAAGGCCAATGCTGCCGGCCTTAGGCCCTTCTTTTGATCCAGCAGCCACAATTCAAGAGGAATTCCGGCCCCTAATCAACCCCGACACGAAACATGGTCCTTCGAGCCGGATCCATCAGAAAGACATATCTTGCGTGAAATAAAAGAAAGAATTAAAAATAAATCTATATTTTGATTATACTTTTGTGAAAATACCATCTTCACAAAAGAATAATCAAATATAGAACTTCTTAACATTGCCAAGTCGCGCGCTCATTTGGACAAAATAATTCGCCTAAATTCTTGCCAAGTGGCGCGGTCTATTACAACCTGGGATAAACAACTCTGATCGCCATCCAGTAGAGAAGGAACGGAACGCGACCATTTCCGTCAAAATAATTTATTTAATCAATAAAAATAGGAACGAAAGCAGTGGAGAGTTAATATAAAGAAAAAAGTAAGTAGAGAGTTAACAAAAATAAAAAGGGCGAAAATGTCAAAATTTTTGAAGAACGATCGCTTCACATTTATCAGGCGATTGAATGAGTTAAACATCAAAAGAAAAGAAAGGAGTTTCTTAACTTTAGCTTCCGCCAATGCGATGGCCATTCCACAATCAGGAAACAAGATCGAATCAACTCATAAATATCAATGACATCATTGCTAGTTGGACATTCCATTCACACAACGACATTTAAATACAAAGGGGAGTTATTTTATAAATATTCAAGTAACGACTGCGGGTTAGAGGCGACTACAACTCCAATAGCTCCGCAGCAGACGGGTGTTTAGGTATATCGGAACGACCCTGAATTTTCTCTGGCTAAATACCACACTGTTGTCAATGTTCAATGTCCAGTTGGGATTATCCGCACAACCATAACAAGAAATTAAATTTTTACTCTCTTATAAATCGATTGGACTACACATTTGTCGATCAAAGACCATTGTACGTGCTTCTAGATGAAATGAAGAAAATTGTTCAGCGAAGAGAAAGAACCTCGAAAATCGAAATGTCACATGAACAAAACGATGAAGTCATGCAGACATTGGTATGCGTATGTATGTGCGAACATATATCATGGAATTAAACAGCAAATACACAAGTTAAGGTCCCACAGCCAAAATCCAAAAGATCTGGAGCATACTTATGCTATTGCCAGTACAATTTATCACGACAACTACAATCAACAATTCGAAGTGCAACCAAGGTATTTTCAACAACAATGTTGGAGTTATAAGTTTATTGTACGAGTTTAATATTTCCTACAGAGAGCTTTCATGTAATGTTCATAAGAATAAGATAGCTCTATAATAATATATGTAGGAATAGGACATTAAACATACAACATAGTGTAAACTTGACCTTACTATTATTATTTAACCAATTACTATAAACTGAAAGCAACACTGATCGTGATGAAAATAGAATATAATAAGAATGAGAGACTAGGAGCGTACTAGGAAGAATAAGAACGAGGCAGTTACCACGCGACCACTAAAAGACACGGACGTGATTAAGTATAATGTCAACAAATAAGAACAAATTAGAACTGTTAAAATAAAGTTTATAAAATATTCATTATAAATATCGCAAACAAGAACTGTTGAAATAAAGTTTATAAAATATTAATTATAAATATTGGGGTTGTGACTTTTTATTTATCCCCACATATATAATTTGAATTTTAGTTAATTCCTATTAAACCTTTGCTTGAAGCACACGTCGGTTTCTTTATTTAACTCGGTCTACTCGCGTTAGTAATATAACAAATCTGCCACGAAGGGTTATGGTCCCTCATCGCGCGTTTTAAGTAATAAAGAAATAAATAGACCGTTACTAAGGGTCAGCCTGTACAAAAAGTTGCTTGGATGCAGTATGTCTGCAAGTCAAGGCATGTCGTCGTATATGACTTCGTTTGTCGAAGTGGTAACAAATTAGCTGAGCTGAACATAGATTTAAACGAGGAGCTGAAAGTTATTATACTGCTGTCCAGTTTGCGCTAAAAGTCAAGTTTTTAGAAGATGGTGCCAGAAGGGAACAATAAGTGACTCAAGAGCCGTCGGCGCAAGCGGTTTATGCTCGTGTTAAAGAAACAGAGTATAGTAGCAACAGATCTAATGCAAACCCAAATGCAAAACCAAATAAGACATACGGTGGCGCGGTGTTCGCAAAACAATCAAGGTGTTCAACTGAACAGCGACAGTGGGAGTGGAAAAAGATAAGCATATTTGGTGCGTCGATAGCGGAGTGACCACGCATATGTGCTGCGACAGCGATATGTTTGTTTAGTTTGTTGAGAAACAAGAAAAGAATATGTTAGCAGCAGACAATTTTATTTAGTCGAAAGGTTTTGGTACGATGAAAATAAGGACAACAGAATGTGTCTTAGAATTGCGCAACGTATTGTTTGTACCTTTTCTCAAAATGAACTTCTACTCAGTGACTAAAGCAAAAGGATTTGTTTATATTTAATGCGCAAGGGCGTTGGTCAAACGTTATGTTAAATAATATAATGTGGCATAATAGATAAACTAACTAAACCTAGATTGAATTTACATTTGATAAAAGAATCAACACTTATCAACTCTAGAAGTTATGTTGACGCTTTCTTAAAGGGACAATCTGTGGGATCGTCAACAGTTACAACTTACTTATATCATTTATTTGGTACAATAGAAGAAACTTTGACAAGTGATTGGGTGAAGTTATGTTGACGCTTTTTTAAAGGGACAATCTGTGGGATCGTCAACAGTTACAACTTACTTATATCATTTATTTGGTACAATAGAAGAAACTTTGACAAGTGATTGGGTGACTTATGATCTTAACTTACCCGCATATATTATTATATATATATATATATATATGTATATATATATATATATATATGTATATATATATATATATATATATGTATATATATATATATATATATATGTATATATATATATATATATATATATATATGTAGGATGATTAGCTACATTTCTTTGCTAAACTTTATAGAAATAGTAACATAGTAATACAACTCTGAAAATTGTAGCACGGCAAGCCATACATCAACGGCGGGTACGGTTTAAAAATGTTAGGACAGTCTGGTGTGAGTTGTCAAGGCGAACGGACCGCCTTCATTCCGACCGCGTTAGTGAAATATGTAAATTTAAATGCGTTGTAAATGAGTTATAAGCAGTGATGTTAAACGTAGGGAAAATTCCCTACATGTAGGGATTTTCGTTGAAAAAAATGGGTGTAGGGAAAAAAAGGACAGATTTTTTTAAATTATCTAAATGTAGGGAATTTTTAAGTGAGGTCGAAAAAATTAAAAACTTGCTGAAAAGTATCAATCAAATATACAAAGAAGATGTCAAATCAAACATATCTTCTTGTGGCAAAATTCTTCAACTTTTTGTTTCTATGGCATCATTGCCAAAGAGGAAAAAGTAAACTTAGTGAATGTACACTGTGGCCACATTGTTGAACTAACGCGCGCTTTTTGGTGCCAAAAATTGGCAAAAATTTTTGAAGTGAGTATAAAAAATTTATTTTTAGCTTTTATTTATATTAAAAGTGAATATTTTTTGCAGAAATGAATTCTTCAACTTCAAGTGAGGAGGAAAAGAAAACAAACAAATACCGAAAGCAGAAATTCAACAATAAATGGCTGAAAGATACAAATTTTACGGGATGGTTGGAAGCTTTACAGGACGATGTTTTTAAATGCAAATGCGCTGCATGCAACAAAGTTTTAAATTGTGGCAAGAGTGACTTGCTTAAACACGCAGAAACTAAATTGCACCAAAAAAACATAAAGGCAATTAAGAAAACATCGAAAATTGACAATTTTTTTACGAAGAAAACAAATATGGCAGATGCATCAAAAAACTTTGAAATCAGGCTGAGCATGTTCTTTGCAGAACACAATGTGGCGCTGCAAGTGGTTGATCACTTAATCCCACTTTTGAAAGAGATCGTGCCTGATTCTGTAATAATACAAAATTCAGAACTAGGAAGAAATAAGTGCACCAGCATTATAAAAAATGTGCTAGCTACGGTGGAAAAGGAACAACTAATAAACAAGTTGAAGGCAAACAAATTTTCAATTATGGTCGATGAGAGTACAGACATCGGGCTCAATAAACACATGTGTCTCTTAGTAAGATTTTTTGATTTGGAAAGCGAGCGAATGGTGGTTAAGCTGCTGGATTTACTTCCAATACAAACTGATTGTTCTGCAGAAGCACTGTACAGACTTTTCAAAGAATGTATTCTCTCACTTGGAATTCCATTTGACAACATTATTGGTAAGTAGCTTATTTATTTTCTGCATATATAATTTCTAATAAGGCTTTTTTTTATTACATTGAAGGTATGTGCAGCGATGGTGCCAGTGTAATGATCGGCCAGCACAATTCGTTTGCGTCCAGACTTATACAGGACAATCCACATGCTGTCGTTGTCAAGTGCATATGCCATTCAGCTGCAATTATTGCCAGTAAAGCTTGTTTAGCGCTACCAAGAGGACCGGAGGATCTTTTGCGGCAAATCGGTACGTACGTTTCGGGAAGTTCTAAAAGATGCGCGGAGTTACAAGCTTTTCAGGAAATGCTGCACGAGAAAAAAAAGAAAATCTTGCGGACTTCTTCAACCAGGTGGCTCTCTCATCACAAATGCGTAGAAAGCGTGTTAGAAAACTGGGAAGTATTGTTAGCATTTTTTAGCCAAGCTACTACGCAAGACAAATTAAAATCAACGGAAACGATTTATTATGAACTCAATAACGAGTGCAATAAAATTTATTTAGTTTTCCTTAAGTATGTACTTAATTATTTTAATACTTTAAACGCACTTTTTCAATCGAAGGCTCCTTTAATACAGGTGTTGCAGCGAGAGTCAGTTAAGATATTTTTAAGCTTAGGCCAAAACTTTATCAAAAAATCTGAGCTTAATATTAATTGCGTTGTTAGATCACCGCATATTTCGCTCCCACTTGAGGAAGTTTTTCTTGGGCATGAATGCAACGAGCTCCTTTCTGCTGTACCAAAAACAGAAGCAAACAAAATCAGGATGGATTGCTTGCAGTTCTATGTCACTGCATTAGAAGAGATTCAGCGGAGGTTACCGCTCAAAACTGAGTTATTTAAAGAAATTGAATTTTTAAGCCCAGAAATTGCCATGGCGGTAAAAGGCAATAAGAAAGAATTGTCATTTCAAAATATTTGTAAAATTGCAAATGTTGACGTTGGTTCTGCCCTACAAGAGTGGAGAACCTTTGAATATAATTTTTCAGAGGATGAGAAATCAGACCTTTTAAAAATGAGCATTGAAAAATTTTGGAGCAAAATAAGTTACATGAAAAATTTTAATGACAAGTTTCTTTTTCCAATTTTAACAAAATTGGCCAAATTAGTTTTATCGCTACCACATGGTAATGCAGATGCAGAAAGAGTTTTTTCTATTGTGACTGATGTCCGCACAAAAAAGAGAAATAAGCTCAGCCATAAAATTTTGACATCTATTTGCATTGTTCGTTCTTTTTTGCAAGATGAAAATCAAGATTGTCGTAACTTCCAATGTAGTGAGGCTCATTTAAAGAAAATGGTGTCAGTAGAATTGTATGACCATGTGCAATAATATAAATATTTATATTATTAGACCCTTTCATATAAAGTTCATATTTTTGTTTTTGTAGTATTGAAATTGTTCCTTTGTCAAGTACAAATAAGTATTTAGATCACTTAGTCTAAGAAAATGAACTGTATGTAATTTTTGTGATCTCAGTTTTTAAGTTTGTTTTTTTGTTTTAAACAGTGATTTTTTTCACTAAACTCAGTTGAAAACTGAACTACAGTTTTTATTTTTAAGTGTTTCTTGTGTGATCTCAGTTTGAAAACTTATTGATATATTTATTTTTTAAGTTAAAAGCTAAAAAAGTACTGAATATAATATAAAAATAAATTATTTTTTTTTTTATAAACGGTAATATAAAAATGTTTTGTACCTAAAATAAAAAAAAAATTCTATAAAAAGTGTTAAAAATGGGCTTTAACTCAAAACTAAGACATATTATTTGTTTTGTGCGTTATAAATCGTTCATTCTAGAAGAAGGAAAAGAAAAAAAATGTAGGGAATTTTGTAGGGAAAATTTTTTTGTACTGTAGGGAAAAGTAGCGATTTTTTTTGGGCTTCGTAGGGATTTTTCAAAAATTTGTTTAACATCACTGGTTATAAGTAAACAATAAGGGAATATTTTCCCACATACATATGTACATGTAAAAGTGAAATATGTAAATTTAAATGCGTTGTAAATGAGTTATATAAGGGAATATTTTCCCACGTATATATATATATATATTGTACATCACTATGAAATCGATAGCTATGTAAGATCCCGCTATTTGCATTCCAATGTATTATTTCTTAAGAATTTGTGCTTATAAATTTCTATTGTTTAATCTTAAGTTTCACTTCTAATAAAGCGACTATAGTGTAAAGATATAATAATTATAAAAGAATTATAAACTAAGAAACCATTTCTTCAGACCAATCACTACACTTCTAAGAGATTGTTAACTTTAAAGATGAAAGCATTTGTGAGATTATTGGACCTACCCTTAAACTATGCTCAAAGTTTGTCAATAAGGAATATTCGAAACTGATAATTTACTATCAATACAGAAGACACGCTAGTGTTTTTTTTTTATATTTGAATAGTAAATGTACCCAAGTATAAAGGTAAATCATAAAACCTTCAAGGATATTGATTGGTAGCAATTTAAAGCCTTATCCAGATACGATTGAGATACAAATTCGTATTGGTCACGAAGAGTCCAAGCCTGGACGTTTATGAAAGACATTTAATGTAATTAAACAATATAACAGAACCACACACACAACCACAGGATATAAACCAAAAGTATTTTTCGGCCGAGTGAAATTTCGTGATATACCTAAATGACAGACTTTGTGAAAAACAAGATAAACTTTTAAATTATCACCGTAAAAACAGAAAAGCGATCACATATAACGAAGGAGACATTGGGTGCGTTCAGCGAACTGAGCGCTCAGAAAAACTTGTTCAGTGAGCAGACGCTGAACGCAATGATTAGTTAGCGCTCAGTAAACATACTCAGTAAGCGGAGGAATAACTCCATTGAATTGAGCTTATTGACTGTTCAATCGGCAGATCACTAGAGTAACGCCCAATCTAAAGTTAATGTTACTGCAGGTACTCACTAGTGAACATTCAAAGTGAACGGACGTATTAGCGGACAATTTTCGGCATTTTCATTTCATGTGACGTTTCTCTAGCGAATTTTTGGAAGGATTTCGAAGAAACCGAGGATAATTGGTAGTAAGAAAAATTTTTATGGATCTGTTAAGATATTTATTATTTTGTCTTTCATTGTTGTTGTTTCTCATTATATTGTTGTTGTAAACATAAAGTATTGGGTTTTTTGCCAACATTTTGCGCAGTGACCTGCTCGCATTGTGTTGAGTATCTATAAAGGGTTGAGGGTTATTTTTCTCCTTGTTGTTGCTAAGGGGGTGTTTTTGTGTATGTATTGTATGCATTGTTACTAAGGATTGTTAATCTTTCCTTTTGTATTTTTGGTTTTTTTTATCTGCGTGGTTGTTATTTTCTGCCATATTTCTGTTGTTTTGCGCTCCGCTACGGCAATAAACGGTATGCCTAAGGCAAAGGGACGGAAGCGGGAGGCTCCCTCCCACACGAGCGGAAGATCAGGACCTTCGACAACGGATGATGCCTCAGATGAGGAATCATCCGATGGGATGAAGAGCCCGCCACAAAAGGAAAGTAGGAAGGTGACCAAACAAAAGAAGACCGCGGGAACTAAAAAGAAGGCCAAGGAGGAAGTAAAATCTGGTTCGCCGAAAGCGAGTAATAGTAGAAAGGAGAGAAGGGAAGAAAAACGGAAGATCACTGCTGATGAAAGCAGTATGGTATCACTGGGAAATACTACCAGTCTGATCGGTGCGAAACCACCGAAGGAATTCAATTTTTCTGGTGTGGGTTCAGAACACATCAAATCATTGATGTCCATCGGGACGAAATTCACGGCGGCACTTTTGGGAGCCGATCTTCTAAAAGACACCCAAGGAAGCTTAATGAGGGTACACGCCGAGTACCAGGAGCTTCTAATGAAGATAGTCGCGGAGAACTCGAACCTCCGCGGACAAATTGAGGGCCTGCAAAAAAGGCCAATTGTACCGGCACCGGCTGCACCAGTACGGTTACCAGTCGCACCAGCACCAGTGCCTTCTCCGAGAATAACTGCCCCCGTCCTGCCGAAACCGGTAGAAACATGGGCATGAGTGCATGCCCAGGAGCCTCCTCAGAGGAGATCAAACCCATGAGGAATGGAGGTGCAATAATCCGGACCCCTACCGCACTCGAGCGCGAGAAAGTAGTGAATAGCACTCGATTTAAGGAAATTGGCTTGAACGTGAGCAATCTGGCACAAGGGTTGTTGTCTAAGGAGTGGACAAACAAATAGCACCACAAGAATTCATGGAAGAACTTCTGGCTAAAAACTTCGATGGGCATAAACTGGAATGTCGTAAATACATAAGGATGGTCAGCAAATCCTGGAAGACTGAAACTGTTGAGACAACAAATGTTGTTTTAGAAGGAGAGGACAAATATATGTCCACCCTTCTGGAGCGAGGAAGATGCTACATCAAGTGGCTTTCCTATAGGGTGTGACCAGAAAATCTGTCGCCCGCATGCTTCCGTTGCTTAAGTTTCGACCACCGAGTGGCGGAATGCAAAGTAACTAAGGATGTTTGCAGGAGACGCGGCAAAGATGTGCACAAAGCCAAAAACTGCAAAAATGCAGTAAATTGTCGAAACTGCGCGTTCCGACACCAGGCCGCAGATCACTTCATGATGTCGGCTGAGTGTCCAATATATAGCCGCGTGGTTGCCCGTGCACTTGCCAGACACTGATGGATAGGGCAATACAACTAAATTGCCAAGAAGCATATGCCGTTATGTGCGAGATTGGAGCTTGTATGTCAGAAGATGGCATCAGCATTGCCTTGCTCCAGGAACCGTATGCCACCAATGGAGTGGTACGAGGACTTTCTGGAGGCTTCAGGGTTTTCACCGACCTTGGAGCCAATGCTGCAGTTGTGGTAAACGAGCCGAACTACAAGTGTATGGTTCTGGATGCAACTGCATTCGGAATATGTATATGTGTGGAAGGTAGACTCGGTAGAATTTATGTTGCCAGCTAATATTGCAAGTTTGGTCGACCTATTGAGCCTTTTCTAGGATTCCTAGACACGGTGCTATTACATGTGGGATGTGCTGCGACTTTCAGCCAATGGAATGGTTGGTTGGGGCGTTGACAGCGCAAGGGAAACATCAGGTTTAAGAAAAATCAAAATCAGTCAAAATTATAGAAGAAATGAGAGTAATGAGAGAAAAAGATAGGATAAAATACTCAACACGCAGGGTCAAAAAATTCTTTAATGGACTAGAAATCCCTACAGAAGTAGCATTCTTATACACAAAACTCAAATTTAAACATATCGTAGCATAAGCACAATGCTATCGGTGCTTCCGTTTTAATCATTTCACGCAACACTGCAAACAAAGAAATACTATATGCCCAAAGAGGGAAGAATCCAACGAAAGCAATGCTAATTGCTGTGTATATCATATTCATAACTTATATTTAAATTTTGTTGTTATATCATCATTGTATTTGTTAACTTATCATATGAAATTAAATCCAATAAAACCCTTTATTAGGGCGGATAACTTCAAGCTAAACAGGATCGTTTTATTCCAGCCCGCAGCGACGAATCGAGAAAATTTATTTAAGAAAATTTCCTTACAATTCTTACTTTTTTTTATAAGTTGAAAGTGAGCAGCAAAGAGGAGTCTGCATCGTTAAGGCATCAGTAATTAACAGCAATTATCTTTTTGTATTTCTAGTTTCCATAACAAATTTGTCGTAGCTCATGAGTACCTGAATCAAAAGGGATTCCACAACTTAAATGTGGAAGCGGTAGGCACATAAAAAGTTTGTCATATTTTAAAAACTAATAAATATATTTTTGTATTTGATAGAATTGTGATGAGAAACTTATGTTTTGGGTTGCTCATGTCGCATAAAATAATGCTCATAATTGTAAAAAAAAAAATTAGATGTCGATTAAACGTTCCACATTCAGTATGCAACCAATGCCACAGTAAGTATTAACTCCAATAAAAATGTACAGTAATCCCCGTTTAATTCGGCCCAAAAGTTGGCTAAACACATCCTCTGCATAAAACAAATATAAATTTCAAAATTCGTTCCTCATTTAATTCAGCCGTAAATCGTGCATTCTTGCGAAACGAGATTACTGTATATAACTTGACTACATAAAAATGAGTTTACAGATAGCGAAGAAAAAAGCTGCTGCCCAGGTTGTTCCAGCCTCAAGGAAAATATTGATAAACAATTTAAGGAGATGAACAGTAAACAATTCAAATTGAAGCAAGTTGAACTTATTTTTTCAAAAATGTTAGATATATACATATATAATTTGAAATATAATTCATAAATAACAATTGTAATAGATTTAATATTATCAACATAAGAATGCGACCCTACGGGGATTCCTTAAAACTAATATTTAAGCAACCTTTGTAAAAGAACCACAGCAATGTTACGGGAGTGACAGTCCTTGGCCGAATAAAAAATCGTTCCGGTATAAAGACTCGACTGTCGCGGGAACAATTGGATTTTAGTCGCCTCTTACGACAGGCATGCCTTACCGCGGGTAAATTCTTGAACCCCTAAGCCGCAGGAGGGTTTTTAAGCACATTGGATTTCCGATACCGCTTCGAAACGATCATATAACCTAAATCGTTATCGTTAATAACTTGCTGATTCCTAACATCTTCAACGTTTAAATGACCTTTTGTGACCGCGAGATCAATTGTCTGAACCAAATTGTCGCCAGCTCGGATCTGATAGCTGAGAAATTAAATCATAATATTACATCAAATAATATCTTTATTTATTTCTTGTTTATAATTACAATATTTGCTTGCTTCTGACACCATGGGAAAGAATCGTCAGATTAACAAGAAAATGTATCAGACCAAGATTAGGACAGTACGTCGACGTAGAACTACAAGACGCAACCGATTATCTCGTAAAAGGAGCCCGTATTCTGATTGGATTACTTCCGGGTCAGTCTATTTTAAAACCTATCTCGGATTTCATCTTTGGGAAAACATCAGTGTCTGCTCTTACCTATACGGAACTTGATCGAGATCCCGTTCCGCGTATGATACAGTAACTATACCCGAGGCTATGTTCACTATGTGAACGCATCGCTGATTTCAAAAAGTACATGACTTGCAGAGAAATAACAACTTCCACGTAATACTTCGCAGTATATAAAGGTATTCAATCCCTTAGCAAAGATATTAATTACATCACGACAGCCTACTACTCCTAATTAAAAATCAAAAAATTGCCGACAAATGCGGTTGAAGTTTCGCTCCATAGAACTCTAAATTTTTTAAAAGGTACTATATGTGCTCCATTTAACTGTCGACTGCACGAAGATGATGATGAGTCACTGCAGCACATATATTTACAAAATTTCGATTGTTAGGACACACCACTACATGCTATAAGATAGGGTCTCCCATTTTCATAAAAAGTATTTAACGATTTTTAGAGGAATGTGAAACCAGAATTTTGAAAATTGAATTTAGACGATAAGAGTTATTCAACGCAGAGATTCTGATAATCGCATTAATAAGCTATACATACAAGTATGTGTATAAATTTTTGTGAGCATTAATAGATAAATAAATAAAAAAAAAAAAATATTTGTAATTGCAACAAAATTCATTATAAATAAATATTTTGCAACATTTAGACGAGTGTCAAGTTTACTTCTTTTTCAGAAATCTAACAAATTTAAATGCGATAAAAAGTTTTTGCAAAAGTACGATTTCTTCCATCGTTTTTTTTTCTGTTTAAGCTCGCCTCAATAACAATTAAAAAAAATTAAATTGTAAAGATATAAAAATATATATACAGTAAAATTAGATTAAGAACCTCATCATAGCCAGCATTTAGACTTGTATTGCAGAAGCTTCATTGTAGCGTTTAGTATTTATATGTAGTACCTACATATATAGTAATTATATAAGTAGCTCCCTTACCTCAGTCGTCGTATTTATTCCCGGCGAAAACGTTTCGGTCGTGAAGCAGCTATCGAAGAAGTAATACATCCATTATCGTTAGAAGTAGTATTACTATCGCCGACGTTCGCATTATGATTTGTATGAGCTGATTGTAAACTATTACTTGGTACATGAGCAGTTGCATATGTTGATGTTGTTGTATGATTACCAAGCTTATCAATTCCTCGAATCTTTCTGCTGGCCACAGATTGTGCAGTTACTTGTAGTGAAATAGCGTGTGTATTCAGCTTTTCAGCCAATAGAAGATCTTTGAGACCTTTCATTTTCTGGCTGTAAAGCGTAATAACGGGTTGTTTAATCATAAATTCAAAAGGATCCTCTTCTGCAGGTAGTTGCGTTGCCGTGGTTAATTGTATATTTGATATAGAGTGTTTAATACTTCCATTCTCGTTTTGTTGTACCATCAACTCCAGCTGTTTCTTCGAATCAGTATCTTTAATTGCGACATTTTTTAATCCATTTGTTGAGTCGTTATCACGATTGCTCTCTTGCCGCTGTTCTAAATGTTTTTTCTGTTCAGCGAAAGGCTCTCCGCCACCCTGTAATAAAAATTCTGGATTTAAAATCTTCTCACCACACGCAGCGGTTAAATCTGCTAATGTAGCTGAAAGATCCGATTTTTTAGCATCTGACGAAGTCTTCTGAAATATACATCAGAATTTATTCGTAAATAACATATGTATTAAATGAGTTGGTTTTACTCACCTCTTCCTTTTTATGATTATTGTTATTCACACTGCCACTGTCTGGCAAATCTTTTTTCATATCAATAATAATAGGTTTCTTTTCAACTTTGTCATTTGCCGTGGACTCTTCTCTTACCGAAGAAGTCGCTGGATCCATTGGTGTGACGGGTGATTTTTTTGTTTGTGCCATATCATCGTCTTCAGGAACTTTTATCACTACTTGCGATCTTATATCATAATCAAATTTTGTTATATTATTGACTAATGGTTTAGCCCAACCAATATGTAATATTGGCGTCAAACTATCCTCTTCCCATTGGCATATTCCATCGTAAAATCGTAATAGATTTGCAAATACCTCAGAGTCACGTAAAATACTTCTTGCTGAATGGCCCGAACTCTCAGTTTTCATAACATGTGGTATCATTTCGTTGGCAATATCTAGCAGCTCTTTATATATTTCCTCATCGTCTCGACAGCTATACGTGTATAGACGTATTACATCAGCCGCATTAGCCCAAGCTGCAAAGGCTTCACGGTATTTCAATAGACGATTGTAAAAATTACCCTGAAATGAGAATATTCAAGGAGAAGCAGTTGAAATAGATGGGAGCAACTAAAAATTATCTGGTCCTATATATGTATATACCTGATACGTGTAAGGATACACATGATGATTGCGGTAAAAATTTCGCGCCGACTGTATAGCCTCCTTATATAGTTGTTCACAAGTAATGCGATTGGGAGTCGGACTAATTTCTTCTAATTCGCCTAGTGTTCCTAAATTTAAAAAAAAAAAGTATAATTTAATAAATAATAATAAAGCATAAATGTACAAAAGTTATAGAATTACAAAAACGTTATAGTGTTGATTTAGTACTATATACCTTCTGCTCATATAAACGAGATTGTTCAATAAAACAAAAACGGTTAATTATTCTTCAATATTTATTTTATCCCCTTCAAAATAGTTACCATTAGAGGCGATACACCTATGCCACCTTTTTTCCAATCTTCATAACACTTCTGGTAGGCCGCTTTAGGTATGACTTTCAGTTCCTTCTTCGAATTCTCTTTTATGACTTCAATCGACTGAAAATGCTTTCCACAAAGCGGCGATTTGAGTTTAGGGAAAAGAAAAAAATCACACGGTGCCATGTCGGGTGAATTCGGTGCTTGGGGAACAATATTTACGTTGTTTTTGGTCAAATAATCGCGTACAAGACGAGACGTATGAGCAACCATTTTGGAACAAGTCGAGCAGACACACGTCTCATGCCCAAAACATCGTGAATAATGCTATGAGCGGATCCATTTGATATGTTGAACTCACTAGCTATCTCTCTTTCAGTCACACGACGATTTTCCAACACAATTTTCTTTACTTTTTCGACGTTTTCTTCGTTTATTGACGGCGATGTACGGCCGTCCTTGAACGACTTATACCAATCAAAAACACGTGCACGTGATAGGCAAGACTCCCCATATGCCTTCTGCAACATTTTCATTGCGTCCGTCGCACTTATTCCACTGGAAAAACAAAATTTCAAACAAACACTTTGCTCAACGTTAATTTCCATAGTAAAATTCGAAAAACACACTCGAGGTTGTCTTGTTTATATTGCCGTAAAAAAAAAAAACTATGTGACAGATCGCGCTCAAATTTGACATGTAAACATATAACAGTCCTGCCAACCTAAGAAAAAAAAAAGTATGGCCATATGTCTTGTCCTTGTCGAGTTATGGATAAAGCCTCGTTTATATTTGAGTAGAAGGTATGTATGTACATGTTATTTTTACTCATAAATTATAGAATTCTTTGATAACTTACCTAATGCCATCGGATATTTCTTCAAATGATCCATATCATAAAGCAACCAAAGAAGTTTTTGTTGCATATCTGCCACCTCCACGCAATCACTATTGGTTGTCATTGATATATTTATAGCTGACACAATAGCGGCTACTTCCATAGCTCTGTCACAAACTACTGCCAAGCCACTCAAATATAACCAAGAGCCAGATTCTATACCAGCCGTTATATCCTGGCCGCGTTTATCTTCACTACCCTTTCCATGCCACGTCACCTCAATACATTCTACTTGTTTAATACCGAACACAACCCATGCGTGATCCTCGGATATAGCCAAATGTACATCGCGATAACCTAACATTTGGCAGCCTGCTACAACGGCGAGAGCTACTCCAAAACAATCCAACTTATTGCCAGATAAATAACTATAGAGATTTTGCAAATGTGCTCGATCTTTATAACTACTTCTTATTAAAGAGTGCCATATTACATCGGAAACTTTTTTGATTATTTCCCGTGTTGCTTGGCGATTTTGCGCTGATTTGGGTTTTTCAACTACGGAGAGTATACTTTGAAACTTTTTATATAAACCCGAAACAAGTTCGTATGTTACAATAGGAAAAGGCACACTATTGCTTTTTATAATGCTATAGTTTTGCGCTAGATAAAATAAGATTTATATGTTATGTTAAATAAGAAAAAAAAAACTTATCTACAATTTGAAAAAGTACCTGCCGATAAAACGCTTCCCACGCCAGCAGCAAGAAGTGGAGGAGAGCATATTGTCGAGTTTGTGGTTGCATTTGACAATGCATGTTCAGCTGCTAGCGCCGCATCACCAGTAGTTAAAGAAAGCTCAACATATCCTGCTACAATAGAAAGTAGTGTTAAATCCGGTTCACTGCCATATACTGAAGAGCCAGCTTCAAGAGAACGGCGAAAAAAATTCACAACATCTGCTATTGACTTGAGTGGAAAATTACTTGGATCCACTGTTGAATGTAGATGACTTTGTCGATCTGAATGATATGGGTTGCTCGAGTGACCAACGGATGGACTAGCACTAGCACTACGTGTAACAGTTGACATTCTGTGGCCGTATACTCTTTTTAATTAATTTATAAATTAAAAAATTTTCCCGCTGCAGCGAATATGCCTAGGCTCACTCCTTCGATGAAATCTAGGGACGCTACAAGTTGACAAACAACTTTTCCCGTCGCTCTATTTAGAGCTTCACCTCTTTTGCTGTATTGTCTGCTTCACTCGTTATTTCTTTACTATTAAGGTTTTTAATGACGTCTCTTTTATAACTTTTGCTTTGTACGTACATTTCAGGAAACTATTAAAACGTGGAATTCGTATATTTGGCAAATACCTTTTGCATCTTTGTTTTTTGTTTTCTTATCCATATGTTACATTTCTTTGAAGCATATGTAAAAAGTCATTCCATTACTCCATTGCTCAGGAACATCTAGTATTAATATATTTGTATGTACACAATTTTTTCACATTGCAAAAGTGGCGAAGTTCCGCTTTGACATTCCTCCATATGGAATATCTTATTACGTCGCATTCACATGAGTTGTCTCAAGTCGAAACTTTCATACCCGAATATAATGGTTATTACATTTACAAATAGTTTATTAACAAGTTTATAATATTTGTAATACATATATATTAATAGCCACAGCCACCTGCGATTGGTGTTTCACAATTATTTTGACTTTCTTTACCTATAGTATTTCGATTTTTCTTACGAATTGTTTACAAAATATGAAATGGCGACTTAATATGAAAGCATAACGAGTGATAGCGATGTCAGAATACATAGTATACGTAGAACATAGAATTCTACAATCTCTGACATTTGCTCATGTCTGGAAAATTATTTTATTATAGCTTTTTATTAGGAAATAATATTAATAAATTTTTGAAGGGAAATATAGTAAGCAACATTTTGCTTTCGCAAAATATTTTTATAAAAATAAAATAGTATTCAAATAATGTCGTAAATTTTGTAAATATTTATCAATATATTAATGAGCAATGTTTTTTTTTATAATAAAATTTCCACATGAAAAGTACATCGGCCGCAAAGAACGTATATGAATATGAATATATACGTTCTTTGGCCGCACATAAAAATTAATTTTATAAATGACACACATAAAAATAAATTTTATTAATGATATTTTTTTATTTTTATTCGTATTCATATACGTTCTTTGCCGCTTCTTATTCATCTATGTTCTGTGCCAATGAAATATGTAAGAAATGCGTGCTTACTGATTTGTAAGCACAGTATAAGAATTTTTCAAGTAACCAGGCTTTTTCGATGTATTGTTGCCCTACCAAATTAATCACAATTATGTTATTCGTTATCATCTACTCGTTGGAAACTTGACAGATGACTCGGCATTGTTTTTCATCGAATAACGCGTTGAATTCAGTAATTTGGTAGTTTTCTTAACATTTTGTCAAATAAAGTTTACATTTACTAAAAATTTTGTAAAATGTCTTCAGACAAAGACAAGGAGAAAGATAAGAATGCTAAAGGAGATTTAGGTCTTTTAGAAGAAGATGATGAATTTGAGGAGTTCCCGGCTGAAGGTTAGTATTCTTCACATATGCGTCTATTGTTTCATATGATTTTATGAAATATTTGTAGATTTCAATATTGCCGATGATGATCAAGATGAAGTGAATGTGTGGGAAGATAATTGGGATGATGATAATGTCGAGGACGATTTTAATCAACAACTAAAGGCACATTTACAAAAGCAAGCGATGGAAACGTAAATTCTACCAATTGTCTGTACGTTAGATTTAGCTTAAACTATCAGCAAATAAATTGTAATTTTAGTGAAACCCCGAAAAGTACAGAAGCGAATTTATTTAAAGAAACACACAGAGATTAATGAATGCCAAAATGTTAATGTTTGCAAGTAACTTTCATTTTAATTGGGGGGCCATAAAGCGAAGTATACAATAATGCAATAAGAAGTTTTATGCCGAATTTTGTTTTTGTTCGTGAATTTTTCGTTAATCTAAATTTAGTTACAAAATTTAACTTCACAGGATCTCTTTCCGTTTTGAGTAACCTTGATTACCATGGCTTATGACTTTCAGATCATCAAAAAGTCGGTAATAGAACTGTTTGTAAAAATTAATTTCACAAAATAAAAGCTCAGTTTCATGTCTAGAATAATATAAAATAAATAGAAGAGCACGATATGTTAATTCTTGGACTCTTCCAAAGGTAGTTTTTCCCAATAGAATTAAAGTTTAGCCTAAGTCAAGTGCAAATTTTCTACGTTTGCACAAAGAACATATATTAATTAATTAATGTTCTTTGGTTTGCATAACCGCATCATAGAACATATATTAATAGACCGCATTAAGTTTGGTTTATGTTTTTAAGAAAGTGGGAACCTGTGATTATAAGTGTTCCAATATTCCCAAAATTATTGTTTCCCTTGTGTTTCAAAGTCTCTGTTCCTCTAAGTTAATTTTTTTTGTTAAACAACTTTCTGCAAGATTTTGCCGCGAATTCAAATAAAACCATAAATATTCGATATATGTGTATTTACTAAAAATATTGATAATAATTTATTAAAAATGCTTTCTAAGGACTATCTAGATAGCTGGAATGAACTTTGTACCGAATGCAAAATGGTTGAATCTGATTTGGCTAACCCTTCGGAAGCCTGGCTTACCAAAATCCTTATGAGCTATTTACGAATGTTTGGTTACAAAGTAGAAATACCTTGCTCGGAAGATGGTACTCGTGAAAGGCGACAATTTTTGATTAAATTAGTTCGACACATTGATCACATATATAAAATTAGTGACAAATCATTTATGTTCACATATTACGATCTATTGAGGCCTAGTAAGTTTTAACTAAAAAAGTTTCTATCATTATTATTAACTTATAAAATTATTTTTTATTTAAAGCTCCTAAGAAGACATCGCATATGTTGGGTATACTGTTAAATTACTTGTACTATATGAATATGTTTAAAACAAATGTTTTCAAAATGGCAACGGATAAACTGAAAGAGCGTCAAGAATTGATTGATGAAATCAAATATACAATTGATGAGAATCAAAAGCGGCATAGTAAAGCAGAAAAGGTAAGTTATTAATTCTGGTTTGTATTTTTGATAAGTTTATAAAAAAAAATAATTTTATCATTAGTATTGACCACAATTTAATTTTTAGATGCAAGAAGAGATTGTTTTTCTTTCAAAAGAAATTCCTCAATATAAAAATAAGTTAAAAACAGTAAATTCTGAATTGAAACAACGGAATAGTCAGGCACAACAGATGACCGATGCTATAAAAGATTTGAGAACAAAAACAGAGGAACTCAAAGGACAAATACGTAATCTAAAACATCTTATTGTGCCCGAAGAAGAAGGAAAGCAATTACAAATGTAATAGTAGCCAATAATATATTAAATTAAACAGCTCAATTATATACTTTTTCTATTAACAGCCAATTAAACAAACTGCAGGAAAATATTTCAGAATGCGACCAACAAATCCGAAATGCTGAAAGTAATTTGAAAACACATATTGTGGATAACAACAGACTGCAGGAGATTTCAAAAGTTGTCGAAAGTGCCAAGGAAATTTTATCATCAGATTTTGTCGATAATTTTAATGAAGCGGTTAAAAAACTGGATAATGCTAAAGAAAAGATTGCTTGTTATGAAAAAGAAATAGAACAACTAAAACAATTGATTATTCGCCATCAAAAAGCTTTAGAATCCTTGCAGGAAAAGAGCAAACTCGACCAACGGCAATATGATGATGAAAAACAGAAATTTCACCAGATAATAATTAGCAAAACGAAGTACGTTTTTATATCAACAATACATTTTTCTTAATTTTTTGTTTTTTTTTTTTAGGGAATGCGATGTTTCTGCTGCTAAAGCAGATAATTTGAAAGATGAAGTAGTTGCCATCGAAGCCTCTATAAAAGATCAACAAGATATTCAGTCATACATCCAGGAAAATATTGCAACATTGATGAAAAGTTATAAATGAAAACAGATTTAATTTTCAATTGTTAATCTGTTAAGCCTAAGCCTCATTGGAACCGTAGTTTTGTTCATTTCGTCTGTATAAATTAAAATTTCCTTGTAATTAACTACTCTAAACTAAAGTCAAATACTCTAATTGGGTAATAAAATAACATCTATTAAGACTTATTACTTAATTGCTTTTTAGTATCTTTCGGAAATAAACTAAGAGGCATCAGGTCTATATAGTCGTTGTATCAATTTCTTCCTCATTTAAATCTGTATTATATACGTATATATCTCTTCTACGAGCAAATACTAATTCATTTCCCATCGGATGAGTATCCAATGAATTAACCACGCCTCCATTTCCACCTAGAAATAGATAAAAGTTATTTGTTGGCCTTAAGAAGATTAGGCAATACAAATCAAAACTTACTTATTTTAATACGTTGAAGGATTTTTCCATCGAGTAGATCCCACATAACAGCATAACCCTCGCTGGTACCTGACACAATATGCGCATCGTTCGCCATAATACCACATTCAATATGGAAATCTTCGGCTTTGTGCCCTTTGTATTCGGATAATAAACTGCCATTCTCACAGTCAATTAGTCGAACGGTGCTATCTTGGCATGCTGCCACAATACATTGTTCATCACGAGTGAGTTTGAAAAATGTTATAGGTTCCCCGATTTTATCACACACTAATTCCCCAACACGTATATCATATTGGCGTATACAACCGTCCAAAGAAGACGTTATTATTTTATGCTCATTACTTTGCACTGCTGTAATACAGTCCCTTGCCTCTTTCATAACTTGCACGGGTTCTAAACGTCGTGTTCGAATGTCCCAACATAAGACGGCATTGTCGCGACCGCCAGAAATAGCGATTGAGGAGTCCTCATTAAAAGAAACACATCGAACTCCACCGGCGTGACCTCGCAGACGACGTACTGGTACACCGGTGGAGACATCCCAGTATATTAAGCTTTTATCAAGACTTGAAGAAACAATATAGCCACTATCACAGCTCCCCGAAGCATCTGTAACCTCATCTGCATGTCCGCCGTACGTTTTAAGTAATAGTCCAGTTTTAGGATTCCATAACTTTATTTTTTTATCTGATCCACAGCTGAGGCAATATGAGCCGTCGACTGCAACATTCGTGAAAATTGAATGATGTCAATATTTTTTATTAAATTAACACTTACCATTGTAACGTACTGCACGAACAGCGCCTTGCTTGCAGTCTATTATTTTGCATCGATGGAAATCTTTAAAAATTGCACTCATTTAGTAGTTTTGATTGTTTTGTAAACAAATACCCGAGAACGTAGAATAATACGTTCTCTGGCTGCTGCTATCAAATAAAAGAATATAATGTTATCGAGCTAATAATCGCTTTATTGAAAAATCGTCTAAGTGTTGATGGTTCCTCATCTCTGAATTCGTTATCAAAAGATATTTACTGGTTCATGTGAATAAATTTTTTCAAATTGAACAAATTAAATTTTGTAATTAGTGGTTTAGAAGTTTAAACCAAAATGGTTCTCTGCAGGTTTTTCCTTCAAGGCAGCTGTAGATTTGGAACTAAATGCAATAATGAACATTTGGATATAAAGTAAGGGATTCAGATAATATAATGAAATAAAATAAATATATTAAACTGTATCTATATATTAAGGCAACTTGTTAAAACGGATTTGGAAGCAGCAATTAATGGCAAACAATGGCCAATATCCTGTTTTGGACCTTTTAAGGATAAGCCTAGCGTGCCTAGTTTTATAGAGGATCAATCATTTGAAGAAATACGTTGGTCGTGCTATGAGGCCAAGCAAAAGAATTGTGTTGACCAATATGTACAACAATTTACTAAAGAAGCAATGGAAGCGAATAACAAAACGAAAGCAATGTTACAGTTGTCACCTGCAATAATGGATGTAATTTGTCGTCTGTATGATACACCTGTTGATGGCGCAAATACGGGATTAACGAAAAATAATGTAAATAATCCATTTGGAATGGGTGGTAATGTTATTAACGACACAACATCGATATTTAATAAGCCAAATAATAATACATTTGGTAGTGGGTTTGGAAATAATACTGCGCCGAATAGTACCGGAAACGTATTTGGTGGTTCTACAACAACGCCAGCTGCAGGAATATTTGGTGGAGGAGGAGGTTTCGGTTCTCAAACTCAACAGACTTCCATTTTTTCGCAACAAGCGCAAAAACCTACATCTTTGTTCGGGGGTGGAAGTACACAAAATAGTTTGTTTGGTCAAGCTCAATCCAATCCTACAGTTGTTGGCGGAATATTTAGTCAAACGGGACAAAGTAATAACTTATTTACGCAAAATATACATCAGCAACAACAAACGCAACCCTCAGCTAATGCTGGGTTATTTGGTCAACAGACACAAATGAATGCAGGTGGACTATTTGCACAGCAAGGTCAAGTGCAATCCTCTGCAGGTGCTAATTTGTTCAGTCAAAATATTCAACAACAACAACAACCAAACTCTGGAAATATTTTTGCGCAGACAATGCAATCACCACAGACGCAACCAATTTCCGGATTTTCATCATTTCAAGTTACTAAACCAAATCAAACAACCTCAGTTTTTGGACAACAACAAAATGCTTTCGGCCAACAGAACGCAAATATGTTCAGTAATATGAGCACAAATCCTTCGGGAAATAATACAAACAATTTGTTTGCGCAAGCGCTCAATTCTGTAGATACAAGTAATATGTTTAAAAATACTAATTCAGCAACAATGCCTGCCCAAAACATCTTTGCTCAGACTGTGCAGCAGCAGCAACAACAGCAAATGCCTACAAATATGTTTGCACAGCCTGCTCAATCTTCTACCGCAATTCAACCACCAAATGGATTTTTCCAACAAAATATGCAATCACAACAAATGCCTAATCAACAGAATCTATTTGCACAACCAGTGGGCGGAAATAATACTGGTTTATTACAATCACCAGTGGTAAGCAGCAGCGTGTATAGTAAATTAGAAGATCTGTCTCCAGAAGATATTGAGGCTTTCAAAGCGGAAACATTTACGCCAGGAAAAATTCCGAATGTACCACCCCCAAGAGAGTTAATTAATTAATTTTTTTTATATAAAGCACACAAGCCGAATGAATGACACATAAGAGTACACACTAAAGTGACAAAAAATATACGATATAAATAATTATAATTAATTTTGCAAAACAAAAATCTTTTCTTTATTTCAAGTAATTCTTTATAGCGAACCTTTAGGCAGTATTTAGGCACGGAAAAGGTTACGTTCGACCACAAGTTATCTAGTTTGCATTAGTCCCAATAGTAAATATACCTATATGTTTACGTCAATTGATTAACGTATATTTTTCTTAAAACTTATTTTCTGTTTCAGTAGTAGGAGTGCTAACCTTTAAAACACTCATTGCCGAAGCTGCTCGATCAATAATTGGTGCAGATGAATTCGTCTTAGATTCTTTTATTTTTTGCTTTTTACGTTCACTCTGAACTTTTTCCCAGGCTAAATCGAAGGGATAGGTTAGCGGTTTCAATTCTTCAGGACATTCTTCTTGGCAGGGAGCTGTTGCGGCAGCTATTGACGCTCCACGCGTATGGATGCGTTCTAGCATGGCAACATTGTGCGTTTCAGCATTCAAAGACGTTATATGTTCAAAAAGTTGTTCTTTTGTATAAATATTTGGTAAACCACGTTTTTCAAAGAACTATAAAAAAAAAATTAAAAATTATTGAATGTCATCACCATACATATGTATGCAGTTGAAAGACTTACAGTGATAATATTTCCGCAATCACGCATTAGAAACTCTAATGCACTAGGATGTTCAGGCTCCACCGATTGCGCTACATCAATGAACCAACATTTGCCATCATACCACAGAATATTGTATTCACTCAAATCAGCGTGTACTAGTTTTGCTTCGTTGTACAGTTTATACATTGAAGTTACAATTTCTTCATACGCTGAAGAAAGTTCCAATTCGCTTAAGCATGCATTTTTCAATTTCGGAGCAGCTATATTATCTTTACCAATAAAGGACATAACCAAAATATGTTTTTTTAACGCCACAACCTCTGGACAATTGATTCCAACGCTTTGCATACGCACTATATTATGCATTTCCTTTTCTGCCCACATATTTATAATAACGCGATTATTTTGTTTGCTAAAGCGATCTTTAAATCGGTAATCATCCTTAATATATCTGTCGCGTTGTTTGAACTCGTTTAATGTGGTCTTGAATATTTTTATAGCACATTCTTCTGGCAATGAATGTGGTGAGCAGACTACTTTATTATAGTTGTTTGTATCCTTTGCAAAATCAGGATTAGAAATTGCGTGTATTATTACGGCCTCTTTACCAGTCGATATAATACCGTTTACGTCGCCTAATATTTGATTACTCAAAAGTTTATAAAGAAGAAGGCGGGTAGGTTTATCGAGACCCATTTCCGCTGTGGCCACATTACCTTTTCGGTCATGCATTTTATTTTTCTTAGTACCTCGCTGCGAGTATGTTTTCAGTTGATTAAAAACCTAAAAAATGTATAAACTTCTAAATAAATATAATGGACATTTATAAAAACATTTATTTGCTCACTTTATTTGAAAGCTTCATGTCGAAACCTGCACCATCGCCTGTGGGAAAATCTGGCGGAAATGACATCACTCGACATGCATTACGCACTCCACATAACTGCGGATCATGTTTTGTTATCATTTCACCCTCTTTATCCATCTTAAATCCACATTTCGGAATTGTGTCTAGAAGTTTCTCATTTGTTTCAAAACGATCCCAATCACGTTTATGCTGATTATCTTCCTCATCAGGATTAAGAGAATTATCTGAGTCGTATATAAATTCCAAATCACCGTTGCGTCGATACTTATCTAATGTTACCGTTACTTTGCAATCTTTGTTGCGCTTATTTTCAATGCGGCGTAACTCTTCATTATATTCGTGATCGAATTGTGATTGAAGCATTTGTGCGATAATAGCATCAGAATCACATTCGACAGTGTCTTCTTCACCTGGAGCACTCAATAAAGAAGAATAATCTTCCCACTCCCCATCTTTTGCCTGTATATTATCGTTGCCGGAGGATGACGATGGTCCATCTACAACTGTAGAATAGAGTTTGGTGTCACCAATTTGATTATTTAAGGCTGAAGCTAGTGCCGCATCTGTAGATTCACTTTTCGCTTTTTTCGATAAATGTTCTTCAAAACGTTTCTGTTCCTGGTTGTGGACACGATATGCATATTCTTCTGACATTATTTCAGCGAAGCTCACTGGTTCCATGGGTTTATTGGCTGAATTTCCCCAAGCATTTTGTGAACCCATCATGATTATTGTTAATAATTACTTACACTACAACTAAAACTAAACAATGGTATTTAATCACAACTTTTAATGATTTATATAAAAATGTTAATAAGTTTTGTGAAATTTGTCGCGATTCACTTCGTATCTTGTGAAATTAGATGTTAGTGTTGTAAAGAAGCATAAAAATTATAGAGTTGTATTTATGTCGACATTCCGCTAAATACTTAAGGTCAAACTATTTGCCTACGTTATGTAGTTATATTAAGCACTTATTTATTAAAATTATTAAATAGCCTTTCTAACGTGATTAGAAATGTTTAGAACAAAGTTTGGGATTAACAAAGATACCACAGCAGTGCTGTTGGTTCTTATCCCATTCTGCAGTTTGCTTAACACCAAACAAAGTTATAGCAAGGAAAATTAAACAGGGGGTTCCGCAGGGTGGTGTCCTCTCCCCACTACTGTTAAATTTTTACATATCGAAGCTCCCTCCACCACCACGATATTGGCGTCTGGCCAGGATATGGATGACCTATGTTCGAAAGTGAACTGCTACCTTGATGATCTTTCTCACTTCTTCACTGCGAGACATCTACGTCTACAACCGATTAAATCCTCCGCTACCCTCTTCACCAGCTGGACGAAGGAGTACATGCTTGAATTAGATGTGAAGGTCGATGATTTAAAAATTCCAACCATAAACAACCCAAAGATATTGGGAGTCACATTCGATAGCCTGCACTCCTTCACTCCGCATACGACCGCAATTGCCCCAAAACTCCAGGACCGCAACAAAATACTCAAAGCGCTAGCCGGCAGCATTTGGGGTAAAGACAAATAAACCTTGCTGGCAACCTACAAAGCAATTGGCCGGCCGGTCGTAAACTATGTTGCACCGATCTGGGCGCCGGAGACGAACGAGACGCAGTTGAAGAAGTTACAGGCCTGTCAAAACACTGCCCTTAGGACCGCGACTGGAAACATCCTGATGTCGCCGGAGCATTACATGCACAGCGAAGCATCTATGCTACGAGTTAAGGAGCTTAATGCTTTGCTGTGCAAGCAGTAGGGTGCACCCCAATAGGCACCTTATTGAAGCCGAACCTCCACCTAAGCACATCAGAAAGGGAGTACTTGATATGAAGAGCACCATCCAGCAACACGTGCAACAACCGCTAAACAGGACGGCGTACAGACAAGCACTGATCGCCTTTCACCAGGAGTCAGTCAACACCTTCAAAGACCCCCTTCCCCTATTGCAGACAAGGAGCTGCTCGAGCGACTTTGTCGCTCCTGTTTTCCACCCGCCATCTGCACTCACTCACATCAGCATTGCTTCGCCGAAAATCACAGAACCATCAGCTTAGCGCACAGTCTAACGGTCAATAGACTGTGAGTCAGGTATCGAACTCACGGTTTCTATACAGCAGAAAGATTCGATATTTTGTAGAAGATCGCTGATGATATTCACAGAGAGTTAATCAACACCTTCCTCAACTCTCTTCCCGCGAGTGACATAAACAGCAGAGTTATCCTGGCCCGTTCAGGTCTAGATATTTGTAAAGATATATCTCAGACATATTTTTTTGTAAGTCTTCCCGTCGAACGCGTCGAAATGTGTCCTGACTCTTTTAATTGTAGAGAAAAATTAGACTAGATCGTCTACTCAGTCTTTATATACAATAGGTTAATAAAAAAATCACGAATATAATGCTTTGTATAAAGAAATATAAGCATCAAGTCTACATTTTTATTGAAAAAAATTTCTGTAAATTAACGATTTTCGATAACATTAGTATGAATTATTTAATCGAATATTTTATACATTTGTAAATTTTCTATACAAGTAGTCCAAAAATACTTCACATGTAAAATATAAAAAAGTGCGAGTTTAAAAACTCTTTAAATACGTATGTACTATATGCATTATGTTGTATGTATATATTTTATAAATGAAACGTGTATATTTAATTAGTTATAGTACATATACACACTTACAAATTCAATAGTGCGAGTATGTATGTATGCATGTCACTTAAATGCCAACAGATTTAATGTTAAATATTCTTTTTGTAATAATAGTAACAAACAACAGTATAAAACAGTAATTCATTTTCTCGTGATCTGATTGTGTGTGTGTGTGTGTGTTTTTACCTTTATCTTTTTATTTTAATGATAACATGTAATGGAAGAAGTTACTTTTATTAATAGAATACCTGCTGATGCTCAAATGTACTTTTTATACATAACTTTAATAATACTTTATAGTTAGAGTTAGTTAGGAAATTATTTATTGATAGCTAGATGAAGAGAAGCGCTTTCGATTTGTTGTAAAAAAAAAAATAAATTAAAATTTCTTTAGCTTTAAATCAAAATTCGATTAGTGGCATATAAAATGATTATCCTCAAATCATCAATTTTTTAATAATTATTAATTGTAAGGCAATCTTTTAATTGTACTTTTGTATTTTCTCTCTTGTTATTGTTAGTTAATATTCGTGTTCATTGTAAACATTTTTGTAAGAATGAAATTTATTTAACGGTTGATTCAAACGTTTCATACGTTAGTGGCATGAAACCGTTAAAAATGAATCTTTTTGATAAATAATAAACGGTAAGATTTTGGAAAACCTTTTAAATTATATAAAAAAAAGCTTACGAGCTAAAATGACAGACGCATACTGCGGAAAATGCTTAAAAAAGTTAAATAAAAAATAAGCATAGCTAAAATTAAAAAAAAAAATTGATATTGCAAAAAAATAGGCGATTTAATAATATTTCAGTTGAAATTATTTCGGATGTATTCGCCATGCTGATTTTTTGAGTGGACATTCCTTCTATGCAGTCAATTTTACCAGTGCGGTTTTAAAATTGACTTTCTTCTCGTTGTGTGGTTTTTGTTGTAACTGTTTCCGTTTCTCCATTGGTCTTTTCATGTGAAATACTAGTAATAATAGATTTGATAACCACAGAGCTGCTATTAGTTTCGGTTGTATTACTGAAATTAAAAAATTTAGATGATTAGATATATTTTTCCCAAGCGATTCTAGAAAGGTATTATACAAAAAATCCTTTGAAACAGTCTATTATAACAACTATGTATTCCGCGGTGTCTTGAACTTTTATTTATACAAGTTAATGCACTAAACTTAATACTTGGAGAGATATACGCTTTAAAAGTCAGTTTATAGCGGAGGTGTCAATATCTCTTCTCTTTCGTTTTAATGCCATAAGCACCCCGGTAGTCCATGGCCTCAACCAAAATCCGGTATACGCGCGAACTGGGCTCAGAGAGATTAAACAAAAGGTTCTATAACTTCTATATCTCAAAGCTCTCTCATCCAACAGAAGGAGTTTCAATGATATCATAAGCCGATGATTTGTTTGTCTGCAGCTGAGCAGTTTTAAATTTCGACGCTTAACAAGCTCTGGCTTTTCATGACTCGGTAAATTCCGTTCGTCATGTGGATGGCGCCCCTCGTGTCGGTTTGGGGGCAGGATGGAAACCGTTAGGGATAGTATTATAATTGCTCGATATTTTCATCTAGCTAAATATTAGTGGCTTATGTTCGAAAGTGAACTGCTATCTCGACGACTTTACCCACTTCTTCACAGTGAGACAATTACAGTTACAGCCTGCGAAAGCTTCACCTGCTGGACGAAGGAGTACCGGCTTGAACTCGATCGCGTAAAGATTCCCACTATTACTGGAAGTCTTATCGACAGCCTGCACTCCTTCATTCCGCGTGCCACTGCAATTGCCACAAAACTCTAGAACCGGCAAAAAATTCTCAAAGCGTTGGCTAACGCAGCACCAGAGGGAAAAGGCAAAGAAACTATGCAGCCCCGAACTGGACGCCGGGGACTAGCGAAACGCAGATGAAGAAGCTACAAGCCTGCCATAAGACCGCCCTCAGACCCGTGACTAGAAACATCCTCAAGTCGCCAGGGTCTCACTTGTACAGCGAAGCATCTGTGATACCAGTCAAGGAGTATAATGTTTTGCAGTTCAAGCAATTTCTGCTGGGATGCTACCGCAAGGAGCACCACAATAGATACTTATTAGATGCCGAACCACCACCTAGGCACATAATAAAGGTAAATCCCTGCGGGTCAGCGGTTCAAAAATTTACCCCTAGTAAGGCATGCCTGTCGTAAGAGACGACTAAAATCCAATAGTTTCCGCGACAGTCTAGTCTTTATACCGGAACTATCCGGCCAAGGACTGTCACTCACGCAACATTCCCTAAAAACTACTTTGGGGAATATGTTTGCGGTTGCAACAACAACAACAACAACAACATCAGAAAGGGTGTACTCGACTTTAAGGACTGCATTCAGCACCACTTGCAAGAACTCCTTTCTAGTAGAGCTCAAGTTGCCTCGAGTCTCGCGTAATACTGGTACAACTATGATCTGGACATTGTAGTCGACTAAACTTCTACCTATCCAGACTTGACCCCGACATATCCAACTTAAATCATGCATGCAATGAGTCCCCGCACGGCACTAACCAACTCTTTGCAGGCCCGCTAAGACCAACTCATCAAACCGTCCTTTTCCCCTTTTCCTCTAGTTCGAACCCGTGGACACAGCCCGTTTCTTGGACCTTCCCGTCTGCTCCTAAGCGGGGATAGTGAACAAAAACATCACCAGTCTTATTTTTTCGAAAATCTTATCCATTCTAGAATTCGTGTGTCTAATACACTTTAATTTGGCGGCCGCGGTAGCCGAGTGGTTAGCATTGTGTACTGTCATTCGGAGGGCTCGAGTTCAAATCCTGGTACGACCAACATCCAAAAGTTGTAGAAAATTAATTTAAATAAAAAATTAAGTGAAATTTTCTAATTGCGGTCGCCCTCGGCAGGGAATGTCCACCCCTCCGAGTGTTCTTCTGGCATTAAATAAGGCACAAAGAAAAAAAACATTAGCCGTTCGGAGGTGGCTTAGTATAAACTGTAGATCCCTCCATTTGTTGGAGAAACATCAAGTTGCAAAACCACAATTTGGAGGCGGAGCACGGTCGAAAATCAGCGGTTACAAAGCGCCAATTTATTAGTCAACTTTACAACCGCATATAATATAATATAAAGAAATTATTATGTAAAAAAAGACAATAGTTACCTTAAAGGAGCCAAATCCATAAGGTTCGGTATGTTAAAATCGGTGACATCCTTCATATTTGCACTGGTCAAAGTTTGATTAGTTTGTGTGCTTAACACAGAGAGTCGCCCTGAAAGAATAGTTAGGTAAAAAATATATATTATATTTACAAGTCAAAAGTTGTATTGTATTCGATCTGATTTTTTCATTTTATTTTATTTTTTGCATATATATATAGCTTTCCGTAAAAAGGTCACAAACTTTTTTCACCTGTTTATTTTTATTTTTTTTTATATTTCCATTCCCTTACGTTCGTCATTTTATAAATAAAAATATGTAGTGGTGACTTTAAAAATGTGGTTTCATAATTATTTAAGAGAGTTTTTGTGGTTGCCTAAAAAAACAAATCAAACGGATATTAGAATCAGTTACACACTGATTTGGATAATGAACACACAAACGGACTAAGTTTGACAAACATTGATATATTACTGAAATGTTTATGGCAACTGTTGTTTAGCTGCAACACAAATGACAAACAAACAAATAACAAACGAATAAAGGCACAATTTATAATTAATATTTATGTCTAAGACGGCACATTTGTATTTCAAGCTTGTAAAATAAAAACTTGTAAAATAATCAGACACAGGTTTTACTCTTTTAAAGGAACCATCACCAGCTGCACATATGTATGTATGTATGTATGTTTATTATACTAGCCAGAATAATTATACTCACCGACAGTTTCTTCAGTTGTCGTAGTGCATAATGTTGTTGTAGTGGCGTTTAGATGATCTCGCACAGAATCAACAGTAATGTCACCTACTGAACTGGTGATCGTTTCGTTGGCACGATTAGGAGAATTACTCTCCGTTGTCGAATTTACACCATTCGTTAGTGTTACACCACCCTTTGGTTGATCGATATCGACTTCAAGCGGTTTTGTGCGATCCTTCCGGCTCGGGTCGTTCGAATGCGTTGAAGTTGAACTTGTGGCGTCAATGTGTTCATGATTCTCTTCAGTAACACTATTCGCATCGTCAGCCGGATTCTCTTGCTCTTCATTAACCAATTCTTCCACTTCGATGCCACCTTGTGGTGTTACAGCTTTTGTAGTGGATAAAGAGATGCGTTGCAATTCAGAAGAAGAGAGCATATATAATGCTTCACCACCATTTGTAAAGCATAGCGATGAAATACCACTGAAATATAAATAAAAATTATAGGAAAAGCATACTATTATAAAATTCGTCTAACTTACTTTATATCTTCGCGCCTAACAGCTGCAGCATTTAATTGGCGTTTTAATTCAGGTATGGAAAGTACCATTATATCGCCCATATTGGTTAGACAAAGTAATGCCATTTCATGATACAAACGTGCATCCACTCCACCACTTCCACTTGTGTTATTGGCGCTGGTATTAGCTAAATCTTGGGCATTCTCTTGTGAACGTGTTGAAATCGATTTGGACGGACTACCACCCACGCCGTGCGCCAGTAAATCAGCCGGTAAACGGCATGAGAATGATGCAAAATGTATACGTCGTACACGTGCTCCTTCGTTTGCTGTTAACTTATATTTATTAATTGGTTTCAATTGTGGCAGTGAGAAAACTTTAAATTGTTCTTCCGATGCGATCAACAAACGATGTGGCGGCGAAACCGCACTACTATTACTTTGCTGATCCACCGGATAGCCATGCTGATCGAAAATAGCAATACCAACGACAGGTGCACGATGTTTTAGTTGAATTTCTTTTGCCAGTTGAGCTGAAACTCGTCGGGGTTGTGTGGCCGCAGTAGTAGCAGCGGCATTACCGCTGACTGGTGGTATGTTAGTAGCGGCAGTTAGAGGAGCTGGTAAATGCAAAAGAAAAACTGATACTGTGCTCGAGTTTGTGGCTGACCATAGGGTGGGCGATGTTATATTCACTGAAATGTAAAAAAAAAAATAATAATAATAAGTACAAGCTAATAGTAATCATTATTATGTTCTTACCGTTGGTTATAAATGTCTTAGCGAATTGTAAACAGCGCACCATAGAGCCCATGCCGTCGTCGGTTGAACGAGCTTCCACTTGTCGTTCAATCGGACGCGATTCCAACTGAAGAGAAATGTATATGTATATTTTGCTTTGTTATTATATTCTTTGAGTATTACAATATTAATGTTTTATTTTTACTTACTGTTGTTGCCACTTGTGTTGGATTGTTTCGCGTGGAGCGTCCTTTACGCAGTTTACGAAATGATTCACGCAAAGACTTCTTAAATGACTTACGGCGGGATAATTGCTCACCAGCACCCGTTAAATCTATTTGAATGTTAATTACCACCTTTTTACTCTCTTACATATTTCAATTTTAAACTTGTATACATACCATTTGGATTGAGAGTACAGCGATGAAAAACTGGTAGAAAGGTGTTGAAGTCAAATAAAACAAGACCATGTGCAGTGCCACCAGCTACTAAGCCCCAATTCGCTTCCAGAGCCAGACAGGTTATGCTTGCAGGGGGAAGAACTTGTAACACACCTGTTATTTCAACACCAACATCGCCTACGGGCTCAGCATCGGACTCAAGCAGATTTGCACGTACAGTCAACTGATCATGACCCTTCCAGACGAAACCATCACGATCGCTAACCAAATTCATCGAACTTGCTTTCAGTGGTGCACCGTCATTCTCGCCGTTGTCAAAATTGGCAATTACGATTTGTCCAGCAGTGCCACCAACAATAAGTCGACCGGTTTTGGGACACAATGCTATTTTCTTAACCGCCAAACGGGGATCGTCGGAGTATGGATCGAATAAACCTGATTTTCGGAATGGTGGTTCTGACTCATCTACGGGTTCTGAGGACTCTGCCGGTATATCATCTTGATTTTCATGCCTTTAAGTTAGAAATAATATAATAATATACGTTTTTATTGGAATTTAATTATTAAATTACCCAAATAAAAGCGCGGTCTTAAAATTGTAAAGTGGTTTCAGTACGACGCCAGTGCAATCCCAAAATTTCACAGAGCCATCCTCATGACCAGTCAACAGTATCTCATATAAACGCGCATCCTCATTCTCGATATCGTCAGGCACTTCCTCATCCAAAATGCCACCATTTATGGGCCATTCTATGTGGCTGCAATCAGCATCTTGCTCCTCTCCAGCATGTACGATTTTATTGTAGACCTCCTGGCTAACTTGCGATGCAAGGTAATTGCATGTCACAGCCGAGGCGTGCACTGAATGTAAATATGGTGCTTTAATAACAGGAACTTTGCTATCAGTTAAATCGTAGGCACAAAACTCTTCTTCCAATAGTACGACAAGTACTTGGGCGTTATCGGTATTATTTTGGTATGTCACAAAAAAGTCGATAACTTTCGATGTGAAGTCCAAACACACCTTATTGCCATCGGTTGCATGCACAGATACACAGTTATGATCGCCATATGCTGAACGTGGCATGCCACCAGAAAATATAACGACTTCAGCGGTGCTGTAGGATTAAAAGTGCAAAATATATATTTGTATTAAGGATGCCAATAGCATTAACAATCCAAATATATGATATAAACTTACCCACGATTGCCTTTATAAAGTCGATTAATGCTTTTACAAGGATCTGGTCCATACGGTACGTAATTGACATTTTTCGGCGCTTCAGCATTTGTCAAACTCCACGAGGCATACGAGCCATCTGCATGATACCAAGTGAATTGTGTGCCAGCCGCATTTACAAACAGTCCAACACTCTGTCCATGACCGGGCGCAATGTATGCGCGTATCACTGAAGATGTTTCCAAATCCCATAGAACGCACAGTCCACGATTATATGCAATCAACAATTTATTGTGTGCATTCGGTAACTGACGAATCGATTCAATAGCACCTGGGTTTAGCTTGTATGTGGGTGGTACTTGTTCCAACACAATATCATGATAAATAACCGGCTCACGAATTGAGAATGAATTCAAATCGAATTGATATATATTACCACCTTCCGTACCAATCCAAACAATGTCTTTATTTAACGAACAACAAAGTGATGAGACTTTCTTCAATTTTCCATCAAAAGGTAATGTCTTGATGGCAACCAATGTTGCGCCAACCGGTTCCCATAGAATTAAGTGATTCGAGGCAGTCAATGACAATACACGTCCAGTACCGTATACCCATTCCAATAGCTGCACATTGAGTTCAGCGGCTGAATTGCTGATAAGAGTGTGCTGGCCGTAGAATTCTACACCCGGTTGGCCAAACACTTTAATAGCACCCGTTTGGGTTCCAATGGCCATTAGCTTCGATATCGGATCGTAGGCCACGGCGGACGGTTTGTGCGGAAATCCATGTTGTACAGTCTAAAAGGAGACAAGAGTGTAAATAAAATTAGTAAAATATATTTCTGTGCGTATTTATGGTATAAAAATATATAATAAATGTAAATATATCTATATATGATAAGTTATACATTTTTTGATAAAAGAAAACAAAACAAATTAACTTTGTACTGGGTTAGATCGAAGGATTCAATCATTTTACTGTATTTGGCTTAACGGTGTTGGGTTGAAAAGTCAAATTTATCTTATGCCAACTTGTTTAAAGTAGTTGAGGAGTTATGTTCACAAACTACACGTATTTCCATCTTTATAATATTTTCATTATACACGTATTTACGCAATAGATTAACTTCCTTAACCTTAGTTGCTGAAATGTGGAATTGTTTTACAAAAACGTTGAACTGATCGTAATTTCAATCGAGTTAAAGATCGAATGTATTTTTTTTTAACTATTCGAAGAAAGACCTTCTCAAAATTTAAAAAAATCGCACTAGCTGTAATATCTTAGATAGATAGATATGTGAGTAGGGAGGATGTGCACAGCGACTAGTCCTAACGATTTTATAAAACCTATCATCCTAGAAGGGTTGATTTATTTAATGTGATTTTACTCCGGTTGAATTACTCCTAGACATTTCACTTTTCTTCTAGCAACAGCTTTGTATTTAAATGTGACACACGGGTGGTCTGCTAATATTTCACACGACAAGTCTCCTTTGTAACTGCAAAATATTACCTGAAATGGTTTTCGGAGGAATATTGCTGGTGTGGCAGTCCTTGGCCGGATAAATATCTGGGTCGTTTCGGTATAAATAGTCGTCTGTCGCGGGAACTATTGGATTTTACTCGACTCTTTTGACAGGCATGCCTTACCACGGGTAAATTCTTGATCACCCGACCCGCAGGAACTGCTGATTCCGATATTTCATATCTATTGGAATTTATTAGAGGCATCTTTTCTTTTGTTTCCGCTCCTCTCTTGATTGACATGCTTTTTCCTTTCCCTGATCCCTCTTTCATCATCATCAATAGGACTTTCTTATGTGAAAGTTCCATGATTTTATGGAGGAACGTAAAATCAAGGAGAGCATGGAATAATACATCCTGTTCTCTAATCTTCATCAGTTATGTTAGGGCAGCCTTAGCCTTAATTTAACTCTTAATGATCAGGTAATACATTCAGTGCAGTATTTTAGAGGGGTGCACCGTCAGGTTTTTCCTGGTTCCCAGGATTTTAAATTAAAAAATATAGATTTTCATTCATAAAGAAAGTTACCTTCCCATAACACATCCATCAAATTATTCATATTATGCGGAAAATCATCATTTATGATTGGAAAATGAGCGCATTTATGATTAACATCTCGAAATAAACTCAAATTAGATCGAAAAATTCATAAAATGTTCGTTGGAGAAATGTATGTATGTACATCTGCATACGAGTATGTAGCTTCTTCACTTAAAACTGTATGTATCCATTTCTAAATATTTTAATTGTTTCGACATTCTTTACTGTGCACCTCAGCGCTTCAAATGCTCTACTTCGTAATGATCGCGAAAATATTAGTTTAATTGGCTATATACATATTTTTTTTTTTAATTTGTTTTCCGGTCAAAGACAACAATAAGAAAATAGCGAAAATAGGTATATACATATGCATACATATACATATGTATGTATATGCAAAATGACACTTGATAACAAGGTTGTAGTAGTAGATGGCAGACAAACGTTCGTATGTACATATCTATGCTTGTTTGTAAGTACATAAGCAAAAGAACTAAAAAAAAACACTAAATTGTTAGAATTTGTTTAACTGTATGGTAATTATGAACAACGGATGTTCTTTATTTTAGATATTTGCACATGAATACATACAGACAGCAGACTAGACTAGTTAGTACATACATATGTATGGTAGTTAAACTTTCTTTGACACACAATAATTATATGCTTTCTTAATTGACCAGTGAAAAATCCAAATCTCGATATATACTAATATTGTAGGTACACAAAAATATTTTTTTTTTTAATTTAAATAAAATTTATTTATATTTATTTCTAAAATTTAATTTTACATGCGCTTATTTTTAATTCAATAAAGTTGAAACATATTAGCAATTCAAGAAACTCATTCACATTGCATGCACATACATACATACATAAAAAACTAAGTATTCATTTAAATATCAAAATCATTTTTCATTTCATTCCTTTTCAAATTTATCAATGATGTGCCTCCCGAGTTGTTTAAAAAAAAAAAAACGGTACCTGTTGAACTACACCACAACCGTTTTTGTGTGCGTCTGTGGCGTCTTGCTTTTTGAAACCGTCCGTATAGAATAACATCACGAAACTGAGAGATTAAAAGTTTTAGACAACATTTCTAAGCTATGAAGGGGAGAATATTTTGTTTTATTTTTGGTTTTTTGTTCGTTTGTTTTTAACAATATATTCTTAATTATTTTCTTTTGGCTTTTACTGGCTTTTTGGGCAAAGCTTAAAAGACTGAAGAAAATGAGGCTTAAAAGTTGTTGAGCCATTCGCTTTAGTATTTGTTCGTTATATGTACATATGTACATATTTTGGCTTAGAGAGCAAACGATGGAAATTAGAAAGAAATCAAAAGTAGCTGTTCGTTGTAGCATGAACTTACAGAAATAATAAACAGTATGTACATTTGTTAAGTGCTCAAATATATACATATATGTATGTATGTAAGAACTTCTTAATTGTAATATTTTTCTGAAAAAAAAAAAAAAAAAAAAAAAAAAAAAAAAAAAAAAAAAAAAAAAAAAAAAAAAAAACAATCCATTTTCAATAACTAGATTACTCATACAGTTCGAAGTTTGTTTAGCTAAAAATCTTCTGAAAAAAAGTTGGTTCCTAAACTTATCAAGGATTGCACTACTTTTTATTTAATCTAAATGTTTTCCAATAAGAGGTGTTATTTTGAATAGCCTGCTATTCCATATATTTGATAAGTAAAAACTATTCCAGTAATAAAAAATGAAATGACACACGCTTCAACAACACATTAAACTTATTAAAATTCACTATAAAAAATTTCATCTAAAAATCATCCCATTTCCACCTCGATGGCTAGGTCAATAAACTAAACTGTCGCAGGATTTATTGTTGAAAAGCCTCTCCATCCTCAATGTTTAACTGTTTGGTGCGGTTTATAGTCCGTCGGGATCATTGGATCTTATTTTTTTCGAAAATGAATGGATTGCGCTATCGAGAGATGATTAATGATTTTTTATAGCCGGAATTGGATGATATTAATCTGGACAAAGTTTACTTTCAACAAGACGTCGCTAAGAAACTGTCGATCTTTTAAGAGAAAAGTTTCTTTGAATATCAAAATAACATCTTTTTTTGGAAAATGTTGGAAGCGTCTACTTTTTCTCCATCTACCGCGGGTAATTTTCAAAAACCATCCATAAAAAATGAGTCCGCTCAGTTTTTCCAGTTAATTTTTTTTTATCGTTACAGCTTTGTAGCGCGGAGAGTTGTCATATTGCAAAATAACGACTCAGGCGAATTCGTTGTAGTTGATGTAGTTTATTCGCAGCAATGGTTTTGCCTGATCTTGATGCAATAAAGCCACCAATTCCTCAAATTTTTTCTGCTTGATAAGGATGCCCATTGTCTTCGGCGCTAAATCACTACTTTAGAAGCATTGAAACCACTCTCTGCACGATTCATCGGTAGACGCAGATCCACCATAAACTTCCACAAGCATTCGATGAACTTCAGCTCCAGCAGCCGACTCACTCATATTTGCAGACGAATAAATATGAATACCAGTTTGATTGAAGCTACCTTCTTTGGAAGTTAAGTTTTCGGTTATGTTAATTTTATCAAGAGGTAAGTGGTGATAAAAAAAAACTGTTGTTGTTGTTGTAACCGTAAAAGGGTTCTTCAAAGCGATTTTTGGGAATATTGTGGAAGTGTCAGTAGTTCGGATATACAGATCCGAGATATTATGTCAGAAACACACTCGGAGGGTTTGGCATTCCCTGCCTTGTCTAAGCGCGGGTAAGTACTTGAACCCCTCACCGTCAGGGGTAATAATTTATGCGCATGTTTGCTAACAACTTAATTTTTTCTAAGAATATTTTCATAATTTTTTTTTTTTTACTTTATTTAGCTTATTGTAATAGTGCGCAAGTTATAAATATTTTTTCCTTGTATTTGGTATATTTTTACATCTTTAATGGATGGAATTCGAAGTATGCATACGAGGTAATTTGTAAAAAAAAAAAAAAAAAAAAAAAAAAAAAAAAAAAAAAAAAAAATACGCCATTATCATTCTATAGGTGCAGCAGGCGGCTGGTGAATTAAAAATATACCTATTAAATACACGTTTTAAAAACATCACCAACATTTTTTGTATTTATTTTTAGATATAAAAGTGACACATATTTAGTGATACCAATTTGGTATACAGTCACGAGACAATGTCAGCTAAAGGATTTTTGCATTTTTTGTTTATCTTCTTTTTTTCATCTTTGTGTTGCTTTAAAATTTTGCTAAAAATATCATTACTACATTTGCATATTGCATACGTATATAGTATGTATGAACACAATTTCTTCTTTTTTTATAAAAAATAAAATTGGTTTGAACTTATGATTAATTTTTCTGCAATTGCTACCAGTCAATTAGCGTTTATTAATAATGATTTAATTTTTAAATTCTTTGTATTCAAATTTTTAGTTTAAAATAGCATCAAAACAGTCTCGTTATAACGAATATTGCTTGTTATGTTGTAATAACTGTTATCAGTAATGGAAATTATAAAAAAAAAACATGTTGGTTAATAAATATTTCGATTTTACCTATTCTACGTGAACGTTCAGCATAAGACTTTTAAACTTATTGAATAATCACTACTTCAATTCATTTCCCGCCCTTCAGTCAGGAGCATAAAAATACATACCTACACATTTATGTATGTACATACATACGTGCATATGCATATCTCTGCGGCATACAAAGTTTAAACAATGCCATCACTGTTGCAATTGCTTTTTTGTTTGTTTGCTTAAAGAAGTTACAACAACAGGTGCCTATCAATTTCTTAAATTGTTTTAGTTTGAACTTCATATCTTATCTCTTTAGTACATACAACCAGCGACGCTTATCAGACAACATTTTGCTGACTTACTCACCGGCTGGTTATGTATACAGTGAATGTACAAATGTAAATATATGTATATATATACATATTTATAAGTACTGCTTATGTATATAAATATATACCATATATATTTACATTATTACTTAATAAAGATATGAATTCTTATACAGAATAAATATATACATACGCAGATACATACATACGTGTACATATATATGTATATGCATATATACCTATATACACGTAATCGGAGCCACACCTGATCGTATTATATAGTTACAATATATTTACTATATTATATACATATATATGTACATATATTGTTATTATTACAAGATATATAAACACATATTTACTATATTTTGTAATTGTTTTTTTAGAACCAGTACATTATTTATTATACGAACGAAGAATAATCGAGTTGACATAAATTTATGAAAATAACTAGCAACCTTGAGACAAGTGTTGAAGAAAGACAACTTCAGCCCCCGTACATAGTGAAATAAGTGCAATAATTTATTAAGAAATATTGTAATAATTTAGCGAGCGCATTATTCGAGGGTTAACAGCGCGTTCTATAATGCGAATGGTTATGGCTTCGAATTTTAGAAAAAGGTTTTTGTAATTGGGTTCTTTTCTTAGCCTCCGCTTATATTTCTGTTTTGAAAAAAAAAAAAAGGTCGTTCGAAGGAGGTTTAGAAAGAACTGTAGGTTTGTACATATATAGTGACTATGAATTTCTAATTCGGAAATGATTTGCTGACATAATCTTTGAATTTCATATATATACATATAAAAACATATGTATTTACATACATATGACCTTTGGGCAAATAAGACAATTTTTTTTTTGTATGAAAATCGTTAATTTATTATCACATCCGAAAGTTTCGTTTTCCGATTTTGATAATTTTTGTATGAACATATCGGTTGGATGGAGCTATGTGATATACGTGTAGTCCTCCGATTTTGAAAATTTTATGTGGCAATGTTTATTTGTATATACGAATTTAGAATACAAAATTTCGAGGAAGTTTTAATTGCTACCACAACAATAATAATAATAACAGCATCATCTAAGTTTCATGCGCTTCGATGCTTTTTGGCGGACCAAAGCCTCATGTCTGCACAAATTGGTGTATGCGAGCTGTAGTGTAGGACCAATGTGTAATTCTTTTATAATTTGTGATGATTTAATTTCAAATTTGAAAAATCGGTCGTATATATATGTATGTATATGCTATACTGGTCCAATCAGGCCGGTTTCGATAAAATGATCGTTTAAATGTTTAATTGAAATATCTCAAAAACATTTGGTTAGTTTGCAGAGGGGCATGGTTAATAAACACGGCTCGTTATTCTTATCATAACGGTATATTTTCTGATGGGTCTATCTCCCCTCCTTCTACATACATACTTCAGACCAAAGTTAATATACTATTTCGTGCGCGTGAAAGTTAAAAAAAAAAAAGATCTAAAATTTACTCTTCGGCTCTAACGCTTATTTAGGACTCGATATATATACATATGTATGTATAGCTGTTTGCTTTATAGCTTAATATAATATAATAATAAATAATTAATTATATACAAATATAAAAAGCAAAGGTGTAACTATAATACGATCTTGTGAAATTTTTCATTTGAAAATGGTATATAAGCAAATTAGAAGTTTTTATACTTTACTCAAGCTAGGTATTTTTTTAAGCACTCACATCAACTCAAAGAACTTATTTTTGGTTTTTGCTTTCTGAATATTATGATGAAAAAAACCGAATGCTCTAGTGTAAGTTCGACGGAAAGCCGGCTATTAATTTCAAATTTGCTTATTTTAATTAATTTCCTTTTTTTAGCCGCTGTTACTCTCACACCTCAAGACTGCATCATATTTATGTAATTACACTCTTCGATTTAACTTCTGAAGCCTAAAATTTGAAATGCTTTGTTCCAAACGCTACATTGTACGTTTATCAATGCTATTTATATTTTTAAGGTGTGCTAGGTATGGATTTTATATTGATGTGAGCAGTAAATACAATAAAAGATAAATTAAGCGCGAACACGCAAAAGGGGGAACATTTTACCAATAACCAAATTTTAGCACAATACCAATCATTATTAAAATATATATTATATTTTATACATACATATATAATATTTCTGACTATTAATGTTATTTAGTCTTTAGAAAATTACAAAGGTAACCGTAAATACATTAGCATTATCTTTGATTAAATCAACATTTGTTTGCCAAATTTAAATTATTGTAAAAGAAAACCGGCATTTTAATGTGAGTTACACCAACACCCACCCGTGCGCATTTCTAAATCATGACGTGGATTAAGAAACGTGCATTAAATGGTAAAGGAGAAAAAAAAAAAAAACTAAAGCTCCAAAAACAAGGAAATGGCAATAATGCCAGCAAAGAAGTGGCTAAACGGGTTATGTTGGGTGATGACGACTACGCGCTTTGCGTATCTATTACAAGCGGCAAACTACCAACTATCTATCTAAAAGTCAATATATGTACCTATGCATGTAGGGAAATGTATAGACAATGGCTACATATATACATACATACATTTGTAAGTGTATATATAATGAGGGTAATGCGACCACAGGTAAACTGATTGAATACACGGTAAAAATTTGTTGTGTAATTATAAAAAAAAATATTAACATGTTCTAAGCAAGTACATATTATGAAGTCATGCATATGCATACGTATATAAAATCATTTACAAACGCGAAGAAAACTTTAAACGTATCAATTATGTATTTGTTAAGAAGGTTTTTTTTCTAATTGATAAGAGTTTTATGATACATACATTCATATGTATGTACACCTGTATATATGTGCATGCTTTAATTACTCTTTATATAAATGTAGACTTACGAACGATTAATGAATGTATTTATATTAACTTAGTCAATATTCACCTGTAGAATTCACAAAAGTATTATTTACTGCAAACGGTGTTATCTTACCTAGCGTAACATTCTAAAGAATTTAGATAAATAATAGCCATGTTTACCAATTAATTGATAATGTAGAAATGAATATCTATATACATGCGTATATATGTATGTATGAATGTGGTAACGTTACAATCATTGTTTTAAACCAGGTATAACAAATAACACATTTTTTATCTGCTGACAAGCATGCATTACACAGAAAATTTTTAAAGGAAAAAATTAGGAATAAGTTAACAAATTAACCGTCAAGTTGCCCTTGACACATCCAACATGAATTCCTAATTCCTAGTGTCTAGCTTGGTGTGTTAATAAATTAGCAGATTTTTTACCGCAATCAGCGGATACTGGAATCGGCAAAATTTTTATTTCCGTTTTTGAAATATGACCCAGATTGTGACTCGAAAATCATGTACATAAAGAGACTTATCAGGATAGACCAATATATAGATATAAAAGTTATCCATACGTCGGCGGATGGAAGACAGACAGACATTTTCCGGCATTGACATATGTATGTTCATAAACACTATCTGTGTGCTAAAATTAGTAATGCATTGTGGTACGTTGAGAAAATCTATTTTTTAACATAATGTTTCAACAGTTTTGTTTTTTTATTGTATGGGCCGGCCTCACCTTTCTATATGAGAAAAGTTCCTTCTGCAATCGTTGTCTTTCCGCTGATGGTTGTTGACCTTTTCCACGTATAAATTTTAACATTCTGGCTGCACTGTTATGATATGTATGATGAATTTAAATATTATATGATTTTTTAAAAAAGACGAAATCTGAAATAAAATAGATAACATATTAACGAACAAAACGTTTGAGCAGAAAATTTAAATATCAATGAATATTTTTTTATATTTATATACATATACATATGAAGATGAAACTAATACGGACGCCTCAAAAGCATCAACAAGTGGTTGCCGTCAATCCTATATTCATATTAAATAATTCTTGTAATTCGTTTTGTTAATCAAAACTCTCCTCTCTTGATTATTTGCACAAAAATTATAATAGTCCATTATATTATTATTGTTAAATTTGTAAAGTGTATGCACGTATCCAAAATAACAAAACAGTTGGAAAAAATGTCAAACCAAAACATATAGAGCAAACAAATCAACAATGCGTAACACCGCGAAAAAAAAACAATTATTATGTAGCATAAATATCGCGGATACATAAATCCAATTGTGTGTTAGAACGTTGACGAAACGCTGGAAGAGTAAAAGCCAAAAATGTGGAAAACGAAGCCATTCTTGAACTGAAGGGGCATAGCATTATATATTTACATATGCACATGAGATACTATGCGCATTTGTGCGGCATAATGAGTCAACAGGAAGGGCACACATTACGGTATATTTTTTAATATGAATATTTTAAAATTTCATTCAATTCACGCCCGAATTATAAATATGCTAATGTCCATTCACAAGCAACCGTATTCTATTTTTTCACTTCAATTATACCAAACTCTTATTTAGCCAATTCGAAATTAAGCTTAAGTTCCATTCTAAATTGTAGGCAATCAGTTTAAGCAAGAACACTATTTTTCAGATTATGTACCAATTAAATAAGCTGGAAATTATTCTCAGGCTAAACAATATTCATCTGCAATGTTATTTGTATTTATTTACGAAGAGCGATAATACTACACTATGTACAACACCCAACGCATTCGGCATTTTTTTGTTAACTGAAAAGAAAAACAAGTTCGTGCGCATTCGCAAAATGGCCGACGTGTAACAGAGCTGACTAATATTCTAATAAGTTTGAAGTACACTTTTGACAACTTTAATTGCTGTCAAAGGTAATTTGAATTACACATCAGGGTTGCTTTGCAAATTTTTTAGAATCTTTCGTCCATATTTTCAAAAATTGTTTACTACCCTACCACTGTAGTAAGAGGAGTAACATATATCAAATTTGATTATATAGTATGCTAGAAATGCTAGAAAAAGATGTGCGTATACGCATTAATTAAAATATGGCTTTTGAAAATTTTACCAGAGTATAGAAGAGTATGGAAACTATCAGCTGTTTTACGAAATCAGCTAACAGGTGAGAGCAACCTATGTATTTGACAAGGTTACCTCGGTTTTGAATATACATTTTGACAGCCAGTATGTTGAAATTTCGTAGGGTGCAAGGTAGCTTTGATGACTTGTTTAATATCTTTAAGAAAAAGTTTGCTTAAAAATGTCCACTAAATTAATGTGTTTTATATTTTTTCGATGGAAAATATGATCTCCATAATATAATGTTTTATAGTTACTTTGATATTAAATTCAAATATTTATGATATTTAGATTTTTCCAATGTGGCTTTTTTTAAATAGTACTTGCTAAGACATACACCAAGAAAAATAGTAGTATGCTAACAAGCAACCTTGTTGGGGTGCATTTAACATACTTATAACATTTCAACGAATTTCATAAGTGCTGGCAAAAATGTATGAAGAAAGTAACATAAAATTGTGTGTTAATAATATTTACTTTATTATTTAATAATATAATATTTTAATATATAATGAAGATGTTCAAAGTGGACATATGCAAAAATCAACATTTTTTTCTCCCGCCTTGATAGACAATAATAGTACGAATGTATGTACATACACATGCTATAATCCAGTTTTCCTTCAATACTGCCCACAAATTTTGAAAATAAAAAAGCTCCAACAGGGCTTTGTTATACAATAGTAGTAAAAAGTAAGAGAAAGCTAAGAGTGCTGAAGAATATTTATATTAAAAAAGGAAATTTGTGTATTATAGTGTTTATTTATTCTTTAACGATTTTCCTTGTTAATCCTCTTTTTTATTAGGTCTAAGAATAAAAGGTATTAAGTAGAAATTCTCAATTCAAACCGATTAGAATCAATAAACTAGACAGAGCAGAATGAAACTTATATTTTTATCTTCTCAAACTAAAAAAAATATATATGACAAGCGAATTCAGAGTGAAAAATAACTCATTTGAAAATTCAACTACTACAAATACTACGTATATTAGTGCTAAAGGAAAAAATATAATTATTTGAGTTTAATATTTTTTTCGCAGGGATAGAAACCCTTGCAAACCCTTGTATGAAAAATCTTATTTCGCCGTACTTTGCGACACGAGCGACATCTATTGTGAGTGGTACACGTCGCGGTAGAAAAACAAAGTTTCTTCTCTAAAGTCTGATTTACCATTTACTTTTTAAATTTTCAGACGCTAAGAGGTAAGATGGGAAATTTTACAATTTTTATTAACAAAATTTATAAGAATATCATATTTCTTTTTTACAGGTTGATAGGATTATATTCCTCGCAGTTGCATAAGTTAACAGCATCTGCAAATGTACGCACATATGGATGCATTGTGTATATGTACATATGTATGAATTGCTTATTTCAGTATTATTTATCATTTTCAAAAGCTACCACATTTTAACAATTCGAAACAACAAGCATTTTCGAAAAATCAGAATATTCAAAATGTAAGTTTTTAGTGATTTAACCTACGGCCATAGAAAACATATTGCAAGTGCGTTTGGCCGCAGTTTAAAATGTAAATTCATATGCAGTTAAAATATATACATATGTACTCGTATGTATGCATGTGTGCGAAATGGCAATGTTGTACGAAAAATTCTTTGTTTGATTAAAAAGAATGTTTTTTTTTTTTTAATAATCTTTTAGCTTAATGAAATGTATTTCAAAGAAATTGTTACGTTTTATGATAATTTTACAGTTTTGTTGTGCATCTGTCAGGCTTACATAAATGCGTGTGAAGCAATTGGCAATGTTGTGTGAAAAGGTCTTTTTTCGGTTAATTATTTAATTCTAATTAGTTAAAATGAATGAATGAAATTTTGTTGTGAAAATTTTACACTTTTGTTGTTAATGTGCCAGGCATACATACATACATACATATGTACGGATACCCGAGAAGATTAACAAAGGAGTGGTCAGTTGGTGACTTTCAATTTGTTTTTGTTAAATCTAAAAACACCAATTCCTTTGCAATTACTTTATTAGTCTTCCTTTCAAATTTTAGAACGATCGGCTAAAATGGATACCAGAAAACTCAAGATAGCTGAGGATAGGTCAGACGAAATTCCACCACCAACGCCAGTAGAAATTCACAATGTGAATCTCTTCGGGTTTCGGCATAATTTACAACCAATTCAAATATTCAGTGACAGCCTAATTACATATGAAACGAATACACCGACTTTAAAGACTATTTCTAAGTGGTTCCGAAGATTCCAGACCAGACATTTTTCCGTAGAGGACGAGCTTCGAGAAGATCGACCAACTCTTCCATTGATGACGTCACTGTACCTCTGGTGAAGTACAAAATTGACGAAGACCCACGATTGATACAAGAAATGATTGCTAATGAATGGAGCTTGAATGCCATGGCTGTATCGCGAATATTAAGTAATCATCTGGGATACACGAAGAAATCTGCCCGATGGGTACCTCCTATATAGCAATGTTCTTTGCAAAACTTTTCTTGCGATTAATTGTTTAACATTAAATGGTTCAAATGTTTTCTAAAAGAAAGTTTAAATAAATCCTTTGGTTGTTTATCATAATGAATATCAAAGGAAATTAATTCAATAATCCTTCTGTCCGGTATATTGTGGAAATTTTTTTAATTTTGTTACAAGCCTAGGCATGTGCCATGTACGTGTATGTATGCTAATGTATGCACATCATTTCTTTAATTGTAAATAATGTTACTTTAACCGATCTTAGATGTTGGCAGTTATGATGAAATGTTTTTTAACGATTATAACCCAGTGGAGCCAGGTCTCACTTCACCCGGTTTTCATCCGTTTATACTTTACTCTATGGCTTACTTGGATGTTATAAAGAGGTCATTGGAATGTTATTTGGACCATATTTTTGGCGTAATTGTGTTTAGTTTTAGATTATTCTACTGTCGTTACTACAGATTGCTCGGATTTGTTTTCTGGAAGATTATGTTTGAATGTTCTTGATAACAAACATTTGATACACGCTCTCTAGAACATGTATCAGTTATATGCCTCTGTTCATCTTACATTCGTTTTTGGCATTTTCGCCACAATGGCGTAACTATTTTCAGTTAATATGACTCGATGATTTCTCAAATCCTTGGAGCTCGATTACTGGATTCTCAAAGAAAAGTCGCATAATTTGTAGGACAATTTCTTAATTGTAAAGGTAATCAAAGTTTATTAGTGACTCAATAAATAACGATTTATTTTAATATACGTAACGACGTATTTTATAACTCTTAACACTACTATTTTCACTTGACATTGCTATTGTCACCAACGAGTTTACATTGTAAGTGATTAATATTAACATAATGCCTGACAGAATGCTAAAAAATGTTAAAAATCCATATTTTAGCTAACATCACATCTAAAGATTGCACAAAAAACCGTTTGGAACCATTTAAATGATTTTAGCAGGCAGTCAAAATATCGACAAGTGTATTTTTAATTTGAAGTAGTTATTGTGTCGTTTGCTGTACCCTGTTGTGTTTTTAAATTGTTTATTGGTATGTCGAATACAGCTCTGAATACTAATAACGGCTGATTGCATCATAATTGTACGTCTACACTAAAAATGGACAGCTGTTTGTTTTATTAAATGTAAGTTATGAAGGCTTTCGTTGTTTTAAGCAAATTATCGGTAAATTAAGTTTTTTGACAACCTTTCCAATTGTCTGTCTTCACCAGCACATTACCTTAGGTTCTCACACAAATACCGATGTATGTATGTACCTGTGATCAAATTAGATTTGTTTTTAATTGGGCAGGCTACAATGAGTAGACACAACGCTGCCAGCACTGTATGCAAGGTATTATTTTCAAAGCTTCAATAGATTTTACTATATTTCATTTCATATATGATCAAAATCATAAGATCTTCTAGATGTCCTTTCGTACAGGGATAAAAAATATATATTGCTGTCGCTGCTGCTTTCATGATATATATCTATATACATACATATGTTATAATTTCAGCGTTTTGATTAACGATAATATGACAGCTCATTGCCCGTGCCGATCATTCTGTTTTATACCAAAGAACTCGCCAGTATCGAAAGGTCTTTATGAAAATTTGACTGGATTTTTGTCTCAGTAATGTAAAAATTGCATTTTATGCCTTACGCTTCTGCAAAATATATGAGAAACCTTCAAGCATCTTCCCTTGTCTGTCCATCCGTTGTGCCGTAGGTTTTGTCTCCACATTAAATCACTGATGTGCTGACGTAGATATCACAAAATAAACATGTTTGACCAGATCGGACATATGTACGTACGAGTATGTATGTCAAATATTTGTGATTAAATTCCTTGTAAAACAACAAGGACGTCGAAAGAAATTTTTAAAGAGATATCCTCGGTTCTTCAGGACTCTGCCCCTCCATATACCATGATAAAAAAACTGGCTCGGCTGTTTCAACAAGTTTAGAGAGACCTGTGAAGATAATTCCCGCCCAGGGCGCCAAGTGAGTGTCGTGTGAACGAAGAAAATGTTCAGAAAGTTGAAAAATTAGTACTGGCTGATCGAAGAATTAAATTGTGGCAGATAGCAGAAGTAATACCAATTAGTGCGCTTTGGGTACCGTGGATGCCCAAGCAGATTGGAGAGTTGTAAAGACTTTTTGTAGTTGTGCCAGAATGATTTAGATGAAATTTGCAACCGCACTGTGACGAGTCAGAACAGGTGTCAATGCATTGGATAAAAAAAGGGGAAAGGCTACCAAAAACATGCAAAGTGGAAAAGTCGGCGTCGAAGTTTATGGCTATAATTTTATGGGATAGCGAGGGAATATTCTTAATTAATTACTTGCCAAAGTGAACTACATTGAACGGCCAGTATTACGCTAATTTGTTGATTCAGGGGCGTGAGGTAGACGTGCAGAAGAGACCGGATTTACAGAAATTGACCATACAACCTAAAAGTCGGACTTCACTTCCAGTGGTTTTTTCTCTTTTTTTCAATTATAAAAAAGTAGATACGGGTAGAAACCCATTTTAAAGAAAAATCAAAAGAATATTTTTTCAGTGGTATAAAGGCAATGTATTCACGATGTGAAAAGTGTATTTCAGTTGAGGGAGACAATATTGAGAAATAAAAAACATAAAACTAAAAATTGTTTCATTACTTTAGGCCGCGAACTTATTAGTCGCCCCTCGTACATACACTAGCGGTCATAAAAACCGCACCATTGGCAATACTGCAGTAATTTCGATAAAATTTCAGAACACCGCGGCAACTCTTTCCTTTTTATAATGGAGATTTCCCTTTTTACATTTATGTAACTGATTTAAGCAAAGACTGTAATTTTTTACCGCACCGCATTGGCTGTAAATGTTTTTTTGTAAAAGATGTCAAAAATGTCTACCAGTTATAAGCAATTGACGCGTGACCACAAGGTCGAAATTTTTGTTTTAAAGGATATGGGAGTTCCTTATCGTCGCATAGCACATAAAGTGGGATGCTCTCATTCCACTATTGTAAGACTCATGAAAAAAAAAAATTATTTGGACCCGTACGCAAGGACGAAAGGATCAGGAAGACCTCGTAAGACTAACACCCGGATAGACGGCGTTATTCGTACAATAAGTTTAAAGGATCGATTTAAAAGTGCAGTAACAATAAGGACTGAGATGAAGAGTTATCACAATGCGGACTTAAGTGCCGAAACTTTACGTAGAAGACTTCGGGACTGTGGACTGTATGGAAGACGACCATCCAAAAAACCTCTATTGACAAAGCGGATGAAAGCAAACCGCTTATCATGGGCCAAAAAATACCGAAACTGGACCCTTGAGGATTGGAGAAACGTTTTATGGTCGGACGAAAGCAAATTCGATTTGCTATGCGCATACAATCTTCCGTATGTTCGTCGGTCGGATGGTGAAAGCTACAAGGATAACTGTGTGGTGAAAACAGTGAAGTTTCCAGAAAGCCAGATGGTGTGGGGCTTTTTTTCCTACTTTATCCGGGGTCCCTTATTCCATATCCAAGGAACTGTGAACGCTGAAAAGTATGGACAAATTATTAGGGACCAACTTCTGCCAGGCATTGAGGAGCATTTATCCCACAGTAATGAGTTTGTTTTCCAGGACGATTCTGCGCCGTGCCATCGTGCTAAATTGGTAAGTGAGGGCTTTTTAATGTTCACTGATGATTAATAACTTGCAAAATATTAACCAAACTTTCACATAATTTTTTATTTTGTTGCAGATTAAAAAATTGTTGGAAGGTATTGGGATTTGCCAACTCGAGTGGCCAGGAAACTCTTCCGATTTGAATCCAATAGAGCACCTCTGGTACATTATGAAACGAAAAGTGGCTGAGAATAAGCCAGAGAGCAAAAGAGCGCTTGCTGAAGCTTTGGATAAAGTCTGGTACGAAGATATAGCCGATGATATCTTTCAAGTAAAGGAAGAGCGACACGATTCTAATAATTTATTTTTAATGCTCTGATATTAAACTAATGAAACCGAGGAAAAATTCTGAAAAACTTGCATTGCTTTTATTTTTTTTTTTGATTTTTACCAATATCCTTAAAAATGTGAATTTTCTTCAATTATTTTATTTTGAACAAAAACCAGTGAAATTTTCTTTAAACTGAGCTGATGTTTAACACAGTTCCTTTTTTTGGTCTTAACAATAAAAGAAAAATATTTGTTTCAAAATAAAACGGTTTTAACTCTTATTAGAAACAATTTTCTTTAAATTTCAGTGTGGTGCGGTTTTTATGACCGCCAGTGTATATACCTAAGTGATGCTCGACTAACGAAACGATGACATTTCATTTCGTTAACATGAAAAAACATTCCTGCCGAAGACCGACCGCAATTAGAAAAATAGATTTTCTATAGTTTTGGGATGTTTGTCGAACAAGGACTCGAGCACTGGCCTTCAGATTGGCAGTACGCAATGGGAGCTTCGTTAACTTTGTACGAATACTTGAAAGATGTAAACAATTCCCGTTCATATTAAAAATTCTGTGGAATTTAACATTTCCACGTGTATGATTTACTTCGTACGTTATATTGATCTATAAATATTAGAGTATATTGTAGGTGTAATTTAAGCAAAATCAATTTGCATTTGAAAAAAGTACAATAAACGCGGAAACACGGATGCTATTAGTAAAATACGGAAATTCACTTTTACGTAGAAGTTCGTGAAAGATCGCATATTTCATTGACAGCATTCAATTGTTTCAGGGAAAATACAAATACTGTTAAATTTATTCATCATGGCTTAGTTTGCGCCTTATTAGTGAGTTATTTAGTTAACAGATCAAACCAGAAATGTACATACATATGTCTGTACATAAGCTGCTAGCAGGCTGTTAGCCAACAAAAAGTGATAGTCTATTTTTTTCGAAAAAAAAAACATTCATTCATATTTGCGATCTGCCGATCTGCGAGGCCGATGAGCTCTAAATTAATATACAATTCGTAAAAATAATTAGCAGTTCTGGGGAGATGCACATACATACATACCATACATACATACATATGCACATATGCATGTTTAGTGGCATTGTTATACAGAGTCAAATGATAAATACAGCCAAAATGCAACCGAAATCAAACATTGCCGAGTAGTGATCGCTACCAAATTAAATTTTTTACAATAATGATGAAAGAAATAGAAACAAAACAACAACAACAATGACGAATGATTAAATCGAAGAAAACGAAAATACACTCATTTGAATTTCCACGAATCATGACGCTACAGAAAAATATCTATGAATGAATATGCATACATACATACTACATCTGTACATACATATATGCAACTGAATGAATGAGATTTTTTCTCATCTTAACTACGCAAGCAATAATTGTTGGGGAATCTCCCAACATTTAAAAATTTACTCTCATGGCATGTGTTTTTTGTTGTTGCTATGTACATATATATGTATGCATAATAAACCAGCCGCATGTGCAGAAAATTGCAAACGTTTTCGGTATTGTTCCATGACTCATGCTCAAGCTTGCGAGTTTCTCTCAGTTGGATTCATTATAGAATTACTTGTTTGGCTGCTTTCATGTGGGAATAGAAATATATGTATGTACATTTGTATATAAGAGTATGTGAGTACATACAAACGTGTAATGAGCTCCAACGAATTCAAGTGCAAAAAATTCTCTCTTCTCATCATCATATTCAAATCAAACGGTATCTAGATATGTGTATATGTATGTATATACATCTGTACACATTCCTAAGGTGACGTAGTTGAGGTGTAGTAAGCGAAAGAAAATTTTCATTCATAAAAATTTATTACACGCGATTTTTTTGTAGTGATCGCACATATGTACCTATGTATGCATGTATGAATACATTGTAAGAGGGCAAGGGATTCTAACAAATAATGACGTATGTTTTGAATGAGTGTAAATGTGTAAATAGAGGTGATATAAATGTACCCTGCACGAAAAATGTATGCGAGGTGAATAAATAAAGCAGTAAATGAAAACAATGTTATTGTGTTAAATTAATATTGGCATTAGACGAGTGGTTAACAGAACGTAGCGCCGTAGAAAGGGTCATGGGCTCGATTACTGTTATAGAAAATTAAATTTAAATAAATTTTTCTATTTGATATACTTATGTACATATAGACATTAATTTTTCCGTGAATTGTCTGGTCTGGAAGATATAAGATTGGCTGGGGATTTTCGACATGTTTAGGTTAGAAAATGCCTAAAAATTGGTTTCAACCATTTTCAAAGATTTTAGACTTTTTTGCACCTGTGGTCTAGGGGTTCAAGAGTTTATTCGCGGTAAGGCATGTCTGTCGTAAGAGGCGACAAAAATCCAATAGTTACCGCGACAGTCGGATCATTATAATGGAACGACGTGGAATTTTTTACGACCAAGGTGTGCCATTCCTGTAATATTTCCCAAAAAGAATTACTTTTGCGGTTATAACAAAAACAACAACTATAATTTTTTCATTATGAGGAAAATAATACAGTAAACTGTTTCGAGCCGGATATAGAGTATTGAGATAGATTATTATAGAAAATTGATCAAAAACGTATTTTCGTACACCAAGGCAACAAAATTATTAAAAAGCAATAAATAAATTACAAAAGTTGAAATTCAGATTAGCTATACTTTTTGGCTAAAACAAAATAATTACTTCCTGTTGGGATGTTAGTAAATAGTTTTTCATATGGAACAACGAATGCTCTTGTGGTTAGATTGACCATACTTAATTTCTGGTATTTTTGAGTTAGAGAAAGTCGTATTTGTTTTACTTACTTTGATATTTAGTCCATATATTACTTATTTTCATCAAAATAAAATGTCTATACCATACCTACCAGCAAAGTCAAGTAACAACCAAGAAAATTCTAATGACAATAAAATCATTTCCTTAAGGTGAGTTTCAAAGTTAATTTTTTTTTTTACAATTTCTACAACATCTTGAGTATATTTTCCTAAAAAATTTAACTCGCTCAAAGTAAGAGATGTGCGCTCAAAGGCTTATAAGCTTAGCGTTTTAAACGCGTTTTTCTAGAAACTGTCTTCAAAGTCAGTTGCCAAAAGTGCTTGAACATTACTTAACCAATTTTCATGCAATTATAGACAGGTTTTCTAGATACAGCTTACTAGGAATTGGACGAAGGTTTTTTTTTCAATCACAACTATTTATAAAGAAAAATTGTTAAATTGTTACCAAAATTTGCATTTTTTTGTAAAAAAAATCTGTCAAAAATCCAATATTCACTTTTATTATTTTCCTTCGTCGAAATTCTAGTTTATGGTATTATTTAAAACACGATTTTCTTTTTTCACTTCGGTTGATGTTGTCATGTCATGAGTTCATTGTGTTTTCGAGGGGTCAGTGGAAATGACGTCACAATGACAGTGTTATAAATATTTTAATTTGGAAATTTCAGAAATTCTTTTTCAAATGTATGTACGTATATATTTCAGATAGTAAATAAAAAATTATATTTAAAAAAATTTTTTTTTTTGGAAAATAGACTTTTTTTCCTAAATAAACTCATGTTAAGACACCTGTAATCTGCATGCTGAGAGGTTGTGGAAAATAAAATTTTTAGTCATACCTACATATATTAAAATATTATTTTTATTTTGTTTAATGAATATAATATACATAAGTAAGTATGTGATCAAATACATTTCAATTTGCTGTTAAAAATATTGTACAATATTATTGTATTCAAACTCGTGCGTCAATTTATAACGCCTTGACTCATTTTGGTTTTCCCTACAGGGGTCTACTGTACACGTATTTATATATGCACATACATATATTTGCTCCATTAGCATACTAAACATGGCTAAATTTATACAATATTTAATTTACTTTAATTCATATAATGCGCTTGGATATACGAGCCCACGATAAAAGTTTAAAAAACTATTAACAATTGTTGTGTGCCAGTAGCACTCAGATATATACATATGTATATATGTAAAAATGTAAACAAATATGACTAATGCGCACGTCGGCCAGGTTAGCGGCTAGATCTCAGCGCTAGCTCTGGGCAAATGCGCTGTCTATCTTCACAGTCAACGTGAATTCCCTACGTCTCAATAGTAGATTGTTCCATAAATACGTTTAGTCATGCTTTAGATTCTCTCTCACGCTCGCGCTCTCTTGCAATTTGTAAGTTCATATGAGTATTGTTAAAGAAAAATCGCATGACATACATTTTTCGCGAGTATCAAAGCTTTCAGTTGTGGTTTTTACGTAGAAGATTTTTGAATTTGCGATCGACATTCATAATCATTTGTTGTTCGGTTGTGGTTGGAGTCGGCAGGAGATTGTGTGATCAACAACGCTGTTATATTTAAAGCGTGCGCAACCGGTGGATGCTTGCGGAACTTGGAAAATTTTGTTGTTTTTTTTTTTTTGAAAAAGTGTAAATTTGTTTGTTGTTTAATTAAACAGTTTCAGTATTTTCCGTTAATGAAAATTTCCATAAACTTTTGCTGTGGCATTTTGCATGGAAAATTGCAATTAATACATACATATGTACATACATTCATATGTGTAAAAGAAGTGTGAAGTAAGCAAAACACGGATTACGGCTCGGGAGTTGACGCTATGATTCACAACGCAACGGTCAAGTTTTTGTACGCCAAGATTTCCTGGAAAGCCTAATTTACTTACGTGAATCACATTTTTTGTATTTTGGAATTAAATAAATTTTTTTTCCAATTCGTTTTTAACTTCTTTTCGATATCGTTGGTTTACAACAATTTTAAGCCGGATTTAATTAACGAGTGTTGAAAGCTTGAAAGCAATTGGCAATTGGTTGCTTTTTAAAGAAATTACATTTAATACAGTGGATAGTTGGAAATGGAAATTGAGTGTGATCATGCATTGAGCTGGAGGCAACATAAGTAAACCACTATTTTTTTGTGAACATTTTTTAATTAAAAATTAAATAAAATAAAATAATAAAACAAAATTCATACGCTTTTGTATTTGTGCTTATTCAAATGATTTAAATAATAAAAAAAGATAATAAAATACATATTAAAAAAATAAAATAAAAACATTTGAAAGAAATAAAAACAAAAATAAAAATAAAAAAAGAAAAAAAAAACAAATTTATATTGAATGTGATAAACAACAACTCCCCGATTCATTAATAAATTTGGAAACAAATAAATTAAAATAACTGGTAATAATAAAATAAACGAAAGCAAAGAAAGAAAAAAATAATACAAGAGATAAAGTTCAAAATTCGTCTATGGTGTAAGTCTCAAGGCTATGATTATGAGCTCAAATTAAAAACCAAAAACCGTTTTGTGAAATAATTCAACTAAATTATTAAATTAATTAAAAATATCGAAACTACCGTAAATACTAAGGAAATAATATTAAATTAAAAAAAAATTAATAATATACACATACAAATGTGAAAAAGGATTATGTGTTCGCCGATTTCGTTAATAAATTTGGAAGAAATACAAATAAAATAATAAAAAATATTAAGTTGATGAGCTCAAATTAAAAACCAAAAATCGTTTTGTGAAATATTTTAACTAAGTTATTAAATTAATTAAAAATATTGAAGCTACGTGAAGTGTTAAAAATAAATAAAAAATTAATTAAATAATATACATATGTACATATATGTAAAAAAAACTGTGAATTCGCCGATTTCATGAATAAATTTGGAAGAAATAAAAATAAAATAAAAAAAAAATTTAAAAAAATATATTAAAAGGAAAATATATATTCAGTATGAAAAACAACAACTCGTCGATTAATTCATAAATTTGAAAGAAATAAAACTAAAATAACTGATAATAATAAAATAAAAGAAAGCAAAGAAAGAAAAAATAATAAAAAAATTAAGTTAAAAATTCGTGTATGGTCTAAGTCACAATTCGATGACTAAGAGCATAAATTAAAAACCAAAACCAGTTAATGTGAAATAATTCAATTAAAATATTAAATTAATAAAAAATATTGAAACTACATAAAATATTGTTGTTGATAAATATTGAGGTGTAAAGTGATAACAAAAGAGCAACAAAGGTCACAGTGCAGATCAAAAAAAAAAACTTTGAAAATATATATGTGTGTACATTTGAATGGCGCTCACATTGAACTATCAATCCCTCAACAAAAATTCATTTTACAAAAATTTTAAGTTTTTAAAATCCGCCACATTATTCGAGAATTTGAAATTCCATCTACAAAATATTCAAATGCATGAACATGGCCAGACGCAGGAGTGCAACAAAACGACAGAAAAAGTACCGACCCGCTTGGAAGAGGCGAAAAGTCAAGCTACGACCGCGGACACACCTACAAGTTCCAAAACGGCGCGCAGTACGCTTTCTCGCAAAAGAAGGCGACGGCGTTCAAGTACAACCAGCACCAGTAGTGATAGTAGCAACGACGACAGTAGCACCAGCACGAGCACCAGCACAAGTACAATAAGCACTTCAGATAGTGCAAGTGATAATGAAAGCGATAGTTCCGATAATGGAAATTTTCTTACGATTCCTCACGATCGTAGTAGTTATAGCCTACTAAAAGGCGCTATTATTAGTAGCCATAATGTTAACATGGCAAGAACGACATCTCAAATTACCCGCGCGAAATCAAGTTCACCAGTGACGTTACTACAAAATGCCGACGGTGAAGAAAAAAATCGTCCTAAAAGTGTTAATGAGGCTAGTGGTGCAGGTGTGGCTAGTGAAAATGTACCTACAACAGCCACAACAACAACAACAACAACGACAAAAGAGGGTGGTGATAGCGATGCATCCAGTGATGGTGTCAAATCGCGTCCCGCATCGCCGGTGGTGCAGGTACCATTTGATCCACACGCTTGGAATACCGAGCACATAACCAGTTGGGTTAAATGGTTAACTAAACAATTTAAAATTGAACCAGAACCGGAAATTTCACGTTTTCCCAACACCGGTTCTGAGTTGTGTGAGTTGAGTCGTGCAGATTTTTGGGTTTGTGCCGGTTCGCGACAAGGTGGCATAATTTTGGCTAAACACTTTGCCTTAACACTGTACAATGCGACGGGTCGTGAGACGAGTCCGATGCTGAATGAAGATGAGCCAAGTGAGTATCTGAATAAATATAGCAGTGTGTGCATTTGTATTTATGTTTCAGTGAAAATAAAAAAAAAAATAAAAAATTTAGTGCGTTTTCGACGGTAGTTAAAAATATTTTAGTTACAAGATACCCTTTCGCGCTTTTTATATGCAAAAATAGATTGGTGTTGATTAAATGTTGTTGTGCGGTTGTCTTCTGTTGGGAACTATTTATCGCCTTCGAGACCATTGCAGTGTTCTTCGGGCCAAGGTTGTTACAATCAAAGAAGTGATTCACATACTGTCAGTCCGACATTTGTGCCGTATGCTAATTCCTGCACTGGATTTACTCACTTTTTGCGATGTCTGTCGTTTCGGGATCTCGCCCAAAAGCGTAGTGACAATTTCAAAAAATAATTTTTGTCGAAATAGGCTCCATAGCCTTGTAGTCGAGAGAAAGATTTCCTCGTTCTTCTATTTTAGGTTGCTAATGCAGTTCAATAATCCTTTATTGGCATGTGCTTAGAAATACCTGACGGGATCTCAGACTTTACGTCTCTGCTTATGAGCGATTGGTCTATTAATTTGTTTACTCGTAGCTTTCGCGAAGGTTAGTGAGTCGACTGGAGGAGGTTCTCTCACGCTTAGCGCTACTTTCGTATTGCAGTTGAGATGTTGGGTTTTCGGGAGTCTTAACCATATTTCCGCTATCGCTGTGGGATAGCTTATTATTCTTCTTCTTCTTTAGTGGCATAGACAACGGTTACGCGGTTAAAGCCGAGTTAACAATAATGCGACATTCAATTTTTCGTTTCGTTGTTTGACGCCAATTGGAGATACCAAGTAAAGTCAGGTCCTTCTCTACCTGGTCTTTCCAACGGAGTAGATGTTTTCCTCTTCCATCCACACCAAATGACCCAGGCAGTGTAGCCGCTGTTTCTTGATTCGCTGAACTATGCCAATGTCATCGTACATCTTGTCGTTCCCAACTCGTAGTCGTAGAGGACCACAAGTCTTACGCAAACCCTTTCTCTCGAAAACTCCTAACGCCGACTCATCAGATGTTGTCACTGTCCATGGCTTCGCTTTGGTCTTTGTTCGTCGAGAGATGACTTTACTTTTAGTCCAAAGTAGAATTTGTTTCCCAAAATTGCTTCTGCGTTGGATTTCCAGGCTGACATTGTTGCTGGTGTTAATACTGGTTTCAAGATAGACCAGGTCTGAAACCACACTGACAAGGTCCAATGAGATTGCTGACGGTGGGCTTTAGTATTTCACACAATACGCTCGATAGGACCTTATATGCGATATTAAGGTGGCTTATCCCACCCTAATGATCCATCCATCCATCCATCGATCGGGGAATCGGGTTCGCCATCTCCCGGTGTTGCACTTTCACTGCCATTTAGCTGATTGGAGAAGTGTATCCCCCATATATTCAGTATAGTCTGGTCATCGGGTATTAGATAACCTCTCTGTGTTCTACAAGAATCGGCTTTGGTCTTGAAGTCTTCTGCAAGTCAGCGTATCTTCGCCGAATTTTCACAACGTTGCGAAGTAGGCAGCCTGATTTCTTGCCACTGTGGTACAGTAGTCCTCATAATTCCAGCTGTTTTTGTCATATTGTATTTTCGAAAACCAGTAGATTCGTTTGCAGCTGTACGTAGGGTGCTTGAAATTCCGTCCCACTGGGATACCTTATTAGCATAGGGTATTTAGAAATCTTAGGTCTCTCGAAATTTTTGATAAGAAGCTTTGATTAAAGACTAGATGGTGCTGTTATCCAGAGAATATTGAAGTAGAAAAGCATCAACTCAATTTGGACCTGAGCTGCGGCTCATTTGTACTATTTGGCAACCAAATTTTGCTTCTCAGAGGTCTTGGAGCCATTAGTCCCTGGAGGTCTTTCCCGTCATTTACTTCTGAATGCTTATACTCACATGTATATATAAATAGAGATTTTTTCTTTGAAAAGTAAATAAATATGTACAAATGTTTGACCTTCACACTTGCAAACAAATCGTAAATCTTTTTCTTAACAAAATTGGTTTCCGTTATCACCATTAAAAATCAATTGACTATCATTGAAAATGACCGTCAAGGGAATTTGATTCGGCCAAAAGTTATTGAATACGAGTAAGTGTGAAAATAAATCCGATGGTCATTTTTCGCTTTGAAAATATTCCACCAACACCAATTGTACTATCTCCAATTGTGGCCAAAAACCACTTTCCGATGCTGCCATCGTGCGCATTATTCAATCCTTTTTTCAAACTCTCTGAAACCAAACGATAATGGCCACACTTTAGATGGAAATCTCTGTGCGGTAAATTTTATTGAGTGCATAAAAGTTTGAGAATTTTTTTCTGTGCGATTTTCCACCAATCTTTACATGCTCCTCGTATGAATATCTTCATTCTTCTATTTACCTATACTTTCTATTCTTCTTAAACACACATTAACTGATAACATACATAGCAGTGTAAGTGTGTGCGTGACTTGGAAAATTCATAATGAAAGTGAATTGTGGGGGTTGATATGTAGAATACAGCCGCCCTTTTCTCTCATGTGTGGGTATTTACTGAGCATTTAACGGCCGAACGACAAGTGAAATCTGTCAATGACACGGGTAATTCCTTTATCTAATAGTTTATTTAGTTTGAAACGTCTTGCCGTTTCGACTAATCTACTAAAATGAATGAAAATTGTATGAAAGGATAAAACAAAATAAGTTTCTTTACCTAAAGTTATTTATTTATATTTTGCCCTCGAATTTCGTCAAGACGAATGAAAGTTATACTTACCAAATAACTTCATTTTACTGCCTACGTAGATATGTACTACACCATAAATAAGTACATATGTATATACTCGAACTCCAAGTACTCAACGTCTTTATTGTTTTATTATTAAATACACTTAACGGTGATTGTGGACTTAACTTTTCACCTGGATTAGCGTGAATTTCTCAGCTTCATAAACATTTTGCTAAGAGTCTTTTAATTCATGAAGTGAAAATGATGCCACTCTGCACTCTGACATTGCCACAGCTCAAAGGGGCGGCTGATGATGTTAATAAACGATGTAAATATGATAATTTCTCACAGGATGTGGCATCTAATAATAAAATCAAAGTAATCCAACGCTTTACGTTGAAGCATTGTGGCTTCGTCATTGTCAGCGGCTTGCACAGTGTTTCGTTTCCGCACTATTAGATGGGTAGTTGATATTAATCTCAGTTAGCACTAGATGTGCCATTTTGCTATACTATCGTTAGATCGGCTTAGTATAAACAGTAGGTCCCTCCATTTGTTGGAAAAACATCAAGACGAAAAATCACAAAGGAGGAGGAGAAGGAGCTGGCCGAAAATAGTTTCAGCGGTTCTGATATTCGACATCTGTTGGTAGCCAAGTCTCCTTTGTTGATTGTGTGACGAAGTCATCCATCGGCAGAGAAAATTTTTAATTGCTTCCATATTCTTTTCACCGTTGCAGTAATAGCTATGATAGCGCAGTGACCCAGCTTGGATATCTGCTCCTTTAGGGGACTATCATCCGCCATTGTTACTGTAAATCTACCTATAACTTCTATTATAAGTTCTTCGACTTTATCTACTTCGTTATCTTCTTAGCTGTTTGTACAAATTGCCTGTAGTGTTCTCTCCTGTCAGATGACCAGCTGATTTGTCAACGAGCTTATCAACTTTCTAAAAGTGTCGATGATGCCGGAACTTACCATTGGCATAGCAATATCACCTGGCTGTCCAGCAATTACACTTCTCTAAGTTTTTTGTTTGTGATACAGACCTTTTCTCTACCTAGTACTTCCGCTTGGTGAGCTTGGTCGATATGAAGAGAGAGCGTGAGAGAGAGTGATAGATGCTGTAATCTTCGGAGTACACTTTTGGCGAAGATCGACTCCGCAATTCAATTTGCACCCTGTGTTGTAGATTTCGATTGAGTCATCTCTCCATAAGAAGCCTTTTTTCACTCAGAGAGAGGGCTTTAACATAACCAATTTAATATTCAACTGAAGTTTTATCCTTAGGTCTGTTCAGTAGAAGTTCGATGAGACAAAATCGGATGAGATAATCCTTCATAAGAGCATAAAACTGTTAGTGCTTGTTGATAAGTACTCTCAGGGAGAAGAAGTGCAAGTCGATTACAAAATTGCCTGGCAAAGGCAAGGGCGCATCTTAGCTGTCACAAGAAAAGGGTCGGTTCGATGTAACGATCTCGGAGAGTAAGCACATTTAAAACACTAGAGATATACATATCTTCCATCTATCATAACCTTCCTTGTCTTTCGAGCCAATTAACTTGATGGTTTGTTCTATGTTAGAATCTGGTAATACAGATAACCATTCGGGGATGTTTCGTCTTGGTGGCTAACTTTTATGACTGATGTGCCCTTTGAAATCGTGGCGGAGTAGTGGGGTTCCAAGCGATCATAGAAGGTCCCCAGTGTCCTTCCGTTTCGTCGGAGTGTTGCAGCGGATTGTACTTAGATGTTCATCCACCGTGTTAATGATAGGATCAAAGGACATCATTTCAGTGGTCTCTGTAATAAATATCACATAGGCCTAAACTTTTCCCTCCTTGTTTCGTCCACAGCAAGTCCTGAACGGCGCTGATGACAGCCTCTACATTTCCGGGGAAATCAATGGACAATGGTATCTTCCCAATCAAGGGACCGCACATTCCAGGTGCATATTGTTGGGGTTTCTCATTAGGAGCTTTGTTTGATTTTTCATAGAACTAGTTTTTTAAGTGACGCGTCCCAAACCCGACGTACAGTCCTGTTGCGAGAGGAGGAAAATTACTCTTTAGAATAAACACACTGTACTACAGCTTCGCTGTTAGCATGAAGTTTAACATTTGATTGCGCTGACACACAACAGGCAGCCATTGTGGGCGGTTGGGTTAGTCTCAATGCTAAGCAAACGCGACAGGAAAATATTCATTTCCGCGTTTCCTGTTTCATACAGTACGCGTACATTCCCATACCGGGCCTAAATTATGTAAAGCCACTGTAACTTTGTTATTGAAACAGAATAAATTTATTTGATGTACTCACGAGTATACACAAATACATATGTACATATGTTTGTTATATATATTTGATGCTCGTAAAAAAGTTAAGAAACTGTAAATCATTTATTCTGGGAAAACTAAGTAAACAGTTATCAAAAGTTGACCAAAAATATACAATTTTGATTTCCAAAATGAATTTTCCTATAATGTAATAAAGGGTTTTCCAATAAGAGTGATATGATTTCTTGAAAAAAAACACTAATTCTAAAAGAAAGTCAAATGTTTTTTATTGAATATGAAGTACAATCGATACAATTAAGTTCTTTATATTCAGATGGCCTTCACGACTTTTTATGCTGGAACGAATTCGATGAACCCAATTTTTGAGCACTTTTTCCACTAAATCAATTCGTATATTGACTCTTAAAGCCTGAAGAGTGCCTAGTTTATTGATAAAGACCAAGGCTTCAAATAACTCCACAAGTAGTAGTCTCATGATATTAAATCACAACTTCTTGGAGGCCATTCAATATCACAATTTCTTGAAATAATCGAATCTCCAAGCCTTTCTCCCAATAATACGGCTGTTCATGATCATAACATCATAGAAATCATTTCATCCCTATTGGAAAACCCGAGCTCCTCCTCAAATTTGCGGTGAACGTCTTAATGTTGTTCCACCTATTGGAGTGACCTACAGTTTATTCTAAGCCGTCTCCGAACGGCTGATGGATTTTTATGAGTAGCTTTTATTTCATGTCAAAAGGGATTGACATTCTTCTCGAAGGACGAAAGCATGCCGAGGTCTTTATACCGTTCATAAACATATCAAAATGTAAAATTCTATTTCGATGATTTTCAATTTCATGCGCTTAGAAGTTTTTTCGACTGTATTCTGACTAAAGCTCATTTCTGAACAAATCGGTATACGAGAGCTATATATTATAGTAGTCCGATTTCGATAAGTTTTAGTACCACTGTGTACAATACTAAGTTCTACACTCTTTCTGACGAATTTATGACCCAAAATATCAAATATGAAAATTAGGTTTAATAAGTATGCTATAGTGGTCCGACCTGGCATGTTCCGACCAGTGCATCCGTGTACCAAGTTTGGCTGAAATGTATCAAAAACTGAGGGGCTAGTTTTTTCGTCATTCTGATCTTATCGGTATTGGATCCATCTCTTCTTCTTACTTACTTCGGAGTAAAGTTAATATACAATATCATTTCAGGTGCATGAAAGGTACAAGTTTTTATTAAATTTATTTTTCTATAACTTTGGAGGTTGGTCGGGCAAGTACACGAACCCATGATTTTACGCACCGGAAATCATTCGGCTTTTGTAGTCGCCAAATTCCATAAAAAAATTTAGTTTAAATACAAAATAATTTCAGAAATTTCGTATTTTCTACAGTCCACAGTTCCTGTCGTCTCTTGGCTACGGCTCGCACCTCCAAATCACGTATGCATCTACGTATCGATGAAACCATATGGATTTCGCTTATCGAAATGTTTGTATGCATAGTTAATTGATTTGTTTTTTATTCTAAACATAATTACGGAATGAGATTATCGATAATCTTTTCGGTAGTTTGGGGATTCCTGCATGAGATGTGTGGAGGTGGAGTGGAATGAGAGATGTGTGGAAAGTGAGTGCACGTGTCCTTGGTCAATACGACTTTCGCCTATTGGTGTGTATACATGTGCATGCATTTGTGTACGCTTTCGCTATAAGCCACCATGCCGACCGCCAACTGTGCAGGTGAAAAATGGCAATATGATAAACTTGTAATGAAAAGAAAAAGCATATAAACGAGTGTTAGATGGTTGGCGTGTTGTGGGAGGTGGTTTGCAGTCGCTAAAAAGGGCGGTTCTCTATCGTTCACTATACATACATATGTATGTGTGTATATAAACTTATTCGTATATGTTTGAGGATGTGTGCACGTGAATGGCATGCAGCTTGCTGAACTATGTTGATAGAAGTCAAAAGCCAGTCGTTATCGGAGCTTTAAGCTAAACGGTCGTGTGCAAGTTGATAAAAGTTGGGAAAATAATATTTATGTACACATATGTATGTTTGTATATAATAAATAATATGAGAAACAATTCAAAAACTGAATGAAGCAATATTTAAAAAATAAAAATAATAAATACAAATTAATATTAAAAATTTATCTCGTTTTTTTTTTTGGCAACGCGAAATATGCGCCGAAATTTGTTTAAAATTCTCAGAAATCAATTAAAATTAAAACCTGAATCATACACGTATGAATGCTGAAAAACAAGAATTAACCAGACAAATGAAAAATATTTAAAAGCAGAAAAAGCAAATAAGCAAATAAAGAATTTAAATAGCCTACAACAATAATGAGTGTAAGTGTCGATGTGGGCGTAATGTGGCGCTTCGGTGTACGTATGCAAACACCGGCGCCACATATACATCACCAGCATTACCATCATCATCATCATCCGGTATCTGGGCGGTCCGTCATATATAATGGAGCATTCGGTGAGAATTAAATTTTTTCTCAGCTATGGCAGCAAAAAAAAAAATTAAAAATTTAAAAATTTACTATATTAGATGCAAACCGCTTTTTTTTTGCCGCATGAGTCATATGACAAATTTGTATAATTCCCAGAATCACTTCTTAATTTGATATTTAAGTACACATGACACAATGTTTGGTGTGTAAATATGAAATAGGGCAATCGCAAAAATGCAAATATATTGTTTGTATACATACATATATATTTGTATATGCGTTATGAGAAGCTGTAGTTCAAACATAATTTCTAATTGGCAACTATACATTGGCTCAGCTCGAGTATCATTAAAATATCGTATTCATGTCGGTTAGCCAGATCACATTAAATGTCTTGGAAACTCTAAAATTGACAGTAAAATCGAAAACCGTAAGGATTTGCCGCAGTTCAGTTTACGAGATGGTTAAGCAGTTCTATTCGAACCTAGTATGGGTGCCTTGACACAGTAATATACCAGGTAATGAGATAACAGATGATGAAGGAGACCTACCTTCCACTTTCGCCATCATGTGAAAGTTTGAGCATGCCGATCTCTATCTGTAAGCTCACTATAGGAGAGATATTCATCACAGATGATAACTTAAAATGGGACAGTCCCATTGGATATAATAAGACACGATAATATGGCCGTCATAGTATAAAAGGTCACAAGGCCTTATCGCGCTAAAAAAAAGGAAATATCCACAGAACATCTTCTATTAGACAGGCACGAAGAGAAGTTGGACACACTATATAATGACTTTTGCAAAATTTGCAAAAAAAAAGGAGAGGAGCCTGAAACCTTAAGGGATTTCCTCTGCGAATGCTGGCACATTGGAGGAGTATGTTGACGTTTCCAGACTTGAGCAATATAGCGGATCGTTTAGTGGCCTAAGCGAGCCCTAACCTAACCTAATCTATCTAGTAATATTTCACATACGTACATACATATGTAGGTAAAGAGGTGGGAATGTTGTTTGACTGCCTCGTCACTCACCTTGACAGTAAAACTTTGGTCTGACTCTTTGCGAAGAATATTTCTTATGTGTTTCAAAATATAAATATTATTCGTAGAGAAAGTGGTAGACCATTGAATATTAATTAATACTGTTTAAAATTAATTGGTATTGAATTAATGATTTGAAGTTCACTCACATTTCCTGACCCTTCCTTTTAGAACCGTAAATGTACAATTTTGTTCGTTTTAAATTAATTATTTTTTAACCCTATATAACTGTTGTCTCCTTTTCATTGGAGCTGGTTTGTACGTGGCGGGTCCTAAACCTAGCATACAACCTCCTTAGGCAAGTAGGCTTAAATTTAGCACATATTTATATAGTGAGCTGCATGCTTTAAAACCAACGCTCGCTCGCAGATGCATCTCTGGTGAGCAGACGCAGACACTGAAGCTTCCCCCCTTTTAGCTGTGACCCAAGGCTCCCCATGAGCAGGTTACCGCGTTTACACGGGGTTTCTAACGCTTCCAGTGTGCACGACGTAGACGCAAGAGTAGGAATTGAGTATAACTGCATACCCAGAGACTTGACTGCACCCCATTACACCCCTATAAGGGAAGCGTATGGGACGAAATATCTCCTGTCATCAAACAAACAATCATCGCAGAGTCACTCTTGCCAACAGCACCTACTTTGGACTGAGTAATTAATTGAAGAGTAAAGTCCTCTCTCTTCGAACAGTGATCAAACTCTAGTAGTCACTCATCATTCCCGTCCTGCTATATTATGCGAAGCCATGGACGATGTTGTGATCTGATGAGTCGGCGTTGGAAGTTTTTGAGAGAAAGGTTTTGCGTAAAATTTATGGTTCGTTGTGCGTTGACAGCGGCGAACACTGATGATGTGTACAAGTTACACGGTGACATTGATACAGTTCAGTGGCTACGCTAACCAGGACATGTGGTACGGATGCATAAGAATACTCTAGTTTTGCGTGCGAGATTACGAGCCTCAATTTCAGGCATCAAATAGTCGGTTATCATGGCGCTATAACGGTCGCCATTGACAGTTACATTCACACCGGCATCATTTTTGAAAAAATATGTATCGTTGATTCACCGGCCCACAAACCACACCAAAAAGTTGTTTTTTTCCGATGATAAGACAGCTCTTGCGTCTCTTCAGGTTGCTCTTCGTCCTCATCCCTGAACAAAATTTGGCTAGAAAACGTCGGATCATCTTGGAACTTTTCAAGAGTCCTTGTACTTCCTGTCCATGGTCTTCCTGTATACTCTCAGCAACAGCTGCTATATTTTCTTCACCGCGTGCTGGACGTGGACAATAATGAATGCTGGATCCCAAGATGGGTGATGGTGTTGCGAATAGAACGCATAAGCTGAGCAAAGCTCGCTAAACACATTCTTTACAGAACGTGAATTTTCGTAATAAAGTTGAACGATTTGAAGACGTTGTTCAGGCGTAAGTCTTACCATAATGAAATGCCAAAAAATATTGAACAAAAATAACATGAAAGCTTGACACGACTCACGCCTAATCTGTCAAAATAAGGATATCAAAAAAAGTACCGCTACTTGGACCAGCCGTTATTTTTTTTATTATTTCCAAATTTATAAAAAAATTATCACCCATGTTTTTATAGAAAAATTATTAGTAGGAAATTTTTTATAATCTGTACCCCCAATGCAAGTTCAAATTGCACCTATAATCGTATAGTCGTCTGTAAATATGTACAAATATATTCAGGTATGCATAAACGGAATTACATATTTTTGAAATATGAAGAAAGAAACAAATAAAATTCCTCCTGCCATATTATGTATTGTACGTGAAATGTTATACGATAAGGAAGTCGTATTTACAAATGTTCATTTGTATGTAAATATGTACATATACATGTATATAAATTAATTTTAGCGGTCACCTGTGTACAAAATACACTTAGGAATGCAGGTGGGTGCATAATCACCTCATTCAATATATTTTTGGTAAATGCTTATCTAAACGTAATTAAATATTCAAAGACTTAAAAATGTATTTTTTGTAATAATTTGCTTTTATTTTTTTGTTTTTGGTAATCATATTTCAAATACATATTTACATGCATATGGAGATTCGCAATTTTTCTTTAAATATGACTCATTTCAATTGTCCAATGTTATGAATGTATTTACATATATACATATGATATGTATGTAATTTTTTAATGTTGAATAATTATTATTTGAACTTGTGAATTACCGTTGTGCAGATATTTAATTTTACCTAATCATAATCAAAAATTTGTTATTAATACTTGATAATATTATGTGTAATATATACCATATATACATACATATATATGAATCTTATATATGTAGATATGCAAATATCCAGAAACCCCCTCTTTGCGTAAAATCTGTAAAGAACAATAATTATGCTATTATAACACATACTTTTTATGAACGTTCACGCGCAATATATTTTTATTTATGGTATATATCTACATACATATGTACATATATACTCTTGCTGATAAGTAGCGCGACACCAATATGTCTGCCGCCTGTTGTTAAAGCGTTATGATAACAAAATTGATTTTGAGTGTGGGAATATTTTGAACACCTGTTTATAACCTTACAGGGGAACTCCATAGCCCATGACCACGCATAATCGATAGTCTTACTCATTGCTGTGACACGCGTACGCACTTTTGTGTTATCACACTACAAAAAGATATCATTTGCAATTTCAAAAAAAAAAAAAAAAATCACATATATTTTTTTTAACTATGCATAGGTAGTTATGATCAATTTATATCAGCTTAAACACCTATACATTTCATTTTAATTCATTTCACTTTTTAGTATATCATTATGGCATACGAGTATTTACACATATGATGACATGATAAGTGTTTAGGCTGATAACTTCTAATTCACGTTCATGTAATATATGTATTCATAATAAATTATGGTAAAATTAATGAAATACAAATTTTGTAGTTTTTTGGTATCAGTAATGTTGATATCGTTTTGAGTCATTTTTAAAGCGCTGAGTTTTCACTGTTGACTAAACCGATCAATATCAATGCCATGATTTTGACCTTTTACCTTTTTTGTATAATAAATATATATAGCTGTAGTCTGCAACGCTTCCCTGTCGCACATATTCATTGAATGTATGAAAAATTAATTATGGATATCTTTTTATCATAAATTTATTTACTCAATACTTGAGGAATACAAAATTTTTGGTTTAACCATTGACATTGGTCCACTTCCCGGAGAGAGGAATGCCAGACTTTTTGTATAGGGAAGTCCCCAGTCCACTTACCGAAGAGAAGTGTAGTCTTTCCTGTCAATCTTAGCAAGAAGCCACCTACTTATGTACCGAATTTCAAGTAAATCGAACCATAATTTTTTTTGATAAGTCCGTCCCTGGTTCTCTACGCGGAGAAAAGAAGAGTTTTCCTGTCAATCTTATTGTATCGATTTATCGGCATTCTTCGACTTCTAATTAGTTGACAAAGTTAATTTGTTTGTTACATATTTTAATTTTATAAAGCAAAATATTAATAAGTAATAAGTAATAAATAATGTATATAAATACGTGTATAAGCATAATATTTGCTTTTAATGATTTTCCTAAGTTAATCGGCATTTTTGATTAAAGTTTGTCACGAGAGCAGCTCAAGAATCATGGAGAATAGATTGCGTCCATAATTTTTTTTGCCTAAAGCATCTACGAAATAGCAAACAATTCAAATAAAGATTAACACAAAAAAAAATTCAGTTTTTAATTCTTTTTTTTTATTTTATGTAGTTTTTTCTAATTTCACAAGCCAAAAACGCATTATATATATATATATATATATATATATAAATATTTATATATACATAGGTACATATAATTGGAGCTTTGTAACCACTGAAGCGAATTTTTATATAACTTTTAATAAAATTCCGCAGTAACAACAACAATAAGAAAGCCTTCGCAACTTGTCAGCTCGAATGGGATTTGTTTTTGTTCGAATTTCTCAATTTCTATTGTTTCCGAGTATAAAATAAAAATCGATGATAATCAATTCCACTGAATTTCACAATAACTCCGGTTATATCAACATTTGCCATTTGATGAGATTATCGCCATCAAATTTGTTATAAATATCAATTTAGCTGATTGAAAAAAGAATATAAATTATTCCATTATATTAAATATTATTTGTATCACATTAACTAATTAATTGAACCCACCATTTTCAAGAGGTAACATTATACATAATTCCCTTCGGTGTAATCCTTGATAAAAAAAAACTTAGCTGAAGGGAACATTTTGAAAGCAGAACCAGTAAAGTGCTCCAAATATGGAGTATCAGCCGATTAGGCCTTGCGCCAAAATGGAGGCTACGACATCATACACGTATGCTGCATTGGCTTTGCATAAGTGTCCAACACCCATACTAACATAGGTGTATGGCGCACCAGTGTGCTGGACGACATTAAAGAAGAAGTTTCGTATAAAATCCTTGGAACAGGTGCAACGTACATACCTGTCTACTTGGTATAGCCGGCGCAATGAGGACTACCTCAAGAATCCTGCGGGGTAGGGGTTCAAGAATTTTCCCGCATGGCATGGTAAGGCATGCTTGTCATAACAGGCGATTAAAATCCAAAAGTTCTCGCGACAGTCGGTTCAAGGACTGCCATTCCTGCAACATTTCACAAAAACTACTTTCGCGAAAATTTTTACGGCTACAAAAACAAAAACTACCACAACAAAGGCACTAGACCTATTAACATACAAGTGATGTAAGAAGCAGTTGGGTTCAGTGAAGAGTAAATTGTGAATGCATCCACAAAATGAAATAATAACTTGGTCTAAACGTAAAATGCGACGAAGAAACGGAAACCTGCCGATTGGAGCCCACCTACAAGCCCATCGGTAACATTGAAAATATCCATATCTATACTGACAGGCCTAAGGTACGGGAGTAGGGTTGTTCTGTGACCGCCCCAACAGCCAAGGTAGTTTCAAGCTTCAAGTACTAAATATAATTGTTTTAATGGGAAAAACTACCAGGTTTCTAGTAGACAGTCAAGCGCCAATTAAGGCAATTACCATAAGTGTTGTCAACATAAAGTCCAAATGCGTAAGAACAAGCAAAGAGGCAATTAACAGACTATCGCAAATAAAATACTGTGGGTACCAGGTGACACGGATGTAGTAGGTAATTAAAAGGTCAAGCTAGCTCACGCTGGAGCCGCTGGCGAGGTTGTCTCCATCGAATGCTCCAGATTCTTCAGCGCCTTCAAATGTTTTTTTAAAACAGTGTGTCACAGAGGAACGTTTAAGGTATTTTAACTCTTCCAACGTAGGAGATGGGGATACATGTTTGGAAGAAACTTAAACAATTTATAAAATCATGTGAACTTTTCGCAAACGCTTACTTTTGATACACAGGGGAGCATAATGAGCCTGCATGCGGTGAGGTTCTCAACCTATTTCTTTCAACCAACCTATCAAATAAATTATATTTCTAATTATAACATATAATTATGGTTCTGTTTCTTTCTTTTAGTTCTCGAACTTGAAATTTTTGATAATGATGGAAATCCATTAGGGTTAGACCGATGGATAGAAAGGAACCATTACCTTAAAAACTTTTGAACGGATTATAAAAATAGTTATTTTAAATTTAGATTTACAACACGTCTTCGATGTAGGAATTTTATGTTTTAAAAATCATGTTCATAAATTTGTTTATGTACATATGTATATGTATGTGCTCTGTTGTTGCTTTTTAAAATAATACTGCCACGTATCGGTAACATTAAAGGCAATTCGCGACGCCATATTTCTTTGAAAAACAAAACCGATTAAGGTTATGTAAATGTATATGTATGTCCATTGTGTGGGACGTGTGTGTGTGAGTTCTCTTTGCGGTCATAAAAAGTTCGCGGTCGTTCAAACCTGTTTGCCCACATTTACAGTTTAATCTTAATCCACACATTCATACATATGTACATATATACATATATGTATTGTATCTTCTTAAACGTATATATGTGTTCATTTGTACATTTTTACATCCAAAATAAACATGCTTTTTATTAAATTTTTAACTTTTATTTTGTTTTCTCATTCAATTTAACAGATCCATATCAGCTACTAAATGCAGCATCCCATCGATTGGTTGCCCAGGGTTCCGGACAAATCCAATTGTGGCAATTTCTACTTGAACTGCTCGCCGATTCGTCTAATGCCAGCTGCATAACATGGGAGGGCACCAATGGCGAGTTCAAACTCATCGACCCTGACGAAGTTGCCAAGCGTTGGGGAGAGCGAAAGGCAAAACCAAATATGAACTACGACAAACTCAGTAGAGCTTTAAGGTAAGTAAGAGCGAGCAAGAAAGTGTGTTAACAAACGTTCAAAGCTTCCATTGTGGTGCGCAAATGCTCAATGGCCAAGACAAAACTTTAAAATAAAAACAAATACAAGAACAGAAAGAACATTTGGTTAGAGTTCATATACTCGTATGTACACACTTATGTACACGTATGTATGTACGTATGTTTGCTTACAATGGGAGCTGAAGAAATATGGTGAAGTGGTGTTACTTAATTTATCGCATGCAACTTTTTGAATACTTAAGTTTGTGAACATGTATTTATTGTTATTTGCGGTTTCTATTATAAAATTATCATTAGACTCGTAGTAAATGAGTGAATTTAAAGCTAATTTAAGTTTAAGCATTTAAAGAAAAAAAAGAAACAAATGAATTGAATAAATAATGAAAAAAGGTAGAAGTGACGTAAACATTAGGTAAGAGTGAGCGTTTTTATGTTCGCGGAATGGAAAGGTTGGTACGTTGGTGATTGGACTGATTAGGATCGTAAAGTGTTCAGTACCTCATAATTATATGTAATGATTATTATAAAATTAGTCTTTGAGATATCGTAAGTCAAGCAACATAATCGGCAGTGAAAACGGAAATATGGAAAAATGTAAATATCGTGTCTTGCTTACCAAAGAACGAAAGTCAGTTGCGTCCATAATGAATGAGATGTCATTGGCTTACGACGACTCTCGTCCGAAAAAAACCATGATGTGCAAGTGGCACAGTTTATTTAAAAAAGAATGGGAATCCTTTGAAGACGACTCGAGGCAGGGCAGGAGCATCGAGGTGATCACGCCAGAGCTTTACCAAAAAATTGTTCTCGTCGATGTTGATTAAAAATGAAACAACTTGCAGAAATGATTGGAGTATTCGATAGAACCATTTTTGAGATCCTGCACTGCCATGACTAAGGTAAATGCAAAATGGGTGTCGAGAATGCTCACTCCTCCGCAAAAATAAAGGCGCTTAGAGTGTTCACATGCATTCTTAGACCTCTGTAATGAAGAGAACTATGGATTACTGAGTCGAATTATTACTGAATACGAAATTTGGGTTCATCATTATGTCCTTGGGTTGAAACAAGACTCCATGGAGTGACATAAAAAGGGCTCAACACCTCCAAAGAAGTAAGGAATATTATTAATCGATTATAAATACAAAGATGTTTCTATAGCTGCAGAATACTATGCCTCAATATTAGAGCGGCTCGAATCAGCCATTAAAGAGAAAGCAAGTTCACAAAAGCCGCGTTGCGTTGGCTGCCCTGCATAAGGTGGGCTTCGATATTTTCAATAACCTATACTATCACCCAGACCTAGCCCCGAGTGATTATTACTTGATTCCAAAAATGAAAAAAAGATGCGAGGGATAAAATTTTGTTCACCGATTATGAAGAAAAGGCGTCAAGTTTCGGGGTGTTTTGACGATAAAGAGAAAAAATATTTATTAGAATTAAGATCTGAACGAATATGAAAAGGAATATAAATAGGAAAAATAATTTGGTTTTCTTATTTCCACCTTATCAGCCATTTATATATAATTGACGCTTGGTGATCGTTGAAGCGATTTTTGGCAGAGCTCCTCCTCCGATTTGTGATATGCATCTTGATGTTTTTCCAACAAATGGAGGGACCTAACGTTTATACTAAGCCACTTGGCGAATGGCTGATGGTTTTTTATGAGGAGCCTTTATTTCATGTCAAAATACACTTGAAGGGGTTGACATTCCTTGTCGAGGGGCGACCGCTATTATAAATTTTATCTTCATTTCTTATTTAAATTAATTTTTTGATGTTGATCGGCAATGCTAACCAATCGGCTATCGTTTGGCAAATTTTATAAACATTATTTGTTTTTTTTTTTGTTTTTGCAAAAGTTACGTTTTTAAACGCTGCGGTTCGCTCGACGGTTGCCTGGGTCCTTCTCAAAAGCCTGAAATAAAATTGGCGGTCGTTTTTGATTTATTGCAAACGTCCATCTTTCTACGGGTAGTTGCTTAAGTCCACGCAATTACATTTCCATAGAGGGAGTATGTCCTCGTCACATCTAAATAATAATATATCAATAAAGGTGGGAAAAAGTACCTCACCAGGACGTAACGCCTTATCTAATTTACAATAGGAGACGAAGTAGCTCCTCATCTTCTTCTGCATAAATAGAAAGTCTTACCTCTCTTACTTGTGTACAAACACTATCAAACATGTTTCTGTTAGTACAAAACTTCACGTCACACGGTTGGGACGTGTAAACTATTTTAGGTTGAAGACGGTTACCGACGTGTTGCCGAAATATATCGGAGGAAAACAAAACTAATATGCCGGCGAATAATTTCAAATTCATTTCTATTAATAATAACGTATAATTCTTCATTTAAAAATGTCTCTCCCACTAAAAAAGATAACTTCGTTAGGGTTTACCCTAGGTGCATCAAGTAAATCCTTTAAAAATGACAAAACTACATAAAAATTAAATACAGCTTCGAATGCATTTATTTGTGAAAAAAAAAATATTAACAGTTTTCTTTTTTTTTAATAAAAAATCTTACTAGGTTGTGTCCGTTCACTAGCACACTTACCCCACCAATTCAGTCACAACTAGCAGACTAGTTTTATTGAAACATAACCAACCGTAACCATTTGGTAGAGAAGCTTAAGAAGAGCAGTTTTATACTGCTGATTTACGTTTGACAAGACTTTCTTTTGCAGATACATATACCTATATATTGAGAAAGACTTTACTTGAAATGACTCATTAATTTTTCTTTAGACTTGTAAGTGAACACCCTAATATATACTCTCCTTAGTGATAATCGACACCATTACGACTACAACAATGAAAATATATTAAATATTTTATTTCTAATTCATTTATTTAAATTTTTAAATTATTATTTCTAACATTCATTTACATTTTCATTCCTTACAGATATTACTATGATAAAAACATAATGACCAAAGTGCATGGGAAACGTTACGCCTACAAATTCGACTTTCACGGCTTGATGGCGGCATGTCAGGCGCAAGCACAGGGTTGTGATCCCACCACCAGTATGTTGAGTTCCTACAAACATCACCACCATCATCATCATAGTCATGCCTTGGGTCTGCATCATCATCATTATCATAATCTGCAAACAGATCTAACGTCACCTTCTTCATCGTCAAGTTTGGGCTTTCCTTCGCCATCCACGACGTCTATCCCCTCGCCCATTGGCATGACCAATTCACCAAATATCGGTTTAGCCAACCAGCAGCAGCAACAACATATTAATTCAACAAGTACAAATTTACTACAACAACAACAACAACAACCATCGACATTAACATCAACCACAAATACAACAACTCCAACAACTAACCTAACCATGCAGCCACCGGCAGTACCATTACCAAATACTTCCAGCACAGGAACTGGCACGACAACGGCGTCAATTAGTAATGCTACGGCAAGTAGTGGCAACAATAACAATAACACACCGCCACCCGTATTTACACGCCCGCCACCATACTGGACATATAGTACGTCCGGTTCTTACGACCCACGTTCGCCGCCCAATACATTTAATTAACTCTAGAATGTTGTGTAATTTGAGATACTTAACACTTGACTTAGGACAGGCATGCATATGTATGTGGTTTATGTAGTTATGTATGTACAAGCATATTATTGTATTATTATGACCAAAACATACTACCACCCACAGCGTGCGGCTGGAGGACCTTTTTCTGTTTATGGAAAAAGAAGAGTTACTTGGGTATGCATATACATATTTATGTATAATTTTATATGTTTTTATGTAAGTCATAATTATAAGTATTATGAGATTAAGCAATTAATATGTAGGTAAAACCTGCGTGGCAGAGAAAATGCCAACAGGATAGGATATGTATATGTATGTACCATACATATATACCATATACATAAGCATGTACATTTGATTGTTAGCAAAACATACAAACATTGTATATTAAATTAAGTTTAATGTATGTATATATAAATTTTTATTCGCTGATAATCATGTTGTAATATTTTTAAGAATAGTTTGTGAATATGTATGTATGTGTGTTAGTTCATTAAGCAAGGCTGGCCTAATTTATATTTAAATAATTTAAAAATATTAATTTAATTTATTCATAAAATTATTTAAATTAAATATATGTATATAATAAATTGATTATTAGTCATTTAATAACTGAATTCAAATTTGTTGTTATATTGATATTCCAAGGATACTAGAATTTTTTGAGACAAATGACCGGCTGTTTATTTCAATGCAAAGAAGAAGATCTGCCATTAATAATGGAATACAATATCAGCCAAATGGCAACGGCTACGCTTACAGGACCATATCCTTTATATGAAATTATCCATCACCAAAACGCAAAGTGTCCACTTTATGCCCTTAATAGCTTTACAAAATCAATCTTAGAGGACTTGTATCGACGTTGTCCTGTTGACGTAGACTTTATCTTTCACGAGGCCTCAGTTCCAAAGTATTAGATCACAAGATTTCGATGGCCAATTGCGATCATCCCTTTGGGAGATAATATTGTCCAAATCAAGCCATAAAAAATCATTAATCATCTCTCGATAGCGCAAAATCCATTTACCGTAAATGTTACTTCAGACTCATTTTCGAAAAACTAAGGTCCAATGACCCCGCGGAACCATAAACCGTACCAAACCAGTACACATTGAAGATGCAGAGGCTTTTCAAAAATAAATCTTGGGTTTTCCGAGCGGCAGTTGCGACAGTTTTGCTTATTGACGTAGCCATCGAGGTGGAAGTGGGTCTCATCATCAAATCAGATGAAATTCCGAATAATTTTTATGCATTTGAAGGACCCAATCAGCAAAGACACGACATTGTTGATGATCGGCCGACTTGAGTTCTTGTGCTAAGTGAACTTTATAAGCCTTAAGGCCTACTAAGTCCTTATGAAAAATAAGTAATGACTTTTGCGGAATGCCCAATTCCAAAGAACGACGAGGAATGGGCAGACCTCAGTTCTTTCAACACTTTGGGCTACAGCAGCAATATTCTTAGTTGTTCTTGAGCGACGTGTACATGTTTTATTCTTTACATCACTAACTTTGTCCCAACACCTTTTATTGGCAAACCCTTTACATACATACATATACCTATATTTCATAAAACTGAAGACATGACTAAAATCGATGTATGTATGTATGCAATTCGAGCTTTTTCGAGCATTTTGAAAAAAAAAATACTTTTTTCCCAGAACGTTCTTCTATAATTTTAATTTTATTTATGCAAAGTGTTAAACATATTGATACTCGTATACTAAAGAAATTTTGACCTGCTCACAGTGCTCGATACTCGGGTATCTAGAGCTCTAGTATGTAAATATCTAGACTTGTAGAAGAGGAAGGCCTCCACTCCGATAGAAGGGTCAGGCGGAGAGCCACCTGGTTACACTTGGTATTACCATTTGGCGCTTGTAACGACAGCCTTTCTCTTAGCACTTATATGACTGTATCTATGTGTATGCGTGTGTCTACCACACTGGGACGGCGATGTAATGTTGCCTACCTTTAAGGGCCCCGTGGCTCGATAAAGCAGTGCTAGGTTTATAAAACTGCAAATTTTGTGGAAGTTAGTGAGAGCAGATATTACTTCGAGGGGATATTTATAAAATAACATTTCTCTGGTCGGCTAGATGAACGGCCTGAAGAAAACGTTACTCAAACTAAGAAGTTCGAGAAAAGTTCAGAGTGCCAGCCGTGTGTAAAAAAAAAAAAAAAAAAAGTGTCATATATAAATCACTAAACAAAAAAAAAACAAAAAAATCAATACATAATAAAATAATAAGAATAAAACAAAATTGAGGATATCGAGGTAAGTTTCAACAATAAATAACTATAGCATAGTAAATAATATTAAAATAAATATTAAATAATAAGATAAATAACAGCATCATTCTTTTGTTTAGGTCGCCAGCAAAGTAATGCAAAAGGACCTCTTTGGTAATAAAATATATCGCTGCTGTAAAAGCGCAACAACGATCAGCACAGGAAAGTAGGCCATTGGAAATAGGCCAATGCCCGAATATAACTAAGCGCTCAACTTTGGAAACTACCATCTCTGCCGTAAAAGCGCAACAACGATCAGCACAGGAAAGTAGGCCATTGGAAATAGGCCAATGCCCGAATATAATTAAGCGCTCAACTTTAGAAACTACCATCGCTGCTGTAAAAGTGCAACAACAATAAGCACAGAATTACCCGGAGTACCAGCAATTGTGGATAACATTAGTTTTGTTTGATCCTTCTACATATCTACCTTATGCATATTCATTTTATTTACTTTATTTATTTTACTTTAGTACTCTACATTTTTTTTCTTCTTTTTTTCCTTCGCTAAGCAAATTTATCTATAATCCAGGTTAGGGAAACTTACCTGTTACCAGGGATGTTAGTTTTCTTGTAAGAATAGATTAAGTTAAACATTTTTTTGCTTTGGTGAAACTTAGATTTAATTTTGATAAATTCACAAACCACATCTCGTAAGTTTCATTTTTTTTCTATTCTTCTTACCCGGCATTCGCGAACATAAGATATATATATATTTTTCATCTTCATCGTTTTAAATTTTTTTTTGCCTTACTTAATATCAATATTTCGTAACATTTTTGTGTAATTCGGTTCGAAATAATGCTTAATCCTTAACATAAACAATTCTAGTTAGGATTAATATATGCAGATATATATATATATATAGATATACATATATATATATATATATATATATATATATATATGTAAATACGCGTATGTAGGGAACATATGTATGCATACTCTCGTTTTCAGCCTTCCAGTGTCATCGCGAATTGTTGGTACCATCAACGCGGGACAACAAGGTGAGTAAAAATACTCAGTACTACAAATACACGTTTATATATATATATACAGTCGAAATATAATTAATACATACATATATGCGTAATTGTGTACGCACCGACATAAATATATATATTCATACGCGAGAACGGGCATTAGGGTAGAAAAGGTGAAACAAAGATTAGGATAAATGAAAGCTTTTAATTAATATTTTTTTTTATTTATTATTATTATTATTTTTCTTTATTTTTTTTATTTATTAATGTAAATTCAACTAAGCTTGTATTTTTGCTGGTAGGTAATAAACTGAAATATGATATGAAATTTTATATTTGAGTAATTTTGAGGGACTTCAATATGGAGGGTTAATTGCTCCCTATTTTGGTGAGAGGCGTTACATTGTGGTGCAAGAGGAGACATGAGAGCGGGTACCCTTACTAGACGGACGAGACCAATGGACATATAGACATACAGACATAATTGGTCAGGACTAGGGGGTGCCGCAATAATATCAGGAGTCAGCGCGGCACCCATGGCTGCGTTCGTCAAACACGCAGGAGGGGTGGGATGACTCCACTTGACCGGACAGGCCCTTCTTTCCTCCCTATCTTAATTTCATACTTCCTTTATCCCCTCCTATCCAAACTCCTCTTTTGTATGTCTGAACCCAGGCATGAAATTTTTGTTCATAGTGGGGTAGGTGAGGCTAGTGAAAGGAACCCCCCATCCGGCGAGCTAACGCGGGCTAACACCACCATGCCTGGTAATCACTAGAACCTCTACCGACCGACACTTCCCACTCATAACACGCTAAATCTGATTTGGCTTAAGATTTCGCTTAAGCGGTGCCTACGCCACTAAAAAAGAAGATGAAGAATAGTGGCATATCTGAAAGTTCGTGCAGAAGTTGTGGTCGGATTGAATTTCTCGCTCTAAATGAATGGTAATCGATGGAAGAAGCTACAAGGTGAATCAGAGAAGGTGGCTTATTGATACGTACAATAGTATTCATTTTACAGATAGGTTTAATGAAAAAAATTTCTGAATGCTTTGATGGCGCATTACACACATCTAATGCAATTCTTCAGGCTTCTATGACTATTTGCTGCCTCATTTGTGGTCGTTTTTTGATGGCGGCCGCAAATAGCCGAATAGTTAGCATTGGGTACTACCATTGTGAAGGCCAGAGTTCGAGTGGGGGTTTGACCAACATCCAAAAGTATCGAAAATTAATTTTTCCAATTGCTTTTGGCTCTCGGTAGGGAGCATTTTTTTCTGAGATGAAGTAAAGGCTCCTCATAAAAATCCATCACCGTTGAGGTAATTTAGATCGAACTGTGGGTCCCTCCATTTATTGGAAAAACATCAAGACACACATCACAAATTGGAGAAGGAGCTCGGCCAACCAACATAATAAAAAGGCTGCTATCGCCCTCTACTTACTGGATCTAAACATCTGCTGTGAAACCAATATTTTATGGTGACCTGCGTTGAAGAAAGTGGCTAACGGAGATTATCAGTATATGCAAGTAGTGAACTCAAGACCTCGCCAAATGAGGCTTTAAATATGATCCTCAACATTTTACCACTGGACTTAATGAAATAAGTGGAATAATCAACAATTTCGACTCTCAAAAACCCTTCAAAGGGATGTAGTGGGAAATGTTTTAAGGCAGACGAACTTGTCAGTTAGGGAAGGGCCAAGCCGACCAAGAAAGCATTGCTTTTGCTAAAAGCAAACTACTCAACAAAGTTTAAGAGCACTACATGTAGTGAGGATAGGAGTTCGTTTCAGAAGAAATCGCAGAAGCTGTAAGAACGATGAGGTGGAAGAAGCAGTCCTCTGCATCGGACAGAGCTAAGTTCCGATATCTAAGAGATGTCTACGACAGCAGACATCAATTATTTAATGAAATTCATAAAGGAACCGAAATGGATGAATCGTGGTGGTATCATACTATTACTCTCAACTGGCCTTATTGCATTGATGCTCTCACATCGATAACTACTCCGACCTAACTTAACTTAGTTAACATCAAGCGTAATTGTATGCATGTACATTTTCAAAATAAGCATCAATTTGTCGAAGAAATTTTTTATGAAATTACAAGAAAAATCTGTTTAAACATTGCTACTCATTTTTATTTTCGAAATTTAACTCAGAGTATTTTTATTTAAAGAAATATGTATGTATGTATGAATTATTAACATTCTCTAATTTAAAATTTCACTTAAACGGCATATAAAATAGACAAAACTATAAATGTAAGACTGTAAGATAGAAAAGCAATACGGTCGATAGCTGTAGCCAGAAGAATCCATTCGAATTGAATAAATCGATTAGCCGATGCCGAAGTGGAAGTCGAAGCATTTATACCTGCTGCATCGGATATATTGTCGGGATTTTCATACTGATGTTCCATCAACTCCTTAGTGCCGTTATTCATGGACACGTGCGGCTCTGCTTCTAATGTGAAATTTTCTAAAAGAAGAAATTTACTTAAGGGACCATTGAGCAGGGTCTTCAGAAAGTCCGGCAAATGTCGTTTATGCTTGGCTGAGGCAAGATATAAAACACATACGGCGATTATAGTTGAAATGCTGAGCAAAAGCAAACTGCAGCTGTAAAAAAGTACTGGAAGAAAGAGAAAATAAAAATAAAAATTGAATTTATCTAAATAACAAAAGAAATTATCGATCAAATGTTATTAAAATGTTATTAAATCAATAATTAAGTTTATTTCACTTGCATTAAAAGTTAATTATACGATTTATTTGGCGAAAACGTCATATTTTTCATTCCAGGCTTAAATTATATTAGGCCAAGTAAAAATTTCGTTCGGTTTTTATGTAAGAGATGGCGTTATTGTCCGTAGTACTAGTGTTACGTGTCGCATCATGTCGTACTGTACGGCGCTGAAAACGTGTTTATTCTTGCTAAAAGTTTGTCTTTGACAGTTCTTCGATTGATTGACTCAGTACGTTGTGAGCGCTCGTCAAAGATGGACACCAGCAAAGAGAAAATTCGCTGTATTTTAAAATTTTTCTTCGATCGAGGCGAAAAAGCAGCCAAAACGGCTGAAAAAATTAATTTAGTTTATGGGCCCGATACTGTAAACGAACGTGTAACACAAAGTGGTTTGATAGGTTCCGTTCCGGTAATTTCGATGTCAAAGATGCACCAAGCGTCGGGAAACAGACCGTCACGTGAGCACTTATTTAATTACAGAGGAACTAAAGATAAGCCAGAAAACCGTTTGGAACCATTTGAATAACCTTGGATTCAAAAAGAAGCTCGATGTTTGGGTGCCACACGAACTAACGCAAAAAAACATGATGGACCGAATTTCCATCTGTGAATCGCTGCTGAATCGCAGCAAAATTGACCCATTTCTGAAGCGTTTGGTGACTGGCGATAAAAAGTGGATCACCTACGACAACGTCAGGCGAAATTGGTCGTGGTCGAAACGCGGTGAGCCGGCGGAAATGGTGGACAAACCAGGATTGACGGCCAGGAAGGTTTTGCTGTGTGTCTGGTGGGATTGGCAAGGAATCATCTACTACGAACTGTTCCCCTGTGGTAAAACGCTCAATTCGGCCCTCTACTGCCAACAACTGGACCGCTTGAAGGCGGCACTCATCCAGAAGAGGCCATCTTTGATCAATAGAGGCCGAATTGTGTTCCATCAGAACAACGCCAAGCTACACACGTCTTTGGTGACGCGCCAGAACCGAACGAACTGTTTACTTGACCTAATATAATCAGCTAACTCTAGTCGATGGTGATTGGTCGCCAAAGAAACAATGTAGAATATTTTCAGTTGAATTTCATTTCTAATTTTCGAAATTCGATTACCCATGTGTTGACCAGATGCCTTAGTAATATTTATTGTACAGTCTGAGACTACATTCATTCAAGGGAAATTCCAATTTCTACTTATTATAGAGATACACTTCGGCCCACGATGTTGTCTTGATCACTGCTGTGCATCCTCTTCGAAACTATAAATTATATGAAATAATAAATCCTCAACGAAATTAGCTTCAAAATATTGGAGCCTTGCTGTTCCAGAAGCCAAACGAATAAGAGAAAAGAGATATTTTCTATTCTATTGTAAATTCTCTCTTCTTTATCATTCTTGCAACTTTTGTGACAATTACTCAAGTAGCTTCCAACCGTTTGGCATGGCATTCCTTTTAACAGTGGTATTCGCCAATTCAGAGTTTCTTTCTTCGACCCTGTGGCCAAGAACTCAAATGCTTGCATATCTCCTTTAGAGATAAAGATATTCTCGTGGGAGAAATTGACACCGAAAGACTCTACAACCCCCACAGGATCTGAAACTTCATTTTGAAAAACACCTAAGCAGAGTAGTATGAAAAAAGCTCCCACTCAGGCTTCTCTCCAAACAAGGTGTGACAATTAAGTAATGAGATTGATTATATTGCTCGCGGGCATCCAAGTCGAAGTGTACCGGAAATGTTACGAAGCATGGAAAACGCGCTGGAATCGGTGTATAGCCCTCCAAGGGGACTACTTTGAAGGGGATGGCAGAGTTTTAGAATAATTTTGAAACGTACTATTTTTATGGAATCAGTCTCATTACTTAATTATCACACCTCGTATGTACATATGTATCTAAGTATATCTCAAATTCTGATAGTTTATGGATCAGAGAGTTTGCCCAATCAGCTTATTAGCCGGCGAAACAACTCTTGTTCGTGCTCGAAGAGTCATCAACACCAACTCGTCACCGTTCGCATGGATTAAAAATTTCGCGCACATCTTTGCGTGCGATTTTGCATAAAGACCTCGATACTAACGCTTATAAAGTCCAATTGGTCCAACAACTGACCTCCTCATGACCATCCATTGTGATTTTGCTTCGACCCATAGGCTGGAGATCGGTTGGTCGGTCGCTTTTATTTTTAGCAAAATATCATCTTATCCCATAAAGCTCATTTCCGCCTTCTCTGCTACTTTAACTACCACAGTTGCTATATATGTTATTATATGTTCGAATATATGTATGTATATGTATCAGAAACCCCACACGTAGCCATAAAAAACCAATGCACCCTCAACGAGTGACTGTGTGGAGGAGAATATTGATCAGCTCATCAATGGTCTGTTTTTCTTCAAAAACGAGAAAGGAGTTGCAGTTATCGTCAATGCCGATTATTACTCAGATATTATTTGTTTCCAAATGTTGAAAAGATGACATGGACGATGTGTGATTTAAAATTGGATGACGTTACGTGTCATAATCGCTATTTTGTCCACTGCCACGCAGCTGCGAATTCACTCCGTTTGACCATTTCTTTTGGGGAGAAGTGCTAAGCCAACCATTTAGGGACGATTTCACGATTAAAACATGAAAATAATATCGGTAAGTAGCCAACACTCGGAAAAAAGTTGAAAGATTGGGTCGATAGAATGGACCAACCGTGGCAGCCATATAAATGAAATGGGGTTCCATCATTAACAGAAGTGCTCAGGCGTAAGGATAACAACGATCTAATATCCTCGAAACAATAAAAATTATAAAATCAATTATATCAATGGCACTTAATCTGCTCCAGAGAAGAAGTTCAACTTAAAACGCTAAACCACTTCAATAGTGGAATAAGTACCTTAATATATCGGAGAGTAAAATATGTAATTAAATATGAATTCACATCAACACTAACCTACGAGCGGAGTATTATCGGCCAAAATCGGCAGCAGTTGCGCGAAATACATAAGAAAAGCCGCAATGAGCACAATCACCACACTATTCAGCAATATTTTTTCACCCATTTGCGGTGGCAACCAAAACGAGGAAAGCGCCAGTATGATTATGCACGAGGCTGGCGTAAAGATAACCGCTGTATACATGGATGAGCGTCGCTTTAGCGTAAATGTAAATTCAATATAATTGTAATAATCCTGTTTTCGATATTCCGTATCGGCGTCGATAATTTCCCATTCCGTTGATTGCACTAGTTCATTGTAGTCTAAGCTCTCTTTCAATTCAAGATAACGCGCATCGATGTAGGTCAACGCCAAGGAACCGACCTTCACTTTACATTTTTGCGTATCATATGGCCAAGTGCGGAAGTTCAAACTACAGTATGCTGTATACACAGCGGGTGGTACCCACAAGAAGCTACCGTCATTGGCCAAGAGTACTTGAGTATCACCCAGATAATCACTTTTCTCGCCGGCGCTATTAAAGAGTGTTATATCCGGTTTCCATACTTCTTTTGGTCTCATATGTATTTGGCTTATATTATCGTAGTCTCCAGCATTCCATGAACGATTCTCATCCATCCATTTCTGAAAAGATTTCATTTGTAGTGCAAATTAGAGAAAATATTTGAAATATTTGAATTGAATTGAATATTGAATTTCTTACTACTCTCAGCCACGAGTGCAATGTCATCCTTCCATTTATCTCGTCAATATCAATATAGTTCACCGACATGCCTAAAGTGATATTTGTTGGTATACCATGATATGTGGGATGCGAGTTCTTGTCATAGTTGATGAATAGTTGCAGGCGCAATCGGTCCAAATTGGTGACGTTCCAGGTTTTGGTGCCATTGGAAATTGTTTCTTCAGCTAAATGACAAGAACAAGTTGAGATATCTTACTAATATATGTACATATATGTATGTTATGATATAAAATATGGAAATTCAAAAAAAAATATTGTATAAAGTTATTTTATGGACTGAAATCACAAGCTCAATTTCCTATATAGAATTTTTAACAAAAAATAGTTCTGGGGATTTTTACAAAATACGTAATTGTTAATCTGAGACTAGTACAGGATTCGGTTTGGCCCCACTTTTACTCTAGTAAATAATGCAAGAGCTGTTGAAGCTATGCCTTTATTGGTGTTTTATGGAATTTTATGAAAGATTTTGCGGAAGCAACCTGTTTTTTGGGCTTACCAAATCCAACTCGTGAAAAAATTATAGCCGAACGACCATCAATCGCGTCGCGCATTCGGAGATGCACGCAAAACGAGAATGCCACCGATCCCGATTTTCACAAGAAAATTTTGTCCGGCGATGAAGCTCACTTTTGGTACAATCCGTACGTTAATGAACGAAATTGTCTCATTTGGAGTGATGATAATCTACAAGATATTGCTGACAAACTAATTTAAAACATAATGGCAAATTCTTATCTTTATAATAAAACCAAATTCTTCGCCATAACATTAAATTATATGTATATTATTTCTTCTTGAAGACAACATGATTAAAAAACACCCTTTATTTGCCGAGGCTTATGGGCTCGAATTTTGGTTGAACCAACATTCAAAATTAAAGAAACGTAAGTTTTAATAAATTTTTCAAATCATGGTCGTCCTTCGGTAGGGAATGTCTGCCCCTACTAGTGTGTTTCTGGCATCGAACGAAACCCCCCAAATTGGAAGAGGAACCAAACCTTTTTTGAAACAGGTAATAATAACTCGGGGACAGGTCTGGGATGAGAGTGGGTAATACGAAATATCGAAGTCCACCTTATGCAGGGCAGCCAATGCAACGAGGGTCTTGTGGATGATCGCGTTGCCGTGCAAAGCTACACACTTTTCATAAATTTTCCTCGTCTTCTCTCTTTAATGAGTTTGCATACTCTAAGCAATGTTGTTTTTGCGGAAAAGTCAGCCAAGATGATCGTGCAGGATTTTAAAAATGGTTGTATCGGATACTCTAACCATTTCAACCAGTTGTCGAACTTCGTTGAAGGTATTTTTTCAACTTTTTGTATAAGTTCTGTCGTGTCCACCATTTTCCAGCTATTGTGCCACTTATGAAATTTATTCCGCAGGGGATGTCAACCCTTCCAAGTGTATTTCAGGCATGAAATAAAGACTCCCCATAAAAAACCATCCGCCGTTCGGAGGCGACTTAGTATAAACTGTAAGTCCCTCAATTTTTTGGGAAAACATCAAGACTAATACACCACAAATTGCAGGAGGAGCACGACCGAATATAGCTTCAGCAGTTCCATATTTAATTTTCAAATTTTAATTATTATAAACAGCTTTGCTGCAATATCTCTCCAATTAAGAGACCGGACCTTTCAGATGATGCCTCAAATGTTTTAAGTAAAACGTTTATCGTGATAGTCATCGAAATTAGAAGTTTTTATCCCAGGCTGTTATTGGTGGATACAAGCCCAGCTTATATCTCATTTTGATCCTTTTCCGCAACAACTCGCTGGCTTCGCTGGCAGCAGCTCTGGTGATCAGACGCGATTATACTACATCGAACTCTTAAACGGAATATGTTGGAATGGTCGCATTGAAGTATACTCCGCTCACTTTTAGCTGTGATTCATATGTTGTAGTTGGATCTTGCACAAGGGTTGGTCATGTTTCGAGGGCGTACGAGGTGAACGATAGAGTGGGAATGGAGTGCAAATCAAAATTCGCTTCGACTTTTCAAATTATTGCGAAATAAGAGTCAAGGACACATTTAATGTTTCTAAATATCACATTCACAACCAACAAAACTTATGTATGTAGGTACATATGTACGCAGATTATTTCATTATATTCAATTATTAAATGTGAATAATGCACAAATATGTATGTAAGTACGAATAAAATAACTTCCTTGGAATATAAAATCACACATTCTTCGCATATTTCATACACAAATTTAATCACTTTGTTTTTTACAAACATATATATGTACATATGTATAACAATAAATTGCACATTCAGACACACATATGCATATATGCATAGGTATATGTATGAACGTTCGTAGATATCGTAAAGCTTACAGTTGACAGATTGCAACAGAAATAAGAAAATTCCAAGAGCTAACGACCAACAACACATTATGAACGTTGGATAAACGCGACGTTGCCGACTCAGCCTCAGCCTCCGCATCGGCCTCATGCCGGAAGTAAGTGTATTTTTTATCACAAAACTCATTCGTTACTTTGAATTATACTTTGTTAAATAATTTGTATGTCCGAGCACTTTCTTCTTGCAGGCAAATCGAGTTGTACACGCGTCCGAGTTCCTCTACAAACTGAACTGGATTGAGATTCAAAAGTTACTGCAAAGTCAATCTCTTTATGATGATTGAGTGCGAGGTACGAACATGGACGAATGGAGGATAAATATACAATACAAGTAATATATATGTGCATATATATGTACATAATATACAAATTCAGTTTTTAGAATATATATGTATTTGTTGCAGATCATGTGTTTGAACTTATGAAGTTCTCAGCTCCAATTAAAGTATTTAAGATATAAACAAATTTATTTATATTAATATACACACATACATATTTATTAATATTTATATTAAGGGTGCCCCTAAAGGTCTGCATACCATATTTAAATTATAATACACGACGTACATAGAGGCAGTTTAGCTACGGCGAGGACGTCCCTTAAAGTTCAGGCCCTGCTTCTTAATAGTATGGTATTTAAAATAAGATCTAAAAGATCAACTAAGTGATCCACTTAAATTAAAAATTTGGAAAATTTAAAAGCCAACATCTTTTCTTTGCCAAGAACTATTGTAGTCAGATCCTCCTCCCTTTGATCTTTCCTCTTTCTCTGCTTCCACTGGCGGGTATTGCGTCGAAATCTGTCAAAGCTGGAGTATTCTCATTCATCCGGACCACATGACCTTGCTAGTGTAGCAGCATCCTCTTGGTTCACTGAACTAGGTCAATGTCGCCGTAAATATCCTACAGCTAATCGTTACATTGGCTGTGGTATTCGTCGTTCTCACCTATCTCTCGAAAACTTCCAACGCCGGCTCATCAGTGGTCATTGTTCCGGTTTACGCACCATATATGTATATATATGTAACCGCTGAAGCGATTTTCGGCCGAGCTCCTCCTCCAATTTGTGGTTTTGGTCTTGATGTTTTTCCAACAAATGTAGAGACCTACAGTTTATACTAAGCCGCCTCCGAACGGCCGACGGGTTTTTTACGAGGAGCCTTTATTTCATGTCCGAAATACACTCGGAGGGGTGGACATTCCCTGCCGAGGGGCGACCGCAATTAAAAAAATTAACTTAAATTTTTATTTAAATTAATTTTCCTTCGAAAATTTTCATAATAAGTCTGGATAACTTTAACACGTTGTTGGATTGTGTATCTCTCCATGGTTCAAATTGAGTAAGTCTGAAATAGAGAAATGTCAAATTAAATTCGGAAAAAAACTTGGCGTTTAGGTGTGGTTCACATTCAACATCGGCCCTTACAATTTAACCACCCTTTAGCAAGACGGAAACGAAGAACGATTTGTAGAGTTTGGTCTTTGTTCATCCCGAGAGGACTTGGCTTATCAATTTCCTACTCAGTAAAAAGTAGCACTTGTTGGCAAGAGTGATTTTACGTAGGATTTCTAGGCTGATATTGTTGATGGTTTCGAAATTATCTACTACTTCAAAGTTATGACTGTCAACAGTGACGTGGAAAGCAAATCGCGAATGCGATGACTGTTTGTTTGAAGGCAGGAGATATTTCGTCTTTTTCTTATTCACTGCCAGACCCATACGCTACGTTTTCTTTTCTGAAGAGCTGACGGCGGAGTTGTTGAGGCCAATGATATAAAAATCATCGGCGTACGGCACCATAGAAGATTGTACATACCTTCTCTATTCAGTTCTTCAGCGGAAGCAATAGGATAAAGAAGTCACACGATAAAGAGTCACCTTGTTTGAAACCTCGGTTGGTATCGAATGGTTCGTAGAGGTCTTTCCCGATCTTGTCCGAGCTTTTGTTGCTGCTGTCGAAGGTTGCTTTAAAATTGGCGAAGAAGGGGTTTTGTGTCAATTCACATTTTCACAAGTCTTTTCCAAGATGTGGAGCATAGTGAACATCTCGTCAATGGTGGATGCGATATTCACGAGGGTTATCCCACTGTAATTGGCACAGACTGTGAGACCTTTTATTTATGGATTGGGCAGAGAATACCTAGGTTCCACCATATTCTGCAAATGCCGATGCTGATGAATGCTTGTCAGTTCTTCGCCGTCGTATTTGAATATCTCTGCCGGCAATACATCGGCTCTCGCCGCTTTGTTGTTTTGTCATCGATTGGGGAAACGGATTCGCCATATCCTTCACTACCATTCAGCTGGCTTGAGAAGTATTCCCTCCATAAATTCAGTCACTATGTAGATCACCTCTCAGTGTTCTAAAATAGTTCGCTACGGTCATGAAACCATCTACATATAAGTCACCGTATCTTTTTGCAGAATTTATGAATGCTCGTACCCTTGTCGACCAGCTTCTTAAGCACTTCATAACCACGCATCTCGGCCTTTTTCTTTTTTTTCAGCACATGCTCGGAATGTCGTCACATAGTTCCCTTACACTGAGTTGCTGATGAGTGCTCTGAGAGAGCAGGAGTGCAAGATTCTTTCGGTATCTGCTCGATTGGGTACATCATCTCGACGTTTTTTATATTTTGTATCAGAAATACAATGAGTTTTACAACGATCCATACAGAAGACCATATGAGGAAAACATATATTTCTTCCTTCGAAAATTTCTACAGTAACTTGCTTTCAACTTCTTTAGTAACAAGGACAGTAACGACCGGAGCCACTATAGAACTTATTCTAAGCCGCCTCCAAATGGACGATGGATTTCTATGAGAAGCATTTCTTTCTTATCAGAAATATACTGGAAGGACTTGACATTCCTTGCCGAAGGGTGAGCGAAATTGGAAAAATTAATTTTCTATAATTTTGGAACTCGGCCATCCGATTGTTAGTACCAGTCGGCTACTGTGACCAAACCTCTCTTATGTGTGTGCATATTGGATATATCATTAAAATGCAACACATTTTTGCATCTCCCTCATAATTCTTCCTCTACACACGACAAACATGTTTAATATTTTTTAGAAATAAAATAATTCATTAATATATTTATTAAACCAAACATTTCAGGTTTATTTTAAGAACTGTCTTGTGATTTTCCTTTATTCATCTCATCAATAAATGCAGTCTCGGTAGTAAATACTGCGCTAAGCACAGAGAATATCAACAAAATGACTAGACGTTTTGTCCATTTTTTACTTACATAAATTTTGTTACAGCATATTCATATAGGAGTATGTATGTATGTATGCGTGTGTGTGTGTGTGTAAATCAAACCAAAACTAATAAAATTATGAACACGTCTGGAGCTCTCCAGCGTCTGCAATTCAAATATCCTATAAGTGTTTATATTATATATGTATGTATGTATGTATGTAGGTATATACATATGTACGTATGTACCCCCATGTGCAACGTTCGTTTTAAATTTAGCATCAATTTAGCTTTACTTGAGTAAATTAAATCACAAACAAATTATCCAACTTGCAACCAAAAGAGATGAGCACAAAGCCCACTACTAATCTGCCAGATCAGTTGAATGTGAAGTGCAGACGAGTGAGTAACTTTCGAAATTATCTCAAACATCTTAAGCAGTAAGATGAAGACTTCGTTAAAAATATTTCATTTAGTTATATTCTCAATAATTATAGCAACCGAATCGAAGTGTGAGTTTAGTATCAAGTGAAATGTGTTTGAAAAGCTTTAAAATTGTACAATAAAACCGAAATCATCTTTTTTTCAATTGCATTTCTTCGTTGGCAGTTTACTCGGCATCGGTTGCACGTCAATCGCTTATCACGGATTTATTCGTTAATTACGATGCTGGCGCTAAACCCGCACCGGATGGCGTTCGAATTGATTTGCATGCAAATTTGGTGTTGCAACATTTCGACTTTCGCGAATCGGATGGTTCATTTCATTTTGTGGGACTTTTAGATGTGGTGAGTGTTGATATAAGTAAAAAAATGTGCGCTTCATAAGCGCTTAAGCGGTTTTTGGCTGAGTTTTCCTCCGAATCGTGTTATACACTAGAATGTCTTTCCAAGAAAAATGGTTCCTCACGGCGGTTTAGTGAGAAGCAGAGGGGCTAGAAACTGTAACCTTCCGGCTCGTAGCACGCACCAATTTCCACGTTACTATGTATGGGTGAGTGCATAAGTTCGTGCCCGATTTCAAGTGCAAACTAAAATTGAAATTTTTTGAAGAAAGCGCTTTTATTAATCAATTATGTATTCGCCATCATGTTCGGCAATCCAATCCCAACGTTCAACCAATTTACGGATGCCTGATTCATAGAAATCGCGCGGTTTCTCGTTGAAAAAGGTGTCAAGGTGGTTTTTGACGTCTTCCACATTTTTAAATTTTTTTCCATTCAAATTGTTCTGCAGCGATCGAAACAAATGATAATCATTGTCGGGTGAATATGGGGGATGCGGCATGATTTCCCAATTCATCTCCTTCAGTTTGGTCAGGGTCGGTTTTGCAGCATGTGGCCTGGCGTTGTCATGATGGAAAAGAACTCCTTTGCGATTGGCCAAAATCGGACGTTTTTCATCAATTGCTTTCTTCAATTCGACCAATTGCTGACAATACTTGTGGGCAGTGATCGTTTCTCCAGCTGGCAAGAGCTCAAAATAGATCACGCCTCGGATATCCCACCAAATGCACAGCAGTACCTTCATCGGATGCAATCCACCTTTCGACATCGGTTCCGCCCCTTCGTGTGCCTGTTTCCATGTTCTTTTGCGTTGAACATTGTTGTACAGGACCCATTTTTCATCACCAGTCACGAGCCGATCCAAAAAAAGGTTCGTTTTTGATCCGTCGAAGCAAAGAAATTGCTGTTGACATACGGTCCACTTTGTTCTTTTCACTCAACTGATGTGGCACCCATGTATCGAGCTTCAAAGTGTACCCAACCTTTTTTAAACGACGAAACGCAGTTGATTTGTTGACGTTCAATTCACTGGCAACCTTTTCCGTCGAAATACGTGAGTTATTCGCAACTAAAGTCCTTAGAACATCGTCATCAAGCTCAGAAGGCCGTCCACTGCGAGGTTGATCTTCGAGGTTAAAATCTCCAGAACGAAATTTCGCGAACCATTTCTTTACTGTGCGGAGTGCTGGAGCACGGTCCAAATAAACTTCGCGAATATCTTTAGTTGCAGCGCCCACTGTTTTTCCTTTGCGGAATTCGTATAACATAATATGACGCTGATCTTTTTCGTTGTTCATCTTCCATGCGTCTTTTCACTAAGCAACTCAAATCAAAATGAAGTTATTTTACGCTTGATTTACAGTTCGGACTGTCACCTTTCCAACGATATATAATATGTATATATTTCTTTCACGAGCGCCACTCTCAAACGATTCGTACGGCATCCAGCGGAATCGGGCACGAACTTATGCACTCATCAATATTTTCATTTCAGTGTGTTTTTTTTGTTAAAATTATTTTTTATTTTATTTTGTCTTATGTAATTTAATTTTCTTTTATTTTATTATATTTGAATTTTTAATAAATTTAAATTTTTTAGAGCTGGCATGACCCCAAATTGGGCTGGAATCCTATTGATTACAATAATCTAACTCGCATACCAGTGAAACAAAAACTGATTTGGGTGCCTGATCTTGAGGTTAGTAATATTTATATTTACTTGAGTGTTTAATTATTCTTTATTTACACGCATTCGCACAAAAATTTCAGATTTACAACAATGCCCCCGATAAGTTTCTGCGCATGCATCATAACGGTATCGTTCTATTAGAACACACTGGCATGGTTCTCTGGAGCGATAATATTCAGATGAACGTTTTTTGCACCACCGGCATGAGCAACTGGCCACACGACAAACACGAATGCAAATTAACCCTCGGCTCGTGGACTTATCATGGCTTTGAGGTAGATTTCATGAAATATTCGAATCCGAATGGAACGGTGAACTTCGAAGAGATCGATATGGCAAGTATGATATACAAAGTAACCGAATTCGGTGCTGAGCGTGTAGCGACGACATACACCTGTTGTGCCGAACCCTACATCAGTATGGAGTATCATTTGACATTCGAGCGACGTTGTGCCTTTGTTACAGTGTTTCGTGCATTGAGTATAACGGTTATAATTCTTTCGTTACTTGCTCTGTGCGTGGAAACTGGTAATCGCCTTAAAATATGCATTAACGGCGTAAATTTGGTTATCATAACTTTTGTTTTGCTATATTTCGCTCATCATGTGGGTAAATTTGCACGAAGTACACCTTTTATTGGTGAGTTAGGGCATTTTACATCGTTAGACCTGATTAATTGAATAAAAATATTAATATTTTTTCTTATCTTTCCAGTTAAATTCTTCAGTTGCAGCTTCGTTTTGGTCACACTTCAGCAAATACTCACCGTGTTTTCAATATTCGCCACACATGCGTCTTATCGCGGCAAACTCCATCCTACCATATCGAGCTTACTACGCAATTCCTTTGTTTCCTATTTGACGCCAAGGAGAAGCGTGAGAATGACACAACGTGAAACCGGTGACCTGAACACTCAATTCGAGGATGTGACACTGCAGGAGTTCAGCAATTTAATATCCGCCGATGAAACACCCTATGAGTGGATGCAGCTGGCCAGCTTTTTCGAGAGTTTCGCATTGATATTATTTAGTGTAATCTATTTCATTTTGGCTACTGTATGTTTTGTTTGAGATAATTTGGTATACTGGTATAAACTTGCTTTCTTGTATCTCTCAAATACGCATTGAATATGAGGCACACAACGTTTTTGGATCATAATAAATACCTATCAATAGCATATGGATCTTAATATTTGACATCTTTTTCCCTTGGATTGACTAGAAGCCATGGGTCTAAAGAAAATCTCTTAGGGCCTATGTCTAAAACGTTCAATACAATTCCTCGGTGCGCTAGTCGGGTGCGTGGCAGCGAGTTTATGAAGGATTGGGAGAGTAGACCGTGAAATATGGGAGTGGACGAGTTATGGACGGAATTTCAAGATCGCAATTTGAAGCTTAGAACAAGTTATTAATGGGCTCCTCAGGGTCCCCTCTCTTTTATTTCTAAGCTCCCTCGACCAATAGAGGTTGTCTCCTTTATCGTATAAGCCGATGACAGTTGGCGTATAACCCGAATATTGATAATCAACCGTAAGCTGGCATCTACGCTAATAACTCTAAGTTACTGGCAGTACGTGTGTAAAAGACAAAGAAATGTAACCAATTACACCACACCGACTTTGACCCCGGGAACGAGCGAGAAACATATGAGGAAACTTCATAACCAGTCAGAAAACCACCTTGAAAACCATAACCTTCTAATGCCACCTGTACATCATTTACATAGCGAGACACGTACATATTCTTCCAGTTAAAGGGTAGAACTGTAGTTTTATGCTGTGCAAGCAGTATCTGATACGATGCAGCTTGCCTCGTTGCAGACACCTTCTTGAAGCAGAACCGCCCCAGGAAAATCAGGAAAGAGGAACTTGACTATATGAACTGTATTTATCAACTCTTTATCAAAATCCAACTACGGCCCATAGAACACCAACAGCTCGAATTGATTTACGAGACTCAAATAATATTGGAGCAAATGAGGTCTGGATCCTGTAGTTGACTAAATTTTTATTTATCTAGACTCAACACCGGCCAATCCAACCTATATCCTATATGCAATGAGTCGCTGGCGGCACTAACCACTTCTTTGCTCTACAAATAGGAAATCATACCCTTCCTATTTTATGGTTCAGAAGCATGGGCGTTGACAGCATCCGATGTGTCAACTATGGGAGTCTTCGAGAGAAAGTTTTTGGGAAGATTTATTGTCCTCTGCGTATAAGCGAGCTGGAATACCACAGACAATACATCGATATGCTGTTAGACGAGGTGATTGCCTCTCTTTGACTTTATTAAACACTAGTATTCCTCAATTACTTTCCATAATTAAAAACAACATGTGGCAGCACATTAGGAAATAAATATACATATATGTATATTTGTATGAAGGGTAAATCAGCTGTTTAAGACCGCTGTTATATGTGCATAATATATAAAAAATAGTACAGAAATAATAAAATAATTAAAACATAAAAAATATGAGTCTACAAACGGAATCAGGAAGTGCATTTAATCCCAAAAATCCACATAATTTAGGTAATTGTCCATGTTTTTTTATAATATTACGTAAATTTGATGTTTATCTATTTTGATTTCATCATAGGGGATCCCAATGACAAATCCTTAAGGAAAGTGGAAATGGAAGTTCTTATACCAAAAATTATGCGTGATCGGGCGAAGGAAACGCACTGCAGTAAAGAAGTTCAAGAATTTGAGAAATGTTGTAAGGCAAATAGTATAATGATGGTTGTCACATGCCGAAATGAAAACTCCGCCTTGAAATCATGCCTAGCCAAGTGGTACAAAAATGAAGAGTTTAAAGAAGAATGCAAGCAAATTTATCTGGAAGAACGTTCAGAATACAGGCGTACCGGTATTCCGAAAAAACATCGTGTTGAAAAGATATAATTTTGTATCAGCTTCGCTATTTATTTTGTTAATTTTTGCGTTTGTACAAAAGATGTACTGTTAAATCGTCGCACTATTGTTTCTGATATCTTAAGTGTACTAATTTCTGAAATAGCATTAAATGTTAAAGTATTTGGTTTTGATACTTCCAATATCAAAACATCTTTATCTGAAGTTTCTGCTATGCGTTGAAGTCCTTTTATATCCTTCGTTGAAATATATTGATCGGTTATTTTCCGGCGGACGAATACAATGAAACTGGCATGATGGAATCTCGGTCCCTTTTTATAAATTACTGCAAGGTATTAATATTAGAAATACAAAAGCATAGATAAACTTTGTATACTTACAAAAGTTTCCACCAAATTTTATACCACTTTTTATAATCCATCCTTTAGACTTTAGGTACATATAAGAAGCAAAGCTTTCTATGAACTGCGGGTTTATTATTTGCGTTGCTTTTAAAAATTCTGGCCACTTAATCTCATTATTTTCAATATTTTGTATACTTAATGCGCCAAAAAGGTATGCTAGAAATGCCGCTTCCTCCAATTCTAATGTTAAGCATTCTGCATCGTCGGTTACCTTTCTTGTAACGACTTGTGGCGCCCCTCTAGATTTGCTACCTTTTCCATAAAATCCATTTTCATATATTGTCTTAATACTCTTAGCGTCGTACACCTCAACTGATAAGCCAGTGAAAACACCTTTTACGTTAGCATGCGTGTCCGGGAAGGGTGGTGCTGAAGGGTTTCTGCTCGCACCCTTTTTTCGTTTTATAATTGGTGTAAAGAGCATAATACAAGAATTAAAATTAAATATTGAATAAGTGGAAAATTCTCTGATGGAACCGGGAGCAAATTTTGGCACTTTCAAATAAAAAGCAATGTAAACAAAATTAAATCCTTATCAGCTGATATTGTTTTTCTTTTATAAATTATTTAGATACAAGCAGCTGTTTGTCAATTTGGGACAAACGTAACACAGGGTGTAATAGTGTAATTCATAATCAGAATTAAATTTTTGGATGAAATGAAATAATTAAATTTTTGTTTGTTGATACATTTGTGCCATTTTCTATATTTTATTAAAATTTCGAAATTTCTACTGGTTCGATCTATGGATTGTATAAAGGGCATTGAATTTATTTTTCGGTTTTCTAATTGCCAATTGGAATTAAAGACTAATAATAGTTCGCTTATTTTCAAAACAAATGATTTCTTAGAATTGATGTCGCTAATATTTTGATAATGAATATGACTAATTGAATTTTTAAATTATCCAGTCTAAACTTATATAATAACTGAGGAATTCGGGAGTACTAAGATGGCAAATGACAGTTGTCACTTTCCATACCAATTTGTTGCAACCTTGTTTCTGGGTCTTGTGACTTTTGTCAGCTGAATTTGTTCATCGCAGAAACTAAAAGTGCGAAATTTGTGAAAATTCGGGCAGAAAATTTGTGATAATTCATTTAATTTTATTGTGCTTGCTATAATTACGTTAAATTAGCAAAGAAAATGGCAGACGTCAAGGATTTAATGAATTTGCCCGATGATAACATCGGTAAGTGTGTGTCACATGAACATTTTGTGTGTTAAGTCTTTGTACGAAAGCACAAAATGTAATGTCACCAATTGGTTCTAATTAAAATTACTACATATTTTTTTAGACATGATTGCTGCCACCTCGGTGCTGCAGCAACAAGCAGCTGATATACGTACCAAGACCATTAACTGGGCTTCGTATATGCAATCGCAGATGATATCCCAAGAAGACTACAATGCCATCAGCGCACTTGATACGGCCAAGGCAGCGTATCTGCAGAAAAACTCTACACAGGCAGTGAAAACTTTATTAAATTTGCTCTCCCATGTCTCTAAAGATCAAACAATACAATATATACTGGTTATGATTGATGATTTATTGCAAGAGGAACGTTCTCGTGTCGACTTCTTCCACGATTATGCAAAACAACATAAAGAATGCGTATGGGGACCATTCCTAAACTTGTTGAATCGTCAAGATGGTTTTATTGTAAACATGTCGTCACGTATTTTAGCCAAGTTAGCTTGCTGGGGTCATGAACTTATGCCAAAATCTGATTTGAACTTCTATTTGCAATTTTTGAAAGATCAGCTGACCGTAAACGTAAGTAATCTGTATATATGCAAGCATGGGTGTATGTATGTATGTGGAAAAAAATACTTCATAGTTAATAGCTCTTTGGGCTTAATCATGTAGATTTAGGTATTTTATAAATTATATAAATTTTGATAGTTATTTCATTTACAATCATTGGTCGCGGCAAGCATGTGTTTACATTAATGATTTTGCATGCGATTTGAAATTTTGTTGGAACTTTACTTGTTTTGCAAGTTATATTGCATTAGTTTATGCTGATGGTAAAATTTATATTTACTATTGAATGGCTTTTCTGCTCTTAACATATTTACAAATTGCGTTATAATAATATTGTACTTTGTTTAATTGTGTAATTAATTAATTTACGAAAATTAGGCTGTAATTCTTTTATGTTAATAGAGTAAAAAAATAGTTAAATAAAATGCAAAATGCGTAGTTGTGACATAAGATTTAATCATTTAAAGTCTTTGCAGTTTTACGTATTTTTTTTTTTATAAGAGTGTATAAACTAGTGCCTGCGGAGGGAAATAGCAAACTAAAGCCCTACACTTAATTTCGTCGATAATAAGAGCTCGGAATAATAATGATAAAATGCTTTAAAGTATAATTCTAAATTTCTAGACTTTAATTATGTGTTTTCCCTCAATTCATCTTGGTGATCTACGCTGGTTTGAGCATGTGGCACGCTAACGCGAATGATTTTCTAATGCATTGCAAGAAAAGGGATATACGATAATAAAAAAGTCAAGGCATCTGTATATATGTATATACATCTTCTTGGTAACCAAATTGTGATTTTGGAAAACAAAGAGTCATGGGCACTTGTTAACCAATTTGTTTGCATGTACACACATGTTGTTGATGAAGTGCAGAAAGGTACAGAAAAAGCAGTTTTTCATGAAGTTTACTTATCATTTAACTTGAAATTCTATTTAAATTAATTTATTATTTCTGTCAGAAATTCTAAATTAAATTAGATAGTTTTTTTTTTAATTCTTTTACGAAATGTTACGTCATATGAATTTAAACAATTGTTTGATTTGTTATCATAACCGTTTTTAACTATGATTTAGTGCAATTAACAGCGACATTACAGCAGCAAGTTCGATCCTTTCTACGCTACATCAACAATATACATATTTATTTGTAAATTGGTTATAAAAACATAATTGGAATTCATGTTAAATTTGGGAATGTGTACTAATACTTTTTGTCAAGTGCTAAGCTAAGCTGAAAAAGAATCAAATGAAATCACTAGATACCATACAAGCATTACCGATGGTCATTAAAAAAAAAATATAAAAAACAAGCACTTTTATGAATATTTTGCACCACTAATAACTTAAGCCTAGCTGTGAGGCATTGAAATTGTCACATCTACCCACCCACCATATGTTCCACCAACCACAACCACAATGCCGTCATGGAGGTCACTTCGTTGTTAATAACATACAATATTATGTTTTAAATTCAAACTAAATTCAATTTCTAATTCAACTTTTTGTTTCAAATTACAAACATTAAAAAACATATGTATGTACCGAATATACTGTTTACACCAACACCAACCTTTCAATCGTCAATGATTCTTCCAAAACAACAATAAAATTGCTGTACATTAATCGTATTTAAAACAAACAAACAAAACAAAATCCAACCAACCAAATCTTCACATATTGTACGCAACACATACAACTACATACATATGCATATATGCTGCGCTCAACCCTTAGGCCAAGGCGTATATTAAAGATCAGGCCACACTAGCTAGACGGGTGCAAACAATTGTGGTGCATCAACATGGACATGGGCATGGTAAAGACCAGCAGTCTACTAAGAATAATACTAACTACAGCCTGAATATGGCGCAACAGCAACAACAATTACACCAGCAACAAATTGCAGGGGAGAGATATCGCGAAATGTCAACGGAGCAAGCGAATGCTCTTGTCGACGGCAGGCTACCTATTCCGGTAGAGTGAAATACATAATTTTCTCTCTCTTAAAATTTTCACCCGCAAAATAAATTAAGCAAAAAAAAAATTGCATTTTACCTATTTATTATATACATATTTAGAAATTCAGTATTTGTGTTAATTTAAAGTTAATTTGCATACTTTTTTGTGTGTGACACAGAAGAAAATGCTATATTTCTTTAACGAAAGGTCAGCTCTGTGGACCACTTACTGCTATCTTTTCCAAACTATTTAAACATTTTTATTGAACAAACTGTCTGGTATAAATTGTTTGTAAAGCGTAGTAAAGTGTCTAACGCTAGTTAAATGTAATAGAGGCGAGTGTTTTTTAACCAATTTGTAATTTTTTTAATGTAGTAAAAATATGTAGCGTTAATTAAATACAAAATTTAGCCGCTTTATATTGATTGTAAAAAAATATAACTTTATGCTAACAATACTAATACCTTTTTTGTAAGTAAAGAGTCAATTTAAGCCGTAGAATATGCTAAGGAGTTCTTCTAAAAGCATATAATCTATGGCACGACTAGACTTTTAGAGTTCTTAGATAAATAGTTGTGCTTTATATATAGAAATAGCGATTTTTTTTAACTCTTTAACGACTTTTAGCCGGTCTTCTGTATCGATTTTACTAATTTTTACGGGTTTAAAGTTCTTTACGAACAGCTGATGTTTGTTTTTAGGTAAATATACTTTTTTGATAACAGAAATATCCCGCCCAGGAACAGAAAAAAAATTTTCCAACATTTTTTTTTTAGTTATCGAGCCCGAATAAATGACGATTTTTCTCACACTCAGCAATTGCTGTTTTAGGTAATTTTTTGTATTGTAAATACACTAAACTCCACCTGAAAAGGACCAATTTGATTTTCTATTACGTCATTGTCAATTATAATTTTAATAATTTTCCATTCTTTTTCATATAATCTGTTGTATTTCGATGATTTTCCATTTCAAAAAATATAACCCGCCTTTAAAGCATCAAATTTCATGTCCTGAAATGTTGAATTTGCGTGGTTTTTTAAAAGAGATCGCCTTGGTTTTTATCGCGAACAAATTCCAATTAAGTTACCCAGCAGAAAAAATCTATTGAAATCATTGAAGTCAGTTCCAGTATTTTTTAAAAACAATTAATTTTAATTTTTAGCGACATAAACCATATGCTTCTTTACTTATTTAACTGTAATAAAAAATACAAAAGGGAAATGTCGTTAGCTTCATATTTTCTTTAATTATTTAGTTTTTATACTTTTTATTCCTTCTAAAATGCACTGTAATGCCATATGAGACACCAGTATATTGTACTATAACTGTTAAATTTTTTAAAATTTCTTCAAAAAAAACTTTTTTACGTGTATGATGTGGTAAGTTTAAATGTTACTTAGATTTCAGAGCACTTTTTATCACTTGGAGTTTTTGAAATAATTGCACATTGTTGGTTTAGGCTCTAGCAAAAAAAAAAAAAAAAACAAAACAGATTGTGTAGTAAATTTGACAAAAGCTCAGAATTTAACTAAAAAAACTAACAAATTAATTTTACTTATAATTACATTTTCACTTTTATGACTAATATTTTTATTATTTTTTTTTTAATTTCAAAAAAAAAAACAAAAAAAATTCAATTTAGGCCAATGAATACATCCAATCGGTGGCACGTTGCCTGCAAATGATGCTGCGCATTGATGAATACCGTTTCGCTTTCGTTTCGGTCGATGGTATTAGCACTTTGATCAGCATACTATCATCGCGTGTTAATTTCCAGGTGAGTTTCATGCCTTCACTTATGTCTAATTAACTCATAAAAAAATTTCCTTAAATGTCTTTATTTATTTTCTCATTTTTAGGTGCAATACCAATTGGTGTTCTGCTTATGGGTGCTCACTTTCAATCCACTATTGGCCACCAAAATGAACAAGTTCTCGGTTATACCAATTTTGGCTGATATACTCAGCGATTGTGCAAAGGAGAAGGTATGATACTGATATTAATTTAAATAATTTTAATTTTAATTTAAAAACTTTTAAATTTAAATTTTTATATATTTTTATCAATCGCAGGTTACACGCATCATTTTAGCCGTTTTCCGCAATTTGATTGAGAAGCCCACGGATGTACAAGTGGCCAAGGAGCATTGTATTGCTATGGTTCAGTGCAAGGTTCTGAAACAGTTGTCCATTTTGGAGCAACGTCGCTTCGATGATGAGGACATTTCCGCCGATGTGGAATTCCTCACCGAGAAGCTGCAGAACTCTGTACAGGATTTGAGCTCGTTCGATGAATATGCGACCGAATTGCGTAGCGCACGTTTGGAATGGTCACCAGTGCATAAATCAGCTAAATTCTGGCGTGAAAATGCTCATCGTTTGAATGAGAAAAATTACGAGCTTTTGCGTATATTGGTGCATTTGTTGGAAACATCAAAGGATCATATTATCTTGTCTGTAGCTTGTTTCGATATTGGCGAGTATGTGCGTCACTATCCAAGAGGCAAACAGTAAGTTTTCTTGTTGTTGGCGTGTAAATTCTAATTTTATAAATCTAAACTAAATTTATTTATAGTGTTTTGGAGCAATTGGGCGGTAAACAAATTGTTATGCAACTTTTGGCCCACGACGATCCAAATGTGCGTTATGAAGCTCTCTTAGCCGTACAGAAATTGATGGTGCACAATTGGTAAGTGCAATAAATTAATTATAAATTGATAAATTAAATATGTAAATGTGCTCATCACTTCATTAAACATTAAATTTTAAGAAATCTTGTTAAACGCGCATTTGAATCCATTATAACAAACGAAAAATAATTTGGCAATGAAAGCGTCAAGCAAACTTCTTAACCCATTCAAATCATAACATGCAGATCTCTCGAGTCCATTCAGTCATTTAAACTGTAAAATTAACTGTATTATAAACAAAACCACATTGTATGACAAATACTTATGCAATAAATCAAATCTCTTAGGGAGTACTTGGGCAAGCAGCTGGAGAAGGAGAATGAAAATCAACCTCAGAAAGGTGGTTCAGCGCCAATCAGCGGCAAAGCCTAAACTATTCAAGTAAAATAAAAAATGTTCGCTTGTCAGTAATCAATAAACAATCGGCTATAACATACGCTGCGCGCGTGTAGTCGATAAACTAACTAAGTGTTAAATGTACTAAAATCCCTTTATAGAAATAATAATTAAAAAAAAAAAAACGGAATGATTTCTTGTTATTCAAAATAATGATTAAATCTTATGAAATTAAAGTATAAATCAACAGCAAAATTTTGCACACATCAAATATTACATATAATGGCAATTCAAAGTGCAAAATTGTATTATACATTTAGTTTTTATTCATCATTCCATTTTATTTTGCCTACGTTTGTTTACAAACTAAACTACCCTTTTTTGTTTTGTTATTGTTGAGACATAGTCCATTTAATATGATATGATTTAGAAAATTTTGTCAAGTTCGTGCATATATATACGTGCATACATACAAACATGTAATATTCGAAACACTGTTTATTTGTTGTTACAGAAGTATTGAATTAGTATTTTTTGTGATTTGTGATTTGTGCAAAACTTACGTTCGTTTGAATTGCTTCGTTGCCAATATTCACACAATGATATACGAAGAATATTCAATAAATATTTAAATAAATGTATTATACTATAATAAATCGAAAGTACAAGAATTTTCCGTTTTTTATGAGATATCGCAGTAAGTATGAATATCAGGACAGGCCGCCGAAAGGGTGACAGCCCTTGGCGATAAAATCCGGTGTCATGAGATTTGACCTCGACCTCTGGGGCAACCAAGCTTTGGGCTATAATCAAGCCATTGTTTAACCCGACGAGAGGCGATGACCGAGTGGAAATTTCATTCGTTGACCGCGCTTTGTCGAACCCGAAAAGATGCGTGAGCTATTTTAGCCGACTTTTTCCACTGCATCCTTCGTCCGACAAAATGAAACGACGTGTTGCGCCGTCTGCGCAAAGTGCCGAAAACCAACGCAACGCTTGATTTCTCCAAGGAAGAGGTTCACGGGGTCATCGGTAAGGCGAAAACCTCCAAATCCATCGCCTCCGAGGGAATAAGCATGCTGATGCTAAAACACCTAAGACCAGCGGCGGCAGATTTCCTCACCGAGGTCCTCAATCTGTCTTTCTTTCACCACCCTTACGATACCCGATGTGTGGAAAACGGCCAAGGTGGTCCCGCTACTCAAGCCGAGGAAACCAGCCTACAAAGGACAGTCATATCGGCCGATATCCTTCTTGTACCCAGTGGCGAAGACACTTGAGGCCTTACAGGTCCCGTCGTTCACTCACCATCTGAGTCCAGCAACACATCAGCATGGCTTACGCAAACTGCATAAGAACTGTTCGGGTAACACTGGATGTGTGAAAAGCTTTTGACACCGTCAGCCGTGGTCGACAATCATCGGTGGAATTTCGAGTTCAATCACCCAAACCCAGAAAAATTAAATAAGTGGTTTCCCACGGCTGCTTAACTTCTATATCCCGAAGTTCCCTCATCAACCAGAAGGGGTTTCCTTAACCTCATATGCAGATGATTGCTAGATGTCTGGCTAGGATATTGATTATCTTTGTTCGAAAGTAAACGGCTATCTCATCGACATGTCCCACTTCTTCACTGCACGACAGCTCAAAATTCAACCTACCAAGTCTTCGGCTACCTTTTTCACAAGCTGGACGAAGGAATACAGGCTCGAATTAGATATGAAGGTCGATGGCGTAAAAATTCCGACCATAAATAACCCAAAGGTACTGGGAGTCACATTTGACAGCCTGCACTCCGCATACGACCACAATTGACGTAAAACTCCAATGCGCAACAAAATACTCAAAGGGTAAAGACATATAAACTTTGCTGGCAACCTACAAAGCATAACACCGCCCTTAGGACCGCGATAGGAATCCTCCTGATGTCGCCTGAGCATCACTTGCACAGTGAAGCATTTATGCCACGAGTTAAGGATTGTTGGACTTAAAGGACACCATCCAGCAACACGTTCAACAACCCCTGGACATGAAGGCGTACGGACAGACACTGAATGCCATTCACCATAAGTCAGTTAACACCTTCAAAGATTCCCTTCCTGCGAATGGCGTGCTCGGAGTTAAACCACCACCTAATGCAGACAACGAGCTCGGGCTGCCTGGAAAGACCCGTGTAATACTGGCGCAACTTAGATCTGAATATTGTAGCAGGTTAAACTCCTACCTACCCAGACTCGACCCCAACATACCCAACGTATGTCCTGCATATAGTCTCCGCACGACGCTAACCACCTCTTTACATGCACCCTGAAAACGGCGCATTTAACCCTCCTCTAACTCTAGTCCGAACCCGTCGAAACAGTTCATTTCCTGGACCTCCCGTTAGATGACCTCGGTGACTTAGATTATTTGTCTCTAAGCGGGGGTAGTTAACTGCTACAACAACAATAACAACAACCGCTACAACAACATATCTAATTTTATAAAACTCTGATCATAATTTGGAACATGGTTAATCATCTTCGAATCGGAATTTTATACGAAATTTGGTGGGCTCCAGTGGAATTGAAATTAAAAAAAAATACCACCCGAATATAACTGTAAATGAAATGATCTTCATTAAAAATCATTGGAATTTCCAATTGGAATTGAACACTGCTGAAACGATCAGAGAACAAAGCAAATCAACCTACAATAAAAACGATTTTTTTTTGGTTTTTTCCATTTTTTATTGGTTTATTGTTTGGTTTTGTCGAGTTCAAATCATTTTTGTTATCTTCAGTTTTGTGAAACCAACTAAAAAATTGGTTATATTTATTTTACACAATAAAATTAAATAATTAAATTGTCCTATTTAGAATAGTAAAACTAGTAAGTGTATCTTTGCTCTTAAACAGATGATGGATGCTCTTTTTTGCTACTGTGCCACCACAACGGTTTTTTCTTCTTCTTAAACCCAATATTACATTTTTAATGTACATAATATATTCATATTAATTTTAAAGAGCTAATACATCGATGAGGTGGTTTATTTTGCGATAGCTTCTTTAACACTTTTTGATGGGGAATTTTTTTACTTTACTTGGTAGCTGATTTCAGGTAAGCAATCAGATCGGCACGTTCATTGGGCTTCTTCAGACCGGCGAAGATCATCTTTGTACCAGGGATGTACTTCTTGGGGTTTTCCAAGTATTCGAAAAGGGTATCCTCATTCCAGGTAATGCCTTTCGCTTTGTTGGCATCTGTGTAGGCGAAACCGGCTGCTTGACCAGTCTTACGGCCGATCAAACCGTGCAAGTTGGGGCCGACCTTGTGCTTGCCACCAGCCTCAACAGTGTGGCATTGAGCACAACGTTGGACAAAGAGTTTCTTGCCCTTTTCAACATCACCAGCTGGTACGCCCATGTTTGCAGATTTAATTGAATGTTAATAGGTACTCACTCTGGAAATAGAAAAAATAAAATAAATTATATAAAATGTTTTTCAATAATAAATTTGCATAAACAGATGTGCAGACAAAAAATGTATGTTGGTGTGCATAAATTTATTCTTTTTAAAAATTTTTTTGTCATTTTAAGTATGTGTGGCATTTTCTCCCAAAACTAAATTCTATACAAAAAAATTAAAAATTTAACGCGCGCCTAAAAGCCGGCTATGCAAAATTACTATAAAAGTTTATTTGAACAGGAATCTTTTTTTTTTTTTAATTTCTAAGGTCTATAGTACCCTATAAAACAAATGAAGTTTATTCATAAAGTACACATGCCTGCAATATGTAAATTACCTCCGGCCCAGACGAATAATTCGACTTTATTAAAAAAACGCATTAAGTTATTATCAAAATGGTTATTACATAACCATTGTATACACACATCTATGTATATGCACATATTTCAAATAATCAAGTACGTCAGCTGCGTAAAAGAGATTAGCACACAGCAACAGCATGAGCACACAGTTTGCATTCTCTCCAATCATATGAAATCATTCGAATTATTGTGCAAAACTTTGTACCGTTTGATAAGCTGACTCAACGTTTACCTAAGCTATCCCAACTTCAACACGCGCCAACAAACTTGCTTCGTCTGGTGCTTTCCGCAAAAAGCTGATGTCCGTTATACATACATATAAACACTGCTAGGTCTGGCTTTCAGAGTAAAACACGCTAACATTGTTAGAATTGCAATTAAAAAATATCAACAAATGCGATAAAAAAATGTTCCTTGTGCATACATACGCATGTATGTATGTATGACAGACGCCCTTGGTGTGTGCGTGTAAAAATTTGCACTTGAAAAATACTCTAGTGGGCCATGACGAGAATTTGTTATGCAACCACCTTGCATGGAATGGGGAAAAAACTCAATTTGCCGATTTGAGAGAAAGTAAATAAATTAAATAATTATTACGAACTTGAAAAATATATACCTACATACACACAAAATATTTATGTAATTCTCATTACCTAACACTTTTCAGCAATTTTCTTTGTAATGTATTAGTTGTTGGTTTTAAACTCTAAATTGGTTCTACGGAAATGACAAAGCCTTCTATCAGTGATTCCGTGTAATAAATGCAATCAAATTCTAAATAAATAATACACCCATTCCCACTTCCATGTGCATGCACTTGTATTGTATGTATGTGTGTATAATACACCAACTATTTAATTTGTTCTTGAAGAACAGCCAATGTGTGAAATTTAGAACACAGTCCACTAACAAAAAGAAAATTAAGTAATCTCATGTGAAAATGACCCTGAAATATTTTTAGCACTCACGTGATTTTTTTTTAAATTTATTATGTAAAAGCATTAAGTTAAAATGATAAAAAAACAGCTGAACTGCTTGCTAAATAACCACTTTACTTGAGTAATAAACACGTTAGCCACGTGGAGAAGTGTGCCATTAAACCCACCGTCAAAGAAAGTTATGTCAGTTAAGAATTCGTAAACTTCTATAGTTTGCCAATAAGAAAAGAAATATAACTTTATTAGTTGTAAATTTCCTCAATTAACTTCATTTCACTAATTTTCCTCGCCTCACTACGAGTTGCCATATACACTTTTTATGTAAGATTTATCAACCCCTATCTTGTGCTAAGAAACCTCCACCGTATACATACATACTATAATTTTTCGCACTTTGCAATTGCTATATTTGCTTATGTAATAGATTTTTTAAACAATTTCCAATTTCACTTTTCTCTCCGCCTTTTTGCTAAACTTTTTTTCGTCGCAATTTAAAACTACATTACGTTATAAAAGCAGTAAATCAATTTTAGCACACCCACATACACCTTGGCATATTATACAGATATACATAATTAACGAAAATTTTCTAGAATTTTTTTTTTGATCACTACAAATACCCACTGTACTTACATTGAACACAAATACAACTCGACTAAATTTTAGCAGGCCATGTGAAATTCATCGCGCCAATATCAGCTGGCTTCCAGCAAAAAGCAACCATGTGCATTGACAATTGGAAAACTTGCAAAGCAACACTGACGAGCTTAGCCAGGGAGTACACTATTGACTTTTGATATTAATTTTTTTGCTGTTGCTGCGCGAATTTATTTGTTTGGAAATTAATTTTGTATTTAAAAGAATTTTAATCTTTTATTTTCATAGTTAGACGCTTATTTTGGTTTATTTAAACATCTTTGACCGTAGAAAATTTGTTAATTCTAATTGGCTGGGAGTAGGTTTCAAATAGTAGATTATGAAAACTTATAGTAATAAATATTTCTCTTGCATGGTTGCATTGCATTGGCCAGAGTCAACAACCAGCCAGAACAATATTCAAAACTATATAAAATTGCTATTTCTGTTTGCGATCAGCCCTCGGTAAGGAATGTCGGCCCCTCCGCGCTCTTCATAAAAAGCCATCGGCCGTTCGTCGGCGGCGTAGTATGGATTCCACTCGTACAATACTCTTCTTAACACAGGAGTAGGGTTGTTATGTGACTGTCCCAACAGCCAAAGTAGGTTCAAACTAAATTACTACAACTCTATCGTCCAAGCAAAGATTGTGGGTGTTACTTAAAGCGCTTTAACAAGGGAAATCTATCAGATTTGGGCAATTAAATGTGTCAACACATAGTGTAAGTGCGTGAGAACATGCAAAGAGGCAATAAACAGATTATCACCGGATAACACAATGAATATCACTTAACCCTTAGGTAACACCGACCTTTTAGCAGACCTTTTAGCAGCGTCTTCAAACGTTGTTTAAAACAGTGGAACCCAAGGGAACATTTAAGGTCTTGGAGCGATTCCAACAAATTCTTTTTAGCACTAAGCAAAAGATAATTTAGCATTCTTGTAGGTGTACTGACGTCGCTTCTACCCCTAAGATGTCATCTCCAGAAGCTAGGTAAGATGGAATTGGCAGAGTAAAGAGCTTGCACGGAGGATAAAGAAACAGGCTGGAGTATTACCTTTGTGAGTGCCCGGTCTTCAGCCGTTGGAGACGTGAAATCTTCTACGATACTCCGAGCTCCAACCTTATGGAGATGGGTACGAATGGGTGGAAGCAGCTGAACTTTTCGCAAAATCGTGATTGGGATAGTCAGGTGAATAATACTGTTGAGTTCAAGAGATTAATTTTAGTAGATATGTTCAATGAGATAACTGGATACCGTTTAATCAAAATTTTAAGAAAAATTGTTATGGATCTTCCATTCGCCCCATTAAAAAAATCGCTTATATAATCCAATATTACCGGCGATCGCCGATGCCGAGTAGGTAGCAGTGCGTACCACCAATCGGGAGGCCGTGGTTCGAGTCAAGTTCCGACCAAGATCTCAAAAATTATTGAAAAATATCTATAATTCCTCCCATTTGTTGGAAAAACATCAAGGCGCACAACAGATATTGGAGAAGGGGCTAGGCCCGACTAATCAAAAGCTGACTCGTCAACAGTTGGTTTTACTAGAACCTAACAAGGGATAGATCGCTGCCGGTGCATAAAATTGGTTTTCAGTTAAGAGTCTTGACACTTCTAACAACAACTGCTTAGAAGGTATTTGGAGAATTCTAGCAATAACGTACATGGGCTGGTTGATCCATACGAAATTTGTGTTCTTTTCAATCTTCATTTTGTTAATAAATTTGCGTGAAACGAGCTTCATAAACTCCGAGAGACGTGCTGAATACTTTACTATATTCTTAAGGGTGTCTTTAGTGCTAGAATATTAGCAAATTAAGCTTTTTTCGACAATCCCGCTGAATGTCGTCAACCAGCAAAGAGGTCACAATATAAGAACATATTTTTCGAATTTATTAAGCATTCAATTTCCATAGATAAATTTGTTTAAACGCCATAAAATCATTAATAGAAATATGTTTGTATGTACATATGTAATTTTATTTAGCGGTTTTTAAATACGCAATAATATCGGCCCGCTCTTCAGCTTTCTTCAGCCCTGCGAAAACCATTTTTGTACCTGGTATGAATTTCTTGGGGTTCTCCAGATACTCAAATAGCGCATCATCCGTCCAAGTTACACCTTTATTTTTATTAGCATCGGTATATTTGTAATCACCAAAGGAACCACTCTTCCGTCCAATCACACCGAAAAGATTGGGTCCGACCTTATGTCGTGCTCCCTTCTCAATGGGATGGCATTGTGCACATTTTTGTATGAAAATTTTCTTTCCATTTTCCGCATTTCCCGCTGGAATACCCATGGTTTTGAATATTGTTTTTTAATCGAAATTTGATTGTAATTTTTTTCTTCGAGGAAGACAAAAATGCGAAAAAGATTTTTTTTACTTCAAATTACATTGAAAAGAGAATTGAAAATAAACAACGTGAGAAATTTCAGGAAAAAAAATGAATTGTAATTGCTAAATATTTGTTTTTTTTATTTCACTTAAATTCATTTAGTAGGATTGCCACTTTTAAAGTTTTTACATTTTCATTGATTCAAATATTGTGATTGGTACTTTTTGAAATTCTAACGGTTAATGTGACTGCCATTCAAAACGTTCAGTCAATGCTCCTAAAAAAATAATCATCCGTCTAGACTCCTACATAATCCGCAATCAATAAAATAGTACACAGCTTACGAAGCTCCTGTGATCCGCAATACTCCAATGGGTTATGAGAAATCTCGTCCCATTCAGGCTCTCATGAACACATTACTTTCGGCAGCCTCAGTTTTTTTATTCGGCGTTCGTATTTTAGTTCGGCATCTTTTCGACGAAAGAGTGTTTGGTTTACTTGGTCACACGTTTAAAGCCAAATTAGCAACAACCCGCCATTCATTTCCTATTTTCGCTGTTTGGAGCCAATTGGAAATACCAAGTATGGCCAGATCCTTTTCTACCGGGAGGTCCTCGTCTTCCTCTGGATCCACCGGTGGTTACCGCATCGAACACTTTTAGAGCTAGAGTATTCTTATCCATCCGGATAACATGACCTAGCCAGTATAGCCGCTGATTCGCTGAACTATGTTAATGACGCTGTATATCTCCTACAGCTCATCATTACATCGACTGCTAGATTAGCTGTTCTCAACGCGCAGAGGATCATAATTCTTATGCGAGACCCTTTACTCGAAAACTTCCAACGCTGTCTCATCAGTTATTGTCATTGTCTATGCCTCTCCACCATATAGAAATATAGCACGACGGAAATGATGAGTGACTTTTAGAGTTTGGTTTTGTTTGGTCTTGTTAGTGGAGAGAGGACTTTACTTTTCAATTGCCTACTCAGTCCAAAGTAGCAAGTGGGCAAGATGGATTCTGAGTTGAATTTCTAGGCTGACATTGTTGTTGGTGTTAATACTGTTTCCAATATAGACGATTTCCAAGTTATGACTGTCAACAGTGACTTGGGAGCCGAGTCGCGAATGACACCGGACGTTGATGATGGAACACTTTGGCGTATGGAAGATTATAGTCTGAAACGTTGTAAGTGGCACGATATTTGGAATCAAACTAGCTCCAAATGATCATTAAAAGGTCAGGCGCGTAGAAATTGTATTGTAAGACGAAGAAAGACGGCTACCTCTTCCCCCTTGTTCTCTGTTAAGAAAAGGATACGCTGTCAGGGTAGAATCTCTGAGGAAAGTAATCTTGATATACCTAAGGCTCTTTATGGTTGCCTGAAATGGAGGTTGAGAATCTGACCGTAAGCGGCCGCTCCTAAGCCATTGGGTATTTTCATTATCCTCCGCCGCGTATCCCAACTATGCGTTTGCGAACAGTTCTATAGATTTTGTGTGCCCTTTTATATTCTTCCAACCGTCCAACATGCACACCTCCGTAAGCCTAGAGCTGAGAGCATCGTTAAAGATGTGATGTCTCAATCGGTTGAAGGCCAGACACACCGTAGCGTAGTGTTTCACGCTCTGCACTCAGCTGATCCCACTTTACTTAGCAGATGGATGAAAAGTCAGTACAACCCTGGCTGCTCCACACTAATTTGTTGGTACGTCCTACGGTTTGTAGTGTTCCTCCATGGTTCATTGCTTTAAAAAACGTTTGAAATCACTGAAGTGTCTGAGATAGTCGATGGGGACAATCTTGTAAGCAGTGCCAGTTCGTCTTTCTTTTTCATGGCAGTCTGAATCCGTGTGACCTGGGGCCCATGTGATATTCACTGTGTTTTTCCGCAATATTCTTTAAATGGCCTCTTTATATGGTCTTACACATTCGGACTTCGAGCTTATACACTTAATGGCCCAAATTGCTGCATGGCTCTAGTCAAAGTGAGTTTGAAGATAACTTTGGTTATTGGGACGATCTCAGAAGAGTCCTATTTCTGCGCCTACATTGAATTTAGGCCCTTCAATATAGATATCATGTTGACTTTTCGGCAGTTTGCTGAAGCAGCTATCCATTCGTTATCGCAGGGCTCGTTATGAATGACTCCCTGATATTGAGCATTTCTGTATTTCATCTACCCGGTGTGTCCCAAAAATAACCGAACTTTTTGGATATAAAATAGTAAAATACACATTATATTATCTTTGAAAGTTATTATTTATTCAAAATAGGTTCCATTTGACTCAACACAACGTTTGGAACGATCAACCAACGCATGCATAGATTTTTTTATGTCATTTATAGAAATATTCTTCAGTACCTCGGTTACGGCTGCTTAATTTTTTTCAATTTCTTTTTTAATTTTTTAAACTTCAATTTCAATTTTTTTTTCAAGTTTTACACAAAATTTTATATTTGCTCTTTTTTTTTTTGGAACCATTAGCACACTTTTGGTTTTATTGAAATGGCTGTCACTTTTACATCTGTCATCCGACTTACATGAAGTCAGGTGCGTTTGAAAGAGGATGAATGTATCCATTTAATGTTGCAAATTTTCAATAGATGGCGCTGAATGTTGTATGATTTAAATATAAAGTTCGGTTATTTTTGGGACACACCGGGTATACAAATACTTCATTGTGGAAAATTGCGAAGTAGAGAGCAATCGCCAGTAGCTACTCAATAATAAAGTAGGTGTTGTTTCTTTTTCTGCAGGATATAACAAAAATATTATACATATGTGCATATGTATGTATGTACACGTATATAGAGGATTTCCTGGCAGACTGCGTGACTGTGGCGCTTCAATTAAGTTGCGTTTCTTCTGTTGTGTTTACGAAACCCCAAAGCGATTTGTTACTGTTAAGCCCACTCCTCATTATCATTACAATAAGTATGGTTGTATATATGTATGTATTAATGTATGTTATATAAACAGCCGAAAAGGCGTGTTTGGCATGTTTTTGCTTCGGATATGGTTTTTATTATTCTAGCGACCTTGAAATGTGACTTGCTGGGCGAGTGTTTAACTGATATGCTTCATGGTGGACCTCAAAGGTCATGCGAAATTTTTATATATATATATTTATGTAAGTGCGTGTATTCAAATAATATATAAGTCATACATAATTGTACATTTGTAAGGAAATGACGGAAGGAACTTGTGGGGGAAGGGGGTTATTTGATTTACCCAAAGTTTGTTATAACATAAGAATTGCTGCTTAGAGCATACTCATTCTTCATTCTTTCTCAAAAAATTAAAAGTTTATGACGTTAAATAAATTTTCGAAAAATTCCGACGGCAAATTCGAGCAACCTACATATGTGGCTTTTGATCTATTAAATGAAAATCCACTAGATATATTCGAAAAATCTTGGAAAATGGACATCCAGAGAACTGAATACGGAAGAATTAGTACTAAGACGATAACTCTGTAATGATGTAAACGAGTGAACTTAGATTAAGTGATATAAAGAATTTTTAATCTGCTCCTCGATCGCTTTGAGGCTGACTAGAGCTGACTAGGACTAGCGCTTTCTAGTTTTGGGGCTTTGAATAATAGCTTTACTTTTCTACTGAGTAGCACAGACCGCTGCGCCCATTCTTACTTTCTGGCAGTGAAGAATAGGTAAGCAGTTATCACTCTCTGGCTTGGAACATTGAAATATACGTACATGGATGATTCGAAATTTGATCGTAAAGTGTGTGGAAGGTTTTCCCGCAACTCTCATTCAAGTTACCGCACCGTTGCAATGTTTTCCTGGGCAAAATGTGCACTATAATGGAAACTGTGAAACACATTAAACCCGAACTTCCCTGACCATCAGACAACAATTAAAGATTCAGGCTGAATTACGATAAACCCCACAATCCTAATGGACTCTGAAGGAACTATTCAGAAGATGGTTAAATAGAGCAGACCATCTCTCGTTTGGATATGCTATCCCATAGAACAAGCGGAGAACTGTATGGCAGCCGAATTTACTGGCTAATTCTCCCGTATAAGAATCGATTTGGTATGACTTTTGCTACAAGCAAGTCGTTGTCAACAAAATAATACCGGATAAGGCCGTATAGCTTATATTCTTGGAGAATTGAGGACATTTCAAATGTGATTAGTTATCAAATTGGACACATCATTAAAGCAGTACATCTAGTAAATTTGGTAGTTCCTTTCAGAAGATACTTCAGGAGCGGTAAAAATAACGAGAATGAGAAGACTAATTTTCACCGGTAATTGTACTGCTTTAAACAGTATTAGCCCTAGGATTAGGATCTTGTCAACAGGTGCTACTTTATATTGAGTAGACAATTGAAAGCTAAGTCCACTCCGGCTTTGAAATTTTTCGACGCAAAACCCGCTGGTGGAAGCAGAGAAAAAAGAACCCTTGCACTTCGTTGGAATGATCAAGTGGAACAGGACCGTGCTGAACTTGGTATTTCCAATATAAAAGCCGCTCTTATGGAAGGCTTTGCGATGGGATGGAAGCCAAGGTAAATTATAATAGCCAGTTGGCTAGGAATGGGCTGATGGATCGGTGTTGCTCTTTACATGGGTAGTAAGACCCTTCTCTTCAGGCGCCATTGACTTGCTGCGTTGTTGTTGTTGGCCTAATTGTGTCTATTATAGAATAAATACCCGGTACTCCGAATGAATTAGCTGGTAGGGATTCCTTTGAATGAAGTATGGCGCCCGATAACCACTGAAGCGATTTTCGGCCGAGATCCTCCTCCAATTTGTGATTTTGCGTCTTGAGGTTTTTCCAACAAATGGAGGCACCTACAGTTTATTCTAAGAATTTTTATGAGAAGCCTTTATTTCATGTCAAAATTCCATTCGGAGGGCTTCACATTCCCTGCCGAGGGGCGACCGCAATTAGAAACCTTAGTTTTCTATAATTTTTGGATGTTGGTCGAACCATGTATTATATGATAATGAAAACTATTTGAGATATAGCTCCTCTACAGAGTCCTTTTCTAACTAATGCAGTCGATTATAGCTGAGCTTTACTTTTTCTTTATTGTTTCTATTCTCAACATCTATGTAGTGGCATATGATCGTATAAAAGAATATATATATATATTAATGTATGTATGTATTTATGCATGTCTTTCATATAAAATACTCTTCGTGAGGTTTGGTCTGATTACGTGTTCTTCTTTCTGCATTGTTTTCTTTATTTCTTATTGCGACGTCTTATTTATTAAGTCACGTCACAATTCGAATGGAATAAAATGTACGTATGTATGTGTGTATGTATGAATGAATATGTAATTGTGTCGTTAAAGTCGAACTCACTGAAACAATAAACATTTCTTTCCCACAAAGTTTGGATCTCCAAAAAATTCTCAGGACAAATCACTAGTTTGCAGTAGCAATTACATATATATTACGTAACTAAATTATATATTTAAACCTATAATTTAATAAAATAGTTTTTAGAGTTTTTACTTGAAAATATTTCGGTGAAGATTTAATACTCTTTCTAATATGCAGCTGACGATCAATCGTCTTCCGGTTTCCATCATATACACTGAACTGTGCCTAAGAACTTTAAAATTTTATTGACAGTGGGTTCTCACTTCAGATCAGATTGAATTGCACTTTTAAGCTCGGATATGTGAGGACTTACAGCTACTAAACTGAGTTTCGGCCCTTATGGAGATCTTGATGTCTTTAATAAAGGTTCTCAAAGAGCTATACTCTCATTACAAAATTCCCTCTACATTTTTGATACTTAGCTATTATATTTTCATTGAATAATATAATAATTAAATACAATTAATGTTAAATTTAGCTAGCTGTCTGTCGACGACTTCTTCCTCTATCAGCCTTCCTCCTGGGAGTGTTGCTATACAAGACATAAGATCAATTTCCTGAAGTACCTACATATCTGGTCACGGGGGAATAAAACTTTCTGTTCATCAATCTGTAGTTCTTCACTGTGGTAGGACACCTTCCGGTCAATATCTTCTTGATTCTCTTGGAATAAGACTAAGTATCGTTACTTAACATTTCGTTGAAATATTCGTTTTTAATTCTAGACTAATGACCGTGTCCGTCTATAAAGAGCAAATTGTTGTATGCTGTCGGACCCTCAGCGAGAGTCTTCTATATCCAATTCAGACCTGCTCTCCTTGGATAGTAAAATATTTAGTAGAAAGATTATAATACCTCTTCATCTCAACCAAATATAGTTTGGGTCGACTCGATTGCTGTAACTAATATGATGATGATTGTAAGAGTTTCAAGCCTGATTAGAGAAATAAAAAATTTATAGAAATACCTATGTGGTAATCTCTTTGCAAGAAGTGTGCTACTGACATAAGCACACAATTTTATCAGCATTTAAGTTTTAAGCCGCCCCTGAATGACTGATTAATTTTGCCGTGAAGCTGTTATTTTCTATGCCAGAAAGAAATACTGTCGGGGGTATTTTATGCCGAGAGTGATTGTATTAAAAATGTATTCTTTTTACATGTTGATCTGCTTGAAATTGGAAACCAAAATTTCCTGCTTTTAGCAAGCACTAACATCATTATTATCACTCAGAATTCCAAATATGACTTTAATGGAATTAGCCTAGAACAGTTTTTTTCCCACTTTTGACAATTAAAAATTTCATAAATCACTTCGACGACTAAAACAAACTCGAAAATGCCTTACTCTCGCGATTTAAAAGTTATTTATTGGAAACAAGTCGACTCCGTACCCTGGTTTCAGGCTAATTCGCCGAACACCTACTTCACATAATCTACTCCTTTCGCCTGAAAGTATAGAGACAACAGAAGTCGCATCACTAAGATTCATAGAAAGTGCACCTTATTTAGCCAATTTTTGGTAGTTTTATTGCGTAGAGTGCCCTAAAAAGATTCGAGTTAGATCAAAAATTTCAGATTTTATAAGAAACGAGAAAGAAGAGCTGTCTTCAGCCCTGCCTTTATACCTTTCATGACCATAATAAATTTATGGTATATCGGGGCATGTCATAATCCACTTTTGGGATATCACTACATAGAATTCGACAAAATTATGTTATATGTAGGTCCGCTTAATCGGACATAGATCCTGAATATATTTATTTTCCATATAACATACCTTCTTTTTTGAATGTTCTGTGGGCTTAATATACAAGGGAGCGTTTTTATGTTCGCGGAATGGGGGTTAAGGTGGAAATAGAACATATAAGATTTTTTTCTTTCTTCAATATATTCACCTGGCGGATATATTTTTCAGGTTTTAATTTATTTATTCTCTTCTTTATTTATATTTTCCATTGGGTTAAGGTTTTCAAACGGATGCTTGTTGGTTACCCAGGGGATACTTGGTCTAAGACCGGAAGTCGTGAGCTGCTTGAACCATATGCAAAAGAATCGTTTCTGGCCACTACTAGGCGAATGGCTGTCAAAAACTTTCTACACTTGCTTGAATTTCTGCACATGGCCCCATCCCTCAATTAATTCATTTTTACCCTCTTAAAAAATGTTTTTTCTTTGTACAGTGAAACTTCCCCTAACGGACACCTTACAACAACCATCTTGCGTTGACCTTAGTCATGCCAAAATGATCGTGCAAGATTTTAAAAATCAGATTACTGCAGGAAGTTGTTTCTTCTTTAGTCGAGCTTCCTCGAGGACAATTTTTTCATCTTTTTGTATACGTTCTGGCGTAATCACCTTCTCGATGCTCCTACCCGGCCCTGGGGCAGTCTTTAAGTAAACTTTGTACCTTGTATCTCATGGGCTCTCCCGGAAAAGAGTCGCCATAAACCACTGGCATCTCATTCATTACGATCGCAACTGATTTTCCTTGCTTGGTAAGGAACTTTATAACGGCACGATATTCGATTGTTTTCCATTTTTCACTTTTCACTGCCGAACAATGAAAGCTCGCATTTATACCAATTATGAGTCACTGAACACCTTACGATCCTAATAAGAATAATCATCTGCCACAATCCTCTTATGCCACGAACAAAAAAACACTCCAAATTGGTTCCACACGACCTAAGTCTTCCTTACTTGCTATTATTATTTAGGAAAAAAATACATTCCATAAATCGACATTATTATTTAAATGGAAATTTCCCAATTAGATTAAAACATCTTGAACTTAGGGATCAACATATGAATACACATACATATACCTATATATGTGCTTAACATATGTATGCATGCATTTGTAGGTTTGCAAATTTTTGTTTAAATGTGAAAAAAATAGTGGATTGGACCACTTGTATTTCATACTAATATAAATATTTTTTTTTTTTGGGTCAAAAATGCCGCAGATCAACTGCAACTGCAAAGAAGTCTGCAAGTTGAAGTTAAAACATGTACCTATGTATGTATGCACATACTCGTATGTACATAAATTCCTAAAAAGTAAATAAGTAATTTTGTATGCCATTTTTGGGCCGTGAGTAAAAATGCTATTATAAAAGTATTTCCCTATACTTGTAGAAACATACATACAGAAATATATTCACATAAATAGTTGAACGTGCAACCTGATATTCTACATAGAATCACTGCGATTTCATGCCGTGTCTGCGTCGAATATCTAATGAAGGCCTAATGATGGCCACGGCGCGCCGATTCTAATTTATAACCAAACTGGGCATTTCATTCCACTCCTTCAGGAGAGAGAGAGAGAAATTATATATACCATATAAGGGGTTTGCCAATAAGAGGTGTTTTTTGAATAACCTGCCATTCGAGTAGATGTCACCCACGAAGCTGTAATTTTTTGACATTTGACAAGTAAAAACTTCGCCAGTAATAAATCTGGAACGATACACGCTTCAACAATGCATTGAAATTATTAAAATTCACTATAAAAATGGTGAAAACATGGCAGAGACGACTATTGTGAAGCAACTTGTTGGACCATAATAAAGAAATTGGTCAAAAAATGGAGCTGTTAACATAAATTAGTGATGTGAAGAATAAAACACATGCACGTCGCTCAAGAACAACTAAGAATATTGCTGTTGTAGTACAAAAAGTTCAGTTAACTCAAGAACTAATACCGATCGATCATCAACTACGTTGTGTCTTTGCTGATTGGGGTCTTGAAATGCATAAAAATGATCCAAAATTTCATCGAGAAAGCATCTAGACTGATAAGACCCATTTTCAACTCGATGACTACGTCAATAAGCAAAACTGTCGCATCTGGTGCTCCGAAAAACCGAAGATTTATTGTTGAAAAGACTCCATCCTCAACGTGTAACTGTTAGGTATGGTTTATGGACCGATGGGATCATTGGTCCTTATACGAGTATGTATAATTGACGCTTTATAACCGTTGAAGCGATTTTCGGCCGAACTCGTCGTCCAATTTGTAATTTTGCGGGTTAATGTTTTTCCAACAAATGGAGGGACCTATAGTTTATACTAAGCCGCCTCCGAACGGCTGATGGTTTTTTATGAGGAGTCTATATTTCATGTCAGAAGTATACTCGGAGGGGTTGACATTCTCTGCCGAGGGGTGATAGCAATTAGAAAATTTAACGTAATTTTGTATTTAAATTAATTTTCTATAACTTTTGGATGTTGGTCGTACTAGGATTTGAACACGGTACGCACTGCTAACCACTCGATCAACGCGTCTGTCATTGGACCTTACTTTTCCGAAAATGAGCCAGCAGCAACAGTTATGGCGAATGGATCGAGAGATGATTAATGATTTTTATAGCCGGAATTGGTTGTTATTAATCTGGACAGCTTTTACTTTCAACAAGACGGCACAACGTATCCACACCAGCAACGAAATCATCGGTCTTTTAAAGGGAAGTTGCCAGACCGTGTTATCTCTCGAAGAGGTCACCGAGATCTTGTGATTTAACACCTTGCAACTGCTTCCTTAGGGGCCACATGAGAGATAAGGTCTACGCCAACAGACCAACGTTGAGTCAAGACCTATAAGATGGAATTCGTGAAGCTATTGAGGGCAAACAGCAGCCAATTTGGGATTCAGAGAGAGGATATGGGTCTGTAAGTGTAGGCGTGGCGGCCGTTTGGCTGATATTGTTTTCCATAGTTAATGGCATATCTTCTTCTAAACAGCCGATCATTTATCTCAGAAAATCCCTTTGGTTTTGGAATATCAGAATAACACCTCTTATTGGAAAACCCTTTATAAAAAGTAAATTTAAATGATTAAAAAACGCTAAAATTGAAACTCGGCTGGAAAGTATAAAGGTGAATTAGAATTTTTATTCTTTGCCAGCGCGCTCGCTTACAAACATAAATCACTTAAAAAGCATGTATGTATGTATGTATGTACAACAATTATAATAATTAGTCATTCTTTTGGAACTATATGTATGTATGCACATATGCCCAAAAAGATTTGTATATAATTATGTAAGTGTAATATGAGTATGTATATATGTATTTATGTACATAAATACGTAGTAGATATTTTTGAGTACAATACATTGATTGCAAGTAGCCACCGCCGCCGCCGCCGCCGCCGCGTACGATCACATTGAGTAATCAGCCAAAAATACATTTGTGCAACCGCCAACCCGACCAAGCCAAATGTAAATGGAGTAATAAAAATTAAAAAAAAATTAAAAAAAAAAAAATAAAAATAAATAAAAATCTAACCAATTTAATGATTCTCAAGCAGCGTACACACATTCGTTTACAAGAACTAATTTTTAAAAACATTTTTATGATTGTAACGACACCAAATGTGGGACAGTCCGTGTGCTCCACACAACGCGACGCTTACGCGCCAGCTCGATTTCGGGAGCTTTTTGCATTGAGCAACAGCAAACACTGCCGTGTGTGAGTGTGAGCACTCAAGTGTTGTTGCTTTGCGTTTTTTTCTTTTAATTTTCTTTTACGATTTTTCTTTTCTTGTTCTATGGAGACCATGTGTAGTGTACATACATACATACATATGTTGTTGGCGCTGTTGATTTTGCAATTGAAATGATGTCATTTGGCAGCCGTTGGTGCGCGGCGCTGCCGGTTTGGGGGCGGTTTGGGGGTTATGGAAATTTAGATTTATGTGCTCGTTGAGATTGATAATTTATTAACGGTTTTAGTGTTTGATTATTGAAATCGGCAATTTATTAATTCGTATATACATATGTACAAATGAAAATAAATAAATAATTTTAGAAGGAAATATTTTACACGATTTTTGTGAAGCATGTTTATTAAGATAAATACCATCTATAGGTATATGTATATATGTGCATGTGCATAATTTCTTATGAAATTTATGTGAAAACATAGTACATACATATATATATATATGTATTTTCCATATTGTCGTAGGTCTGATGCTCCTTATCTAGACCCTTTGTGGTCCCTTGTAGTGCCAGATGGTGATCCGTTTTATTGCGTTCTAAAGTAGATGTCGTATAGTAAGACAACGCATTTCGTGAAGTTTAAGAGAGTCTCAATATCCAGTTTTGAAGCCGCCTCTAGTTCTTTACAATGCGAAGCTCCCAAATACATAAGACGGCTAAGGCCCCACAGAAACAGAGGAGGAGTTCTAATGTTTCACTCATGTCGTCCTCTCCGCAGTACCTACAGATGTCACTGACGCTAGGAGCCATTCAGCTTGCATCCTGTTCCAAAAACTGTCCCACAGGTTTTACGTGTAAGTATGAAATAAGTATTTCCTTTGTTGTTATTTCACATGATCTTGCTGGTTTTGCATGTCGCTGAAGCGTTCCATTTCGGCGGCCGCAATAGCTGAATGGTTAGCATTGCGTACTGCCATTCTGACGGCCAGAGTTCGAGCCCTGGTTCGATCAACACCTACAATTATAGAAAAAAAAAATTTCTAATTGCGGTCGCTCCTCGGCAGCTAATGTCAAGCCCTCCGAGTGTATTTCTGACATGAAATAAGAAGCTCCTTATAAAAATCCATCGGTCGTTCGGAGGAAGCTTAGTATAAAGAGTAGGTCCTTCCATTTGTTGGAAAACATCAAGACGCAAAATCATAACTTTGAGGAGGAGCTCGGCCGAAAATCGCTTCAGTGGTTACAAAGCACGCCAAATATTTATATATACTTATATATATATATAATGTGTTCCATCTTTCCGACACCCAGCTCTTTCGGAGATTTCATGTAGATGACGGTGGAATATTCTGTACGGGTTCGCTAGCGGGATGGCTTATAGACAGCAGTTAACTCTCGGCCTTATCTAATATATATGAACGCTAATATAAATAATAGTAAATTCCTTAGAACAAAATGTACCTCCAGACGGATAAAGAGTCGGAAGACACAACGATAAGCCCGGAATCTCATTACAAAAGCTTTTGCGATGACTTTCGGCCACAACTAAAACCAATTTTGAGGGTGGACTATTCTAATATCGACTTGAAGACAACGACGCGGCGTATCGTAAAATGGCTCCAGTCGACTTTGAGGACTTCTCATTATCGCTAAAGTTGAAGGCAGTTGGCTAAGAGTATGATCTTGACGTCCGGTCAGCTTATTGCTGACTAAGGTTAGAATGTAAACGGCTATCCTTCTGATATTTTTTATTTCTTCACTGCCGAGTCCAATCCTATCTCCCAAATTTAATGGCGACAGTTTTTACCAACGGCGGTACATTCTAAGTTAAACTCGTGTCAGTAATGTAACATCGAACTTATGAAACCCATGGTTACTTAGCACAACTATCATCTTGATATGGGGTGGAGTCATTGCCTACGTTGATGATATCGCTATAGCATAGGGAGACAAGTTTCCTTTGTGACTTAATGCTGGAAACACTTAGGAAGGTATCGTCCATGCCTACCCCTTAAGATCTTTGTGTCAACTCAAACAAAGTGTAACCAGTGCTATTTACAAGAAGATATAAGATCCTCGCTATCAACCCACCGGCGCTGCACGATATCCAACTTAGGCTAGAGACGATAGCAAAGTTTATATGAGTTATGTTAGAAACTAAACTGGGGAGATAACATAGTTCAAAGACACGAGAAGGCTGCCCTCGCTCTCTCTACATGCAAAAGAGCAAGCCCCAGGATTTGTCGATGTAATACAGAGCTATTGTGTAGTGGCCAGCTATGAATAAATCTTCAAATACTAATTTTATGGGCAAGATTCAAAGATGTGCGGTAATGTAATATGTATATATCAGTGGGTCACTAGGAAGCATGCCAAGTGCTTCTCATTGGACTTTGTGGTATATCAGTCGCCAGCAATACCCACACTTCATTAAATAGGATCAAATCAATGAATAACTCAGCTAACACTCGAAAATATTGGTTAAATACGATTTCATACCAAGCTATACAGATCCATGCGGCCCAATTACATTAACGGAAAATTACTTCAGAACACGAATTCCTAGTAGGAACCTGACCATTGCAGTGTCTTTCAGGCAGAACAAATCGAAGCCATCTTTAAAGATATTTTCTGCTACAGAGGAGCAGCAATAAAAGCACTGGGCTGCCATTCACTAAATTCCAAAAATGCGTTGGACTATCGTCGGTCTTTACAGGAGATGGCCAAATAGAATAGACTGTCTTTTACGTGGGTTCCTAGTCATAGAAATATCGACGGAAACTGTAAGGTGAATAAATTTGCTAGGTAAGATGCGATCAAACAGATTCTTCTTCTTCTTACAAGCTGCTTCTTTAGAAATTTACTTATAAGCAATCTACGTCTAGGTGGAATGAAACTACAACCTTACGAGATATGTACTTCCTCAAAAGAAGGGGCAGTCTGATAGGATGACATGCAGAGGGACTAGGGGTTTCCTTAAGGAGATACTGCAGAATCTGCAATCATTATGAGGAGGAGAAAATGATCACCTATCTCTGCGACTGTCCTGTTTTGGGTTTCGGAATTTCGAGACCCTACTTCTGGATGGTCTACCGAAGATAGCCGACATCAAAGTCATGAATCTATTGAGGTTTAGTTGAGAGTCCTAATGGTTGGATAACGAAGTCTAATAGTCAAGTTTATGTGGAATTACAATGAATCTTAGTCTAGCCTAAATGTAATGATGGTTTAGATTGGTAGCCACTACAACCTAATCTAACCTATTGTCTTGATGTGGCAGTAGCAAGCTGCGCACCTCTTCATCTACTCATCTAAATTTTTATTTCCTTTCCAACTTAAGGACAAAGCACTTTTCTGGGTCATCCTGGTGAAGGGTATTGATTGATTTTTTTCTTTTAAGGTAATTCGTTACCATGTCTCTTATCAAATAACTGTGCACTTAATGCAATTTCAAATTGACAGCTATTCGTACCTTTGTAGTCAAAATGTTGAATGTTCAATTTTACGAAGGGTGGAAAGAAGTATGAAGTGTTTACAAAATTTCCTTAACTAATTGAGGATGTCGCGTAACTCTATGTCCAGCCACAAACTCTCATACTCTATTTATGTAGTTGAAACACAAGCATTTCAAATATTCAAAAAGGACGGGAGTAAACTCATACACGCGTATGAGTATTTCTGACAAAAGGAGAAGACAACAAAACTGGCCTATTGACAGTCACTCCTTAGGAGTTGTAGCAATTTTGTTTAGTATTAAAACAAACAAATATTTTAGTTTCCAAATCCTACGAAAGAGCACATTTCTCTAGTACGTAGTGCTGTATTCATGCTCTTGGAGTCATTTATCATGCTTCTGTTAATACTTATATATTGCCGAAATACTAACCAAGCAAACCATGGATGAGAGCACCACAAGATTTATGGACTGTAGCTTATTAGTGCAATACTTCAAAAGATGTACGAAGTACAAGATTTATGACGACATTGGCATAGTCCAATGAATTGTAATGCGGCGACAATGCTGAGTAGGTCACGTTTCTCGAGCTGACACAGTTTAATACGACATCTGTCGGTGATGTCACTTTTACTTTCCTTGAAATACAAAGGGAAGGGAGCTTTCGAAGGGACACCAAATGACTCTCTTTTGTGAATTCGCTCAGAATCTTAAAGTTGTAACATTAGCACATGAATTAAGATTTATAACAAGCTAAATGTAGGGATAATAGTCTTGTTAGTCACATGTTAGTTTAGGTTGTGGTGGCTATCGATATAACGTATCGGTTACAATTAGGCTTGAATAAGTCCCATTGTGATGTCTTAAAAACTTGACTATTACGCTTCGTTATGCAATCACTTCTATTGAATCTCATTAGATCCATGGCTTTGACGTTGGCTATCTTCGGTAGGCCATCCAGCAGTAGGGTCATAAAATACCGTGACTTAGTCTTGCCCAAAGCAGGATAGTCGCGTATGATATGGGCAATCGTTTCCTCCTCCTCATCATGCTTGCTGCTTCTGCCGTAACTGAAAAAAGGATAATACTTCTAACACCGAACTCCTGTAAGGCTCCTATTACTTCTTAAGAAGTACATATTTCGTGATCTCTTTTTATTTTAATGTGATCTTTTCGTGGACCGAAATTCTTCTAAAGGTATTGTCTTCAGTTGACAAAAGTTCATACATTTTAACCCCATTTTTGACCACATCTTATGTGCGAGGGAGGCGCAGATAAAATAATAAATATTACTAGCTCTACCGAAGTGAAAAATCCTTAGGCCTAAGATTGCATGCATTCAATGTACAATGAAATGGTAAAATCAATACTCGGTTACATCTTATATTAGATTTACATACATATCTTTTTTGAGGATGTTCATGTCGTCGTTGGTACTTAATTAATCAACCAAGTCATTCCTTACCGAGAGGCAACCGCAATTAAAAAAATTAACTTAATTTTTTATTTAAATTAATTTTCTATAATTTTTGGATGTTGGTTGTACCAACCTTCCGAATGACAGTACACAATGCAAATTACTCGGCTACCACGGCCGCCATAAGCCAACATTTCGGGAAACTCTGGTTTTGACGCTGTCGGTTGACGTAATAAGGTGCGTGTAGCTTGTCCGAGGATATTGGATCTTCTTTAGTGACCTAAACACCACTTACGCGATTTTAGTTGAACTAACAACAATGCGCCATTCCTACCTTCTTTTTCGATGTTTGCCATCAAGAGATGTCTCCTCTTCCTTTGCTTTCACCGGTGGATGGTGCGTCAAAAACCTTCAAAGTTGGATGAGATCCATTCCGACCACATGACATAGTCAGCTTAGCCGCTATTTCTTGATTCGCTGATATCACTTACAGCGACTAGTAGAGTTTGATCTTTGTTCGTTGAGAGAGGACTTTAATGGCCTACTCAGTCCAAAGAAGCATTTGCTGAAAAGAGTGATTATGCGTTGGATTTCCAAGCTTACAATGTTAGTGTTAATGCTGGTTTCAAGAAGGACGAAATTATATATAACTTCAAAATGGTGACTGTCAACAGTGACGTGTCAGACATCACAGGAGATTTTTCGTCTTGCCCTCGTATACTTCCAGATCTATATGCTTCGCTGCTTCAGTCCCAGTCTGGAGAAAGAAGAACTCACTGCGCGCTTGTTGACGCCAATGATGTTAATATCCTCGGCGTACTATAGCAGTTGTACTCTCGTATAGAAGATTGCACCTTCTCAATTCAGCTCTGCAGCTCGTAGTATACTCTCCAACGATAGATTTAAGAAATAACACGATAAGGAGTCCCCTTGTCTGAAAACTCGTTTGGTATCGAACGGTTCAGAGATGTCCTTCCCGAGCTTCTGGTGGTCAGCTTACGCAGCTATATCAGTTTTGTGGGGATCTATGTCGGAGTACTAGCCAACTAGTAAATTACTGGTAGTAAATTCTCTTTTGGTGATTTTCGTGAAAGTGGATAAAGAAGATAAAGAGCAGTCTCATAAACCTAATTGAACCTCAAAAAAATCTTGGTCAGATTAATTGCAGCCTGGTAGTAGGTCTCCTTTCGATGTTTTAATAGGCTGAAGAGTTCTGGAATGGCTTTTAGATTTAATTTAAACTTGATGAGAAAATCCTTAATATGTACCTACATATAACAGCAAAACTATATCAAAGTCCCTCCAATACAAGTGATGTACCTAACTGCATTTCTGCGTCCTTTTTCATTAGATACGATGCTTCACTTAAGCTAAATGATGATTCATAAAGTAATAATAAAAAAGAAGAAAATTACACAATCAACAGCATGCATGTACATACATACACACATACATTACTACTTTATGCCGCTTATGCAATATTTTCATGTAAATATGTATGTACGTCTGTAATTGTAAGGAGTAAAAATTCATTTTGAACACTTTTGCTTTTTAGGACGAGGTCGCTGACTGTCCTTCAAAATATGTCTGTATGTTATGTTAGCACGATATATTCACGTGTAGAAATTTTCAGTATAGTTCTTACAGATGTATATACACTTATGTGTATGCATGTATGCATGTATGGTATGTATGCAAATTGCAAAACGCAGCTTGCCATAGCCACAGCATCCCTTATTAGTTATCCTCAGAGTGTTATGCGGCGCAGTTGCGCACAAGAACTTAGTAAGACGAAAACTTACCGACGACACATACATACATAGGTGTGTATATATGCAGGTATGTATAAATTTTATTTACTGTTGTATAACAGCGTGCCACCTGACCACCTGCAAGGTCGTGTAGGTTAGGTGGCTGATAACTGCTTTTCGAAATTATGTTCGAGATCTCTGCAGGAGACCATAAGTCAGTGTCAGCTATGTATTAAAATGAGGTATTAAGCTACCTATGCTCGGCGGCCGCGGTAGACTAGTGAGTGTCTGTGTGTGTGTTTCGATTCTAAGGGTCATAGATTCGAGTGCTTGGTAGAGGAACATTTAAACAACTTTTACTAAACGCGTCAAGGAATGTCAATAACTTCGTTTTTTTTCGGGATATAAATTGTATATATGTGTATGTGGCTTTATAACCGCTGAAGCCATGCTCGGCCGAGCTCTTCCACTATCTGATCTTGATTTTTTCCAACAATGGAAGGACCCACAGTTTACATTAAGCCGCCTCCGAACGTCTGATGTACTTTTTTAGGGGGAAGCTTTATTTCATGCCAAAAATACACTCGGCGGGCTTGACATTCTCTGTCGAGGAGCGACTGCAATTAGAAAAATTAATTTTCAATAAATTTGGAAATTAGTCGGAGCAGGAATCGAACTCTCGCCTTCCGAATAGTATAACCACTCGACTATTGCGCCCGCATACCGAACGGAGAAGAATCTCAGCCAAAATTGTTTAAGCGTTTTCACGACACGTTGTTTCAGAAGACTCAGGATAGTAACATAATTGCGTGGAATCATGTAGCCACTTTAGAACCTTTTACCAACAGTATGTTAGTAGGTTTTTGAATGACGAAGATTGCTTTCCCGTTCTTAGAAATGGTTAAGGTCAATATTTCATATTTTTATTTTTTTTCGAAATTAATTGGTTTCTTGGGTAGTTGGCGAAGTTTTTTCTAAGCTCAGGACAAGCTAAGTAATCTATATATTCATAGATTTTTATGATCTTGGAAGAGTTCTTTCTGCTCCCAGTATAGGTTTAGATCGAATTTCGCATCACTTGGCAGACAATTGTGCTCTTGAGACACATTTTTTAAAGTCTATAACAGATTTTAAACAAAATTTTTTTCAGAGGAAAAGGTTCTCTTCATTTTGAGGCTGTTTTTGGTATCATCTTAAAGCACGTTTAGTTCCCATTCACCTCCTTTAGTGATAAAAGTAGCTCTTTTAGGTTCTTGAGAAAGTTTTCTCAGGTCTTCGAACAAATTCACGCTATCTTTGCAGTAAGTTTGTGGGTTTTTGGTCGGTTTTTCTATGTTTATGTTAACCAACCGCAGTGGTTAGCTGTGCATGCTGCTATGCGGAATATCATGGGCTCAAAGTCTGGTCCCTCTAACTGCAGCCGCCCCTCGGCTGGGCATGTCAACCCCTTCTAGTGTATTTCCAACATCAAATGAAAAGCTCCTCATAAAAATCAATCAGCGCCTCAGAGGCGACTTGGAATAGACTGTAGGTCTCTCCATTTACCGGAAAAATATCAAACCTCACAATGCAAAAAATGGAAGAGGAGCTTGGCCGAAGCAACATTTCTGAAGACATACCGATGCAAACACTAACATATGTACATAGATATGACGTACTCACATGCCTGCTTTTGAACTACCCACGGTTAAATGCATTCAATTTCAAACCCTAATGAATGAAAACTACTTAAAGTAGATATATATGTATGCACAAGTATACACAATATAAACTGAAGTACGTACACATGTATTCGTATGTATGTACATATGTACGAATATGATTGAGCATGGGCTATTGGGTAATGTAACACGAATGTCAACAGAGAGCTCGCACCAGCAAAGAGCTTCAAATCGCACAGGGAGAACATAAAAATCTTACTGAGCGCAGAGCGCAGTGATGTAAATAACGGCGAAGTAGCGAAAAATTCTGAGAGCGGAGAGCTATTACTATTCGTTGTGTGGTACACCTTCGAGGTGAATGAGGGCAAATAGTCAATGTTGTTGCTGTCGCGGCTGCTGCTGTCTGTTGTCATTGTTGTTGTTAGCTGTGATACACTTTTGTCGTTGCAACTACTGCCCTAGACTTTTGAATGACTTTTCCAACTCTATACTAGAAAGCATCGGATTTATTTGCACATACATACGTACAGCTACTATAGTGAAGTATATATCTATGTATGTGTGTATGTGTGTATATAAATATATAAGTAGATAGAAGAAGCAAGTTCTTTGCTGTCACTAGCAATTGCCTTTCCTAGCTCATTTGTTGTTGGCCTTTTAGCTGCAGCCACATGCTCACGTTACATACCTACGCTATTCTGTGTGTATATACATACATACATACATATTTATATGCATGTACATACATATATTAATGAGAGTCTCCACCGTTGGGGCTTTGTTATCGCCATCGAATGTATTTCATTCAGTCAGCTGACGCCGTTTGTGATGGTTGTTTGTTAGAGAAGCGTTGAAATTTTCGCATAAAAATTCAAAATTTTATTTGTCGTGTGTTTGTTATTGTAATTTGTTGGTAGTTGCAAGTTTCAATGAAATATAGTGACTGAAAGTGGTAAAGAAGCTGAAAAAGAAAGAATACAGAATTGTAAGAAAAAATTTTCGAGCACAAAAAAAGTCGACGCAAAGTGCAAAAGTTAAAAGAAATTTTTTTCAAAATAAAATAAATTATATGAAAAGTCAGTAATTAACAAAAAAAGTAATATTAAATATATATTAACAAAAAAAAAAAAAAAAAAATTTAAGTGCAAACGTACTCAAAGGATACGCATTAAATTCGCTTTTGTTGCGTGTAAGTTGATTTTCGGTTGAATTTAAGCTAATTCATTAAGTTATTGCTAAATATAATATATTTTGTATACATACATATACATGTATGCATGCATTTTTAGTGCAAAAATTGTTTAAAGTTTTTTTGAAAGATTTTTAAGAAATTTTTTTTAATTAAAATTCTCAATTCTCAATTAATTAAGCTTTTTCTGGCGTAAAAAAGGATACCATTGATTTTGTATTTAATTGCAAAATATGTATATATGTACATATTTATGCTTATATATATACTATACATTTATTTGTGTAGACTGGTAGGTATATAAAATTCATATACAATATATACATATGTACAGACATACATAATTATGCATACATATACGTGTATGTATATATATGTATATGTACATCCATGTGGAGTGCTGATAACATTAGGTTGTGAAGGACATTTTTTTTAAATAAAAGGGGAGCAACTGAAACTGTGGCCCAATTGTGCACAGTTGCGTGCTGCGCTTACCGTTTGCATTATAAATGTACATACATACCGACATATGTGCATATAAATACACAATACACATATGTATGTACATATGTAAATATGTATGCATGTATCTTGAAATCCATAAATTTATTTTTTGGCGCATCTTGGTAAGGATAAATTTCAATTCACTTGAGTGCGCTGTGAGTGATCTGAAAAAGAATTCAATTCAACTCGTGTGTTGCGCAGCACTTGTTATTATTGGCGAAAACTAGTTTACTAAATTGAAGTAAAGTAAAGTGAAAGCGTCTGCTTTTCACAGAAAAAAAATTAAATAAATAAAAAAATATAAAAAAAAAATTAAATAAAAAAATGTAAAAAAAAAAATTAAATAAAAAAATATAAAATAAAAGAATAATGTAAAAATATTTTCATCCTTTCCTGCATGAACTAGTAGTGTACTGGTATGAGTTCATACCGTGTAGCTTTTATGTATGTATGTATTTTTGACAACCTTTTCGTGGAAATTTTAATAAAAGTCTTTCATATTGCATTAAGCACTTCACTACTTACAAGTGATGACCAGCAAAAGCTTATATTTTAATAATATTTATATAAATGGCTCATATGTATACACTAGGCACGTGCATATAGCAGCTCATAAGTATACAAATGTATGCACATATTTGTATGTATTTCTAATAAAAGTGGCTTTTAAGTGGTTAGAACGTGACGTATCCTTTTTTGTGTGCTCAGTTGGTGTTTTTCAATTTCGTAAGTTAGCACACATGTGAATGCAATCAATTGTAAATATATACATATATGTATATAGACACTTATGAGTTAGCATGTTTAATACTTACGTAAGCTGCTGTAGATCCATCAGTTTATACACACATACGTACTTAAATACATATTAAGTATATATATATATATATATATATGTGTTCAAAGTCGACTTTGCAGTTATGGAAAAAAGTTATGTGATGTCACAGTTTCAATTTTTTTTACATACTACATATGCATATATGTATATGCCAATATTAAACTTGCGTATTAGCAGAAGCGTCAAGCGATAAGTACATTTTAATATATACATACATACCTATGTATATTTTATCCCATACTGCTCCATGGTCCATTCGTCCTTCATATTTTCCGTCCGACTGTCCGTCTACTCGTCCCTTAGTACGCAAATGCATATTTATACTACATCGTTGGATCGTTTATCGCAACCGACCCGAACAGACCACTATAACAAATAGAATCCATACAACCGATATTTTCGGATTTGAAGTTTTCGATCCAGAATCCCTCAAAGAGGCATCTAAGAGTATCTAAACACGGTGGTACGGAAAATCTTCGTAATCGGTGGGCTTTATCAATTTGGGCAACTCGAAAATAGATAACTCGATTCATAGGTGAAGCATTCAGATCGTTTTCGTAAGAGTACTCATAGTCACATCCATATTGTGTTTCCGAATTTCATCAAAATCAGCTCATATTGTATATTCATACATATTTTCTGAATAATTCGCCAGTCAGCGGCATGAAATATATCTTAATACATCTTCAAAAATTATAAGTTCTCTTTTGCCTAGTACTGATACTCTCTGTTTCGGAAGTGATATTTACCGTGATATATTCCGATTAAAGTGGTTGCCCTTTCAGCAGATTCAGTAATGCTCAGGATCAGTGCTTGGAAGACGCCGAAGAACTCTACTCTGTGGTGTGTCTCAAACTCATACCCGTCAATATAGATATTTTGTTATTAAGACTACATAATTACGCCGTAAGTTCTTCAGGCTGGATAAGAATGCGATGCGAAAGGGTCTGGAAGTGAATGAGAAAAGACCTGTATACCTCTTATCATCACTCGGCTTCAACATCGCAGTTGACAGTCATAACTTTGAACTTTTAGACAGTTTCGTCTATCTGTAAACCAACATAAATACCAATAACAATGCCAGCCTTGAAATCCAACGCATAATCACTCTTGCCAACAGGCGCTACTTTGGACTGAGTAGGCAATCGAAAAGTAAATTTTTCTTTCTTCAAATAAAGACCAAACTCTACAAGTCGCTCATCATTCTTGTTCTTATGTGAGTTATATGCGATATAGTTTAGCGAATTAAAAGAGAGGGACTTTGGTATGAAGAGAACATCACCACAGTTTTGAAAATAGACGATGCAGTACCCGCTGCTGTAAGCAGAAAAAGAGGAAGGCTGCCCCTCTGGTGGTAGAAACAAGTAGAGAAAGACTTGACTTCACTTGTTGTCATCTATTGGCACTGAACTGCTAAAAGAAGTAAGGACTCACGTCCTATTATTAACTTGGTTATAATGTGGATTGCGGTGTCTCAAAGAATAAAAAATTGACCTTCACAGCGGGTTACAATTAAATGCTTTATTTTATGCAAGTGAGCTTATTTTAATTAATAGTATTTTAAATAGTTAATATTTATGTTGATGTTTGTTCGAACTGGTATTTTGTAGGATTTCGGTGGTTAAAAATACTTGGCTCACATATGGAAAAGTATACAAGCGAAGAAGTTAAAAATATGTAATAATGGTAAAAAAGTGAAATTTCACGGCTTGAGTTGAGTTTAGTTGAGTTAATGTGACTGCTGAATAGAGTGAAGACCTCTTGTACACTATACTTCACATTTTATCAGATGTACGAATCAATTCATGGTGCCTTATGTCGCTGCGGTATTGCTTATACCAGCCGTTGCTACGTAAGCCAGGCATTAGAAGCAGTGATATCCTAGGTACATACACGTATGTCGTATAGTAGTTAACGCTGGACAGTGAAAGAGGTAGTGCTCGACAAACTCTTCTTCGTCTCTCAGCTTCGACAAACATCGTTTGAAAAGTATACTTCATTCTCGTCAAGTTTTTTTAGATTTAAAAATCAAATATCCACTTTTTGCCTATTATTAGGCACATATAATATAAAATGAACTTTTATTTTGCAACTGAAATTATATTACGTAAAATTGAATTAGATATGGTTGGATCATCTTTCTGTACATAGCAACTGTATATAAAATCGCGAGTGTAAATCCTGCTTTCGTATGATATTGCTAACTGGGGCGTATGAGTAACCTTATTTTAAAGGAAGGAAAAAAAATGTATTTTCCCCTAAATCGTGGAATATATTTTTGTTTGAACTATTTCTTTGAGTACTAATGTATAAATAAATAAAAATGCTTGAAAAAATATATTTTTTATAAAGTAATTTTATTTATGAATTTAAAATAAAAAAATTAAAACGTATTTGTGCTAAGAATTTAAGATAAAAAAAATTAAAATAAATGAAATTAAAGTACATAGCGAGATATAGTGAGTTATAGCGAATAACGGAGCTGCGTATTACTGAGTCTATATTTATATTGCAGTTGTTAGCCCCATACCTTTTCTTTGGAGTTGTAGTTTGATCCACCAAAGATCACTTGAGAAAAAAATTAACCGTCTCCGTGGAGCCTTTCGTACCACATCATCTGAGGTTATGAATGTTCTCTTAGATTTATTCCCCATTAACATTATGTATAATGCTGTACATATATTGCTGCTTGCGCCATGGTAAGACTATAAAAGATGTCTGAATGGATAGTAATAAATGGGTAAACGGGTATACTAATATCTTAAGGTATCAGACTTTAGTTATTCCGGAGGGAAACCAAATGGTACAGGATAATTCCAGCAAGTGCAGACTCGATTTATTTGTATACGGACGGGTGAACTAGATAACAGGGATTGGCAGCTATAAATGAGGCTGTTAATTGTCTCAGCTCAATGACTAGGGAACTGCCCCAGATCACTTAACGTAGGCCTCACGTTTTTAGCGGTTCTTTTTGAACCTGGTATGGATGCCTGGAGACAGTAACTTACCGCGTAATGAGTACTTTTGCCATCATCGAAGAGTTTGGACATGTCGCTCTCTACTTGTAAACTCATTATCAGAGAGTTAATCATTAAATTTGCGAACTCAAGAAGGAGAAGCCTCATTGCGTGTAATTGGATCAGGATTATATGGTCAGAATAGAACAGAAGAAGATCACGTGACCCTATCCTGAAAATAACAAAGGATATATTTACAGTTATGTGACTTATTCTATTGGGCAGCCACGCGGTGTGGATTTGGCGTACCATATAACGACTTCTACAGAAGTAGAAGATAAAAAGGATGAAGCTGAAACCTTAAGGGGCTGCCTTTGCGAGTGCCCCGTGCTTTTGAGGAGTAAGTTGAAGCCTCCAGTGGTGGCAACCTTTGAAGACTTGAGCAAGATAGCGACGACTACTAAGTTGTGCAAACTCCACACAATGACTTGATTAGCTGATTAGGGTGAGGGTCATTAGGATGCTAACTGGTAGCACAATGGACTCATTTGGTGGTATAACTGAGCTGATGCCCGGTAACCACTCCAACCAACCAAACATATAACGAGTATCTCGAGTACTATTATTGTAGATATCAAAGTGAAAATATTTTTTTTAAATAAATTATCTAACCTAGAAAAATGAATGAGATGTTCGAATTGTCTTAAAAGTGTTGATGCTCCTGCATTTCTTTATTGCAATGAAGCTAAAAATGTCGTTTAATGATTGACTTAATATGCTTATAACTATTTTATATGTAAATATGTATGTATGTATATGTGTATAAGTATATGTATACACACCGTCATAATCGTTTTCCACCTTCACTTATCACGACAACGACGACCGATTGATCTAACGTCACTTCATAAATTTCTATTTCTATTTGACATACTTAGCAAATGATTCTGACAGCTCGCGCGCATTACCTATATTTAGTAAATGCATTAACGGTATACAAAAAAAAAAAAAAAAATCGATATCATTGATAAGTCTCGTGGTGTGTGGTTGATAGTCCAATAAGCACTTACTGCGGAGTGAGGTGGGGTGTTATCAAATGATATGCATATACATACATACATACATACATATATACATATACCCATGCATTTTTATCTAAAAACTCAATATTTTATATATTTATGTAGGTTTTTGGGTTGGAAAATATTGCTTTTTTATATATTTATTAGCAATACAAATTTGTTTTTATTATAAAGTAACCCTATTTTTATTGAAAATATACATACATATGCACATACATATGTATGGATATTAGTGTATCAGTTTTGATAGTTTATGCATTATTATTTGATAAATTAATTTTTTAAAAACCACTTAACTTTTTAATGCCCAAAACTAGTTTTCAATTACGAGTATTAAGCGTATTTAAATATTATTAAATATTTAAATTTTTACAATTTAGTTATTTATGTAGGTTTGTATTGTGGTTAAATGGCTGATATAAGTTAATACTTTATACGTATGTATGTAGCTATGCATGTAGGCGTACATATTTACTACATTAAAGAGTTTGTATTTGATAATTACAATATAAACAACAAATTCATATATACATACATATGTATTTATATATGTGTTTGTTAGTATTTCTACTATACAGTTCACATTGTAATCAAGTTTAAGTTTGCTTACGAAGCGTGAAGGGCATAATATACATAAATACATACATACATTTGTATGTATATATAATATATACACCTCACACCTACCTACACACACAACTCTTCTGTGTTGTAGCAAAGCGTCGCAACTTGAAATCGCCTTTTTTATTTTAGGTCATTACAGAAAAACTTTATTTTCTTCACTATTATAACAAAAAGAACAACAACAACAACAACAACAACAGCAATAAAGTAGAGCTGTCTTCGGTCATGCCGAAGCCTTTATACCATTCATGACCATATTAAATTTATGGTATTTTATTTTATTATTAAATATTAATTCTCATATCTGAAAAATTGGTTGGGGTGGGTATATGAAAAAGTTTTTCGACTTCGAAGATTTTCGATGTCGATGTTTATTTATATACATACATATATGTACGTACAAAATACCGAATCTCTTGCTTGTAGATGCTTTTTTGACGGATTTTTCACCAAAAACCTCAAATCTGAACAAATCGGTTGTATGGGGGCTATATGATATAGTCGTCCGATTTCGAGGATTTTCGGTGAAAATATTTACCTGTATATACGTGTATAGAATACCAAATTTCACGATTGTAGATGGGATTGTAATGGGTGTTTGATCCAAAACCTCATATCTGAACAAATCGATTGTATGGGAGCTATATAATATAGTGCTTCGATTTCGAGGATTTTTAGTACCAATATTTATTTATATGTACATATGTGTATAGCTTGCAAAATTTTATGCTCTCAGGTGTTTCTTTGACGGATTTTTTGACCAAACACCTCAAATCTGAACAAATCGGTTGTATGAGAGCAATATGATATAATCCTCCGATTTCCATGATTTTCGGTGAAAATTTTTATTTGCATATACTTATATGGAATATCAAAGTTTGCTCTTGTAGTTGGTTTTTTTGACGGATTTTTGCCCCAAAAACTCATACCTGGACAAATCGGTTGTATGGGAGCTATATGTATGATATAGTGCTCTGATTTCGATGATTTTCAGTGACAAAGTTTACTTATACATATGTATGTCGAATACCGTGTTTGATGCCTGTATATGCTTTTTTGACGGATTTTTTGACCAAAAACCTCAAATCTGAACAAATCGGTTTTATGGAAGATATATATTTTAGTGGTTCGACCTGGCCGGTTCCGACAAATGTTCGTTGAAATGGACTAATGCCTCTGTGTACCAAGTTTGGTTGAAATATCTCCAAAACTGATGTACCAGCTTGTCTTTATACAGAGGAACAAATCAAATCCACTCAACTCCTAGTGCTGATCAGATCGATACACATTTTGATGGGTCTCTTCTTCTTCTGGCACTAACGTGTACTTACTTCGTTTAAATTATCATTTCATGTACATGAAAGGTATAAAAACGACACGACAATAACAAAAGTAACAAAAAAAAAAAAAAAAAAAATACTGGCAACAGCTAAGCAAACTGAAATACATATAAATACGAGTATGCATTCTTTAAGTTGACATGCTATTTAATTTGTAACATTGTTTTCTGTGTACATTTACAATAACACCACATACATACATACATAAATACTTACATGGTATGTACATAGTGTGAGCTTTTTTGTATTTTTTTGGAAATTTTGTATTTTGGTCTTTGTCGCGCTTAAATATTTCGTCAGCAATTTAAATAAAATATACATACATATAAATATATGTATGTTTGTATGTTTGCATAAACATACATCGCTACATACATATATACCATAGCGAGTTTTGTCACCAGAACAATTAGTTTAATTTGAAAACTAAACTTAAGCCAATGTTCATGTGACCAAAACTTGAAAAAAAAATTTGAAATCAGCTTTTGCTAAAGTTAGAAAAAAAACAACTTGTATGTATGTATGTACATAAATATATTTTTGGGTAAATATGGACATTTCAAGGGGTACATAATGTCACATTTTCATGGCAAAAAAGGAGAATAAAATTATTTAAAAAATACTAAGACTTCAGGCCCGATTTCGTGAGTCACCTTTACATACAAGCTCTAGTTTATATTTAAATTAGTTAACATATTAGTAAAATACATTAAGTTGGAGCGACTACCGATGGTACTTAGAACAGAGTAAGATTCACTAAACTGTCATACATATTCTGATGGCTAAGCTTCGCTAGACAACCATTTAGAACCTTAGGAATTAGTAACCGAGATCCAAAATAGCTGGTATAGATCCAACAAGAAAAATGGTTCCGAACCATTAACTCTCGGCATAGACAGCTAGACTTGGCAAAAGGCATACTAATGCACTTTTGTTCAGAATAATGTGCTTGGTTGTACCTTGCCTGGCAAGCTCATCTTCATTATAGTTTCTTTCGATATTCCTATAGTCACCTACTGAAGAGATCATGGACTGTCCACTACCATTTTTAGAGTTTAATGTAAGCGAGCTTGAGTTGAAAAGCGAAAAACCAACGCAACCAAATTTGAAAAGCAGATATATTTGTATACTGTATTGATCATTTTCATCATACAACCGATTCAGAAATGATGTTTTAGGCAAAACTCAGCTAAGAAAGGATCCTAGGCGTGAGGTTTGGTATTATATAATAGTATAAACAGTCGAGTTCTGATCCTAAATACTTCGGCATGACCAAATACTTCTTTTTTGTTTTTGAATGAATCCAATGTTTTAATTGCTTCGTTACCTGTTCTTTAAAAAGCTGATATTGACACAGCTTTTGAGTATTTCTTCTTCTTCTTTACTGACGAATGCACCGTGATTATAGTTACCAACAACGCGTCATTCATCCTTTCTCTTCGTAGTTTGGCGCCAATTGAAAATATCTACAGTCAGGTCCTTCTCCACTTGGTCTTTCTAACGAAGTGGAGGTCTTCCTCTTCCCTTGCTCTCACCAGCGGGCACTGTATCGAAAATTTTCATAGCTGTAATATTCTTATCCATCCGGACCACATGACCTAGCTAGCGCAGTCGCTGTCTCTTGATTCGCTAAACTAAGTTAATTTCGCCGTAACCTCGTACAGCTCATCGTTCCATCGGCTGCGGTATTCGCTGTTTCTAATGCGCGAGGGACCATAATTCTTATGCAAGACCCTTCTTTCGATAACTCCTTAACGCCTACTCATCAGATGTTGTCATCGTCGTTGAGAGAGGACTTTACTTTTCAATGCCTACTTAGTCCAAATTAGCACCTGTTGCTAAGAATGATTCTGCGCTGGATTTCGAAGCCAACATTGTTGTTGGTGTAATTGCTGTTCTTTAGACAGACACAATTATCGACGATCTTGAAGTTATGACTGACAACAGTGTATGTGATGACTGTTTCTTCGTCGATAGGAGATATTTCGTCTCGTTCACTGCCACATCACTACGCTTTGCTTCCTTATCCAGTCTGGAGAAAGTAGAACTCACGGCGCGGTTGTTGAGGCCGATGATCAATATCGTCGGACTACGCCGCACCCTTAAAAAAGGTTGTAGGTATGTTCTCTATTCGGCTCTACAGCTAGTATTACTCTCTATAGTAATAAATTAATGAAGTCAGACGATAAGGAATTACGTTTTTGAAACTTCGTGTGGTATCGAACGGCTCGGAGAGGCCTTCCTGATCCTGATGGAGCTACTTCTACTTGTTGCATTCGAACTTATTATTCGAACGAGATACAGATAAATAACTCCATCTATTGGACAATAATGGGTTTCTTTTTACTACACTGGTTTAAACTAAACTCTAACTATGTATATGTGTATGCATAATAATTTGCAACTCATTTCATCACAGTTCATTGATGACCGAATTGCCTGAATGTAACAAGAACAATGCCCCCGTATCTAAAACTCTTCTTCGTGGCAACACTCGTCACAACCATCAAGCTCAAATAGTCTTTCCACATATTAAAGTGACAGCAGGCGAGAAGCCGTCAGAACAGCGGGTAGTGACGATATTAAAAATACTTGCGCAAACATACCGCTAACATTGCGTAAATCAGAACAAACACACAAATGTATGTATGTATGTACAAAATTTGTCAACATGAAAACCTGATACTTTACAACATTCTTCTTTACAAAATTTCAATTTTAAAAAACTCCACCTGTTGTGCACAATCACTACGAAATTACATGCAATATGTAGAGCGCTATGATGTATGCAGTAAATGGGACAATTTCCTAGCTTATGTAGAACTGGTCTCTTTTAGAGTGAGATCAAGTCATTGCCACCACCATCACCCATCTTGAGACCCAGCATTCATTATTGGATAATATTTGGTCGAATAGATTACGTCCAGCACGCAGTGAAGAAAATTTAGCGGCTGCAGCTGAGAGTGTACACGAAGATCGTGGAGAGTCGATTCGGCGCCGTCCGCAGCAACTCGGACTGACGACCTGACGTATGGAACGACTCGAGATCTTAAATAGAAAGCGTACAAAGTACAGCTTGTGCAAGAACTTAAGCCGCTCGACCTTCCCAAGTGACGTCGCTTCGCTCTATGGGCCCTTAAAATTTCCAAGAATATCCCACGTTTTCGAACTAAATTTTGTTCAGCGATGAGTCCAATTTCTGGCTGAATGGGTAGTAAACAAGCGAAATGGCCTCATTTGGGATGAACCGACTATTTGACGCCTGAAATTGAAGTTCGTGATCTCAGCGACATTTGTTTTCAGCAAGATGGCGCCATTTCCCACACATCGCATGAATCAATGGCTTTATTGAGAGAACACTTCCGTGGCTCGGTCGATTGTCTGCCAAGATCGTGTGATATCACACCGGGAGACTGTTTCCTGTGGAGATGTGAAAAGTCAAAGTCTATGCGGACAATAGCACTTCGATTCAGGGCTTGAAGCAAAACATCACGAGTGTCATTCGCCAGTTACAAGCCAAAATGCTCGAATGAGTCATCGAGAATTGGACTCAACGGAGGGACCATCTGAAACGTAGCCGCGGCAAACAATTATAATAAACATTCCCCATGAAATTTGAATTTTCTGTAGTTTTTTCTTTAAATAAGTAGGAAACCTCGGAATGGATCACCCTTAACAATGATTAATTCTATAGATAAAATAATATAATTGACACCTTGTAACCGCTGAAGCAATTTTCGACCGAGCTCCTCCTCCATTTGTGGTTTTGCGTCTTTATGTTTCTCCAACAAATGGAGGGACCTACAGTTTATACTAAGCCGCCTCCGAACGGCTGATGGTTTTTTTTTGTGAGGAGCCTTTATTTCATATATGAAATACACTCGGAGGCCTTGACATTACCTGCCGAGGGGCGACCGCATTTAGAAAATTTAACAATTCTTTTTTATTTAAATTAATTTTTTTATATTTTAGCCCTCTAGCACTCGAACCCTGGACTTTCGAATAGCAGTACGCAATGCTAACCACTCGGGTATCGCGGCAGCCATTAACAATGATCAATTTTACAGATACAATAATACATATATACCATATAAAAGTATCAATGTATTTATGTAATTGCATGCATATGGATTTTTATTTGTTAATATTTACCGTTATAACGAGACGGCTGCATCGCTTTTAGTGTACCAAATTATCCCAAATTTTTCATTAATTTTCCAATGCACTTTCAAATCCATATTTATTTACCTCATTTAAGTGTGTTTATATCAGTTCAAATTTATTGCATACATACATACGAGTACAAATGCATATGCATATAATCACGCCCACACAATAATTGTACACTACGCCTTTTTAACTTATCTTAAATGTAAACAACTTTTCGGCTAATGATTGTGTTTACGAAAATTAAAAGAATAAACATATATAATATGTACGTGTATGTAAATGAGATGTTCCCCTTTTCCTACAGGTAGATTTGGATAGATTCTAATTTATATATGATTTTTATATAGGTACATACGTATATACTCGTATGTATGTACATTTTATTAGCTCGATGGGGCGCATTTTCTTCATGGGAGATTAGAAATCTGTATTTGACGTTATTGGTTATATCGATAGTTTGGATTATAGACAAATTGATTTCGAATTTTGAAAGGTTACACACTCACTCGCATATACATATGGTAGGTATGTATATCTCCATAAACTCTCTTGATGATCGCTCGGCGGACAGAATGCTCAATATGAAAATCTCTTTAATTGAGTATCAGTTTTAATGAAAAGTTTTCAAAATTCTCCATTCGACCTCTCGTCTCTAGTTTTCCCAATTTCAAGCCTTCGAAAATAATTATGAATGAAAGCGTCGAGCAACTACAGCTAACCAGGGTTAGAGGCTGTTCCTTTTGTAAGAATATAATTATGGAAGCAAAATTAAAAAAAAAAAGATATTTTATTTATGTAGTCAACTTAACTACCAATTTTTTTTTTTTAATTTTTACAATATATCTGGTATTTCTGATAATTTCGACAGAGTGAAAAAATTAGTTATTTTTGGTCTATTGTTAATAATTTATAAATTTTACGAATTTTTTGAAATTTTTACTCTCATTGTATTAGATTTGATTTTGTAGAAAACTCCGTCGAAAAACTCTCTAAGAGCGTGAAATTTGGTATTTTCGTTCGTTCGGTAAAATAAATTCAATATTGACAATGAAAATCTTCGAAATATTCGAAAGGTATAATATAATGATAGGTATTAAGTTCAGCAGGTCAGAAGACAGCAATTCTTACTGGTTTTTCTATTGAAATGTTCCGATTTCTTTGCTTTATACTCGTAGTCTATTTCAAAAGTTCAACTTCTAAATCATCACATTCGTCCTATATATCTTTTTCTAAAAATACCTGTACTTATTAGACTGATGGTTTTCTTTAGAGAGTATTCAATGGCACAATTCCTCCCCCTATCCTTTTAATAATAATTTCTCAAAGTTTTTCCGAACGGATTTTTTATGCTGAACGTAAAAGGCTATCCCTCTGACATTTCCAACTTACACGTATTTATTGACAGAAATACTTAAATACTTATGACACTTTTCAAATTTAGGGGCATAATAAAATCTTTTGAACGTCTGATGGTTTTTTATGAGAATCCTTTATTTCATGTCATAACATACAATGCCAGCCTGGAAATACAACGAAGAATCACTCTTGCTAATAGGTGCTACTTTGGACTAAGTAGGCAATTAAAAATTAAAGTCCTTTCTCGACGAACAAAAACCAAACTCTACAAATCGCTCATCATTCTGCTATAAGGTGCGGAGGCATGGACGATCACAACATCTGATGAGTCGGCGTTAGGCATTTTAAAAGAGAAAGGTTTTGCGTAAGATTTATGGTTTTCTACGAGGTGGTAACGGCGAATACTGCAGCCGATGGAACGTTAAGGTGTACGAGATATAGGCGAATTGGCATACTAGTAGTTCAAGAAATCAAGAAATAGCGGCTGCGCTGGCTAGGCCGTGTCGTCCGGGCAGATAAGAATATTACAGCTTTGAAACTTTTCGATGCAGTACCGCCGGTGGTCACAGAGGAAGGGGAAGACCTCCACTCCGTTGGAAAGACCTGGTTGCGAAGGACCTGGCTGTACTTGGTATTTCCAATTGGTGCCAAATAACGAAAAGAAGAATGTTGTTAGCTCGCTATAATCGCGTAAGCGGTGTCTACGCCAGTAAAGAAGAAGAAATACATTCTAAAGGGTTGGCATCCCATGCCGAGGGGCGACGCAATGCTAACCATAAACTTATTGTATTTAACCCCAGATCAACGGATCTAACATTCTAAAGCCCGAATCCATTGAGAGAGAGCTTGTTTTCTGGGCCTGTTTATACATTATTTCGATGATATTGACCAGTTTTACTTATTTCTAAACGGGCTGTAGCGAGCTTGCTCGAATCATTTCGTGAGTCTTATAAAAGTAATGAGATTACCAATTTTTGGTGAAACAAGCCGCATTAGACAGTCAAAGAAGTGTTCCCCGAGGAACGGAGATAGGGCTCAATGGATTCTTCAGTCTTCTAGTGTTTGAGTTTTCGTCAAAGGCCACTTTTAGCACGTACTCATATTTTGTCGAGGAAAAAGGTACACTTGCTTCGGGTATATGGTTTATTAAGGATATAAGCATTCCTTCTCTCTCTATATCTGGGTATCCAGACCACGACTGTGTTGCATTTAATCGATAGTTTATTCAGATTGGTTATACATTTTATAGCCACTTTTGATGTGGTATTGTTACACTGTAGAGATCTGATAGAGACTTGCCTGTCGGAAGGTATGGTAACTGATTACCCTGCTACCAGATAGAAAGAACAGTTAATTTAATTGAGAGCATCTTAGAGAGACCACATTTTTGAGCTGTCCATAAAGATGGCTGTGGCTACCTCATCGAGGCCGGTTTTGTTTTCCAATTGGTTCCTGTTGAAGATTGTGGTGGAAAAGAGACTGCTGAAAAGGTAAAATTTTAGCGTGTACTCTACCTATACTGCAGTTCCCCCAAGTTTGAGCTGCATTCAATCTGATTGCCATCTAGAGGAAAGGGGTTAAGGAAGCTAGCAGTGCTCTGGAGGAAGCCGATGGCAGTGCCCCTGTTCCTTTGCATAACAAAATTAAGCAATCTTAAGGAAGTCTTACTCCTGCTGATAAATATTAGTAAAGTAAAAAGTTCGTTCGGCTGTTTTTTAATGCAAATGGTTTCAAACGGTTTTCTGGCTTATCTTCCTCAACAATGAAATAAGTGCTCACGAAACGGTCTGTTTCCACTATTTCCATGATTTTATCGCAATTTTCGACGACAGGCGTCCCGACAGGCCCCGCGTGGTGCATCTTTGACATCGAAATTACCGGAACGGAACCTAGCAAAACACTTTTGTGCTACACGTTCGTTTACAGTATCGGGCTCATAAACTATATTAATTTGTTCAGCCGCAGCAGTCAATGCTTTTTCGCCTTGATCGAAGAAAAATTGTAAAATTTAGCGAATTTTCCCTCTGCTGGTGTCCATCTTTGACGAGCGCTCACAACGTACTGAGTTAATCAATTGGAAAACCCTCAAAGACAAACTTTAGCGTGAATAAACACGTTTTCAGCGCCGTATAGTATGACATGATGCGACACGTAACACTAGTACCATGGACAATAACGCCATCTCTTAGATAAAAACCGAACGAACTTTTTACTTGACCTATTATTTTTCTTAGCTGATGTGGCTCTCAAATATCTTATAATTCTTGCGCTAGAAATAACCTGTTTTGTAAGCCTCTATACATTATATAAAAATGTAATAAATATTACTTGGATACATATCTAATTACACTTGTTGAGTTCCCTTCATTTCACACTCGACTAAATCTTGTAAGTGCGTTGTGTGTATGTATGTATGTATGTATGTACGTATGTGTGTTACATATTTTAAGTGTGAGACCGTCTCTATTGTTTAACTATTACTATCAGTTGTTGTTCTTAGTGCTTGTTGTTGTGACTGAAACCCATATTTGATTACTATATTTAATGCCGCGGCTCTATGTATGTATTTATTTAAGATTAGTTAGTATGCATAAGAAGATGATATGCATATGTACATAAATTATTAACATAACGGAATCTTTGTTGCACCAATCTCCGGAGCGTTGCAACGTGCTGAAAGAAGCGCTGAGAAGTGGGTGTAATTTATATTCATTCTGCATGCGGTGCAGTGCAAGGGTCTCAATGAAAACTCCTCTTACATTTACTTGTAAACATACCAGTATACACATACTTAGATGCATATATAAATGTTAGTTTGTATATAGCTAATAAAGATGCGGTTCACTGCAATTCTAGGTTAAACTTGTTCATATGTGCAGATGACTTTAAGGGCTTTAATATAAACTGTTACTTATGTGTAATAGTTCTAAAGACCCTGTAGGAAATTGAAGTATTAATGACAAGGAATTTAGAAATTCTTCTCAAAAACTTATAAGCAAATACAACCCTAAGAATATTTTAACTCGCTGGCGCAGTAATCAAGTATCTTGGGTTTCTGAAAATATTTGTTATAACCAACAAACTTGTTTCTACAGTTTCATCATGGCTTTTGCAAAGACTATTATAAAATATCGAACTTAATGAAGAATTCTAGTCATTTTTTCAAGGCTTCCACACTACACTGTTTTCAGCTAAGGATTCGATAATGTCACTCATTCACAGAGAGACTATCAATACCTTTCTAAACTCTCTTCTCTAGTATAGCATCACCGAACACACATATACTAACTGTTACATACGAGGAATCCGAGTAATACTAGCTCAATTAAGGTCTGCATATTGCAACCGACTAAATTCAACCTACCCAGACTCGACCTCGACTCACTCAAACTCCAAGCAGGGCAATAATATAATTGTTTCTTTATATCCATACTTCCTTAACTCGGCTCGTCTAACAGAGCTTAACATTTGATTCTAACTCCGTCAGGAAGCGCATTGTGACCATTTAAGCGATTTTCGGTCGAGCTCCTTGAATTTATAGGGTGCGTATTGATGTTTTCCAACAAATGAAGGGGCCTACAATTTATTCTAGAGAGCTTGACTTCACCTGCCGAGGGGCGATCGCAATTAAAAAAAATTAATTTTCTATAATTTTTGGATGTTGATCGCTCTAGACCTGGAACCCTGGTCTTCCGAATGTTAGTACCATATACCATGAGAAATGTTTGCCACCATTAGTGTTCCTTAGAACAGTAGTCTGGTACATCGATGATGTTGCAAGCATACCGTATCATTTCTCGTCCAACACGCCTTGGATCGGTTGAGCGGTAGATGGACAATGCTTTAAGTTAAAAACAGAATAAACGTCCTACTCATCAGGGCTGGCGTTGAAGCAGTGCAACCAGTGCAATAGCTGGGGTCATCTTAAGACCTGCTCGGGCCCAATGGCACATAGAGAGTGGACTAACCGTTACGTGGCTTTACGTCGTCAGCGCTCAATTGCGACCCAAGCCTCCACAGCTGTGCCTTCTGCACCAATATTCACTTTCTCTAGCTACCTTCAGAACGCCTTGGTCCAAAATGGCAAGATTCTCAAACTGTTTGTTGTATTGCCACAGGTATAGAGTAAATAAAGTTGTGATAAAAAGATATCCCATAATTAATTTTTCCTGCATTCAATGAGTATGTGTGACAGTGAAGCGTTTCAGGGTACAGCTAGTTAAAAATAGGTCCAATTGGTCCTCAGCTATATCGGTGGTCGTGTGGCGCAGCTGTGGCGCATGACTGTGTATTCGTCATTTCGCTAGTTCTCATATGAACCTATGCATATTAATTAAATAAATAATCTTGTAGCCCATATCTCGGGGCAGAACGTTTAATGACGTGCCGCCAACAAACCCATGTTGGGTCTCGCCATATTCTATAGAGTAGAATACCCAGCCAATGGTATTTGCTACCAACAATGATAAACGCAAAACAATAATGAAACATCATCATTTCCAAGGTTAACTCTATCATGATAAACTTCGTGAAAAAGAAGAACAAAAAAGGCACAAAACACTTTATACTTACATATACACACAAATATATGTATATGTATGTTATTAATTATATTACATCATGAAGCCAATTCCAGTGAATATGTATGTAAACACCATAAATCAATTAAATATGAATAACAGAATATTTGTGAAAACAACAAATAAAAGTTGTTCAACTTGGAGGGGGAAAAAACTAAGCATGCAATTAAATTTACAATAAATAAATTATTTATTTGTAAATAGAAAATTTATTAAAATACTCACTCATTGACTCTGTGAAAATATCTGCCAGTTAAACTCAAGCATATAAAGTCTACGATGAGGTAATCATTTATTTGCAAAAAAAAAAAAAAAAAAAAAAAATGTGAGCGTCAATTTTGATTCATAAGTATAAATTTTGTATAAAGAAAACGCATTTAGTTCCAATAACTTATCAAAAGAGCCGTCAGCATCAGCTGTGCTTAGTGCAAAGTACAAATATAGACAAGTAAAATAAAAATACACGTATATAAAGGGTGTTCCAGAGTACAATTTCGGGAAAAAGTATTGGGTTATCATGACGCGATGTTGAACACCAGTCACTGCTTGTGCAGCCTCATTATCAAAAAAGTATGGTCCAATTATGCTTCCAGTCCAAAATGCCTACCCAAGAGTGAAACGTTATGGATGTATTTATTTTTCGATAATCACATGTGGGTTCTCAGAACCCCAAAAGCGATAATTTTGGCGATTAACAAACCCATCAAGGTGAAAATATGCTTGATCGTTTAGGATGATTTTACTCTAAAAATCAACATCCATTTGTTGATGTTCAATAACCCATTCAACACACTCTCTTCGCTGTACATGGTCATGAACCTTCAGTTGTTGTATTAATTGGATTTTGTAAGTATGGAGACATATACTTTTAGTGTGTATACGCTGTAGAGAATTTCTTGAAATTTGAAATTCTTGTCCCCGACGCCGGATTCTGGATTGTCCCCGACATTTTAACGCACTCCTTCGATATTGAAATTTAAACGACTTGTTTTTAGCATGACCAGTGTATTTGGCGTTTCCAACGGATCCTGTATCCGAGTTGACGAAGTTAAAACACTATGCAGGTCATATTTTGAATGAAATTTTCGAACTGCAGCCGCCAAGCTTTCATTATTTTTGAAATATTGGTCACAAAAGGAAGCTGTCGATTTGATTTTTTTTAGGATTATCAACACTTTATTACAAAATGGCGGCAAATTTAAATCTTCGGTTAATTTTGGAGTACCCTGTATAATCCACTTCCATTATCCATTTTGCGGTTTTGAATCTTAAAATAATTTTTTTTCATGAAATTTCTCTGGCACTCTTCACTGGCAAATTTTTGCAAGCTTGGATCCATTCGAGGTAATTTTCGATCACTTTTTGGCACATAGTGGGCGGTGTTTTAGCTATAACTTGACGAATGTTGGTTCTCAAGTGCTCTAGAGTTAAAGGTTTAACAGCATAAACACGGTCTTTCGCATAACCTCACAAAAAATAAAGTCCCGCGGTGTAAAATCGATGATCTCGGTGGTCAATTGACGTAGCCAAGGCTAGAAATCACAATAAAGTCAGTTTTGCTTGTGATGTTCGGCATGAGGCTCAATCTTGTTGAAACCACATCTTGTCCTAGCCTTGTTATTCAATTGCAGGAGAAAAAAGGTCAGCTGTCATACGACCATAACACTCCGATTTGACAATGACAGTCTTGCCGTAATCGTTTCCAAAGGAGTATGGTCCAATCAAACCTCAGCACCAGGCAGGACATTTATTTGTTAATGTAAAGACCTTGCTTCAATTATTTGAGTATTCTCGGAACCCCAAATGCGATAAATTTGTTTCTTTACTTTTTTACCCCGAGTGACAAATATGCTACTTCGCTGTAGATAATTTTGTACGAAAAATCGACGACCACTGCTGGGTGTTGTTCAAGCACCCAATTCTTCGTATGTGTGTCGTTGTGATTGGTCAGCTGGCTTTAGTTGTTGTGTGAGCTGGACTTTATGTGGATGTAGGTGTATGCCCGAGTGCAAAATACGCCGTTATGTGTCGTATGAAAGCCTCAGCTCTAGAGAACTTCCAGAAATAGACACTTTCGGGTAATCGGCTAGACTTACACTTACCGTAGCAATAGTTAAGGAGAAACGAGCCAAACGAAGTCGAACAGGCCTTACACTACCTGTAGACGATACAGTCCCTTCAAAGTACTTTAAAATTTTACCAAATGCTTCAGTAGTTAGAGGAATATGTGTACCATAATTTTCTCTTAAATCATGAAACTTGGTGATTTAACATTTTTTTAGTAGGTTTTAACAATTTTAACGCGTTCTGCGGTTATTAAGCGATCCATTTTCATGAAAGCCTGACTTTTAGCTAAAACAAATCACGTTTGATTTGACGGTTAAGTTTGACAGGTGGCAAAATATAGCACTGTTATTTTGAAATCACGAAATGTATAACCCTATATAATATAAAGAAATGTTTATACTCGTATAAGTACACATGTATGTATGTAAATATCTGCTTACACTGCACAATTGCTTTCATTAAAACCTCTAAAGAACTTTTTAATGTTTTTTAATTAATGCTAATTCCATTTTCCTTAGCTAAATTGTCATACATACAAATGTCTTGAAGATTTTAATTTCAATTTATGTTTATTAAATCTTAGATTTATGTAATTAAACAAATCTAATTGTATTCAATTTGGATTTGCAAGTAAAAATACACATAACTTTAATAGTCATACTCAGAGTATGTGAGTGTGTGAGTGTGTGAGCGCCTCCGATTTTATTTTTTATTTTAAGAATATGTAAATGGACAAAATATGTATTTGTTGCATACAATTACATAGACATACCTATATGTATATACATATGTGTATGCTTACATTTTTAATTTGCTGCTGCCGATGTTCAAATTGCTTTTCAATGCTAACTGTAAAACAATTTATAAAATTTTAATTGTTTAAATAAAGTCAAGCTCATAAATGAATTGAATGTACTATGTAACATACATACATACATATAGATAAAAAGAACAATTCTGCCGAGATATGATGACCACGATGACGAGACTTGATGAATCGGTGACCATACCTCGTTGGACTCTAAGCTATTTTAGATGGCTTCTTAAACTATATATATGTATCTATATAATGGCCCTAATATCCAGTGAGTGCAAGTATTTCAATGAAGTTATAATTTAGGTCAGCCACCATCCATTTTTTTTTACAAAAGAACCCTTATGTTGCAATTCAATAAATTAATTCGGAAATCGAAATTCTTTTTTAATGAAGACATAGGTACAAGTATACGAAATCAGCCATTTTTAAGCCGGAAAGGTATCGAAGTTCTATTTGACATATTAATAATCAAACATTTTTCCCTTTTTTTAAATTAATCGATGTTGAAATGGAAATATTTTGTAAATCTATTAAATTCCTTCTACCTGCAGAAAATTTATTATTCGAATTTATGTATATACGTACAGGTACATATGTATGAAATCATGAATGAGTGGAAAAGCTATGATAATGTACTTATGATTTTGTTGTTTAGAAATCTTCACCCATTTATCATTTAGCACTGACCCAGTTTTGAATTTCATTGCAATATTTTCATTTACATATGTACATACAGTGCATGCATGCAGTGCGGAGCAAAATATTAGCACTATGTCCATAAGGAAAATATGCTGCATTTGCGTTGACAATAGAATTCAGCACAAGATCATCCGAAGTGAAAAGCAAAAAAAATTGTGTTTAAACTAAAATCGGGACGAAGAAAATTAAAAAAATTTAAATTTGATTTTCGGCAATTTTTTTTTTTTAAACGCAAAATTTTGTTAAAATTTGTTCAAATAAAAATTTTTAAATTCTTTGGGCCAATTCCTCGTGAATAATATGTCCAAAGTCTGTAAAAAAACTTTCTAAGATCGGTTGAGTTTTCGAGAAGTTTTGACAACCCGCTTTGAAAGCACAGTTTCGAGAGAAAAATGCGTTTAAAGTGCAAAGAGCTGAGCCTACCTGACTTTTATTCGGATTATTAATTATTTTCCCGTGAGATTGGTCTTAAAATTATTGTTTTTTCATCGACAGAGATAATCACTTTTTATTGACGTGGAACATGTGGTTTTGATTAATTTAGGTTATAGAAGTCTAACTTATTATAAAGACCTACAAAGACACAGACGATAGTGGGACTTGTCTTTTGTGATGTCACGCTTAATGGTTTCCCAACTGCATCCTAGTCGTCCTCCACATAGTTAGTTTGTTAATTAGTTGAACAGGTTGCTTGATCACGGCCCGATGTGATACCTATGTCCTGCTACCGTGAGTACCCATAAGACGGAGCCTGGTTTTGACGGCGGTTGTTAAGACTGTTCCCTATCCGGCCAGTTTGTCGGATACGCATTCCCTGGTCCATGAACGTTTTACATACAGTCGAGAGTTTATTTAAGATCTCTCTGCATTTTATTGCCTCCTTTAAGTTAGCTTCCGTTATAGCGGTTAGTTCCGCTTGGCATAGGGTGCTGTGGTCGTGAATTCTTTAATTCTATATTAAAATATTCAGAGTAAACTTTCGCCATCTACTTTGGAGATGTCGGTGAAGATGGCTACGGATCTATACTCCAGAACTCTTGAATTTTCCAATTCGTTCCTTTCTGGAATTTTTGTTGAAAAAGTTCCTACTATAACAGTTAGGCTGTATTCTTAGACCAGTAGTATACGATGGACAGTAGTGAATTAGAGCTAGTGATGAAGGGTATGGCTCAGCGACTGCAAAAAGATTTGCCTTACTTCGGCGACCATTCCCAGATAGAAGCTCCTGGAGGCCGTGCGCATTTTAGGTATAGCACAGTATTTCGAAGAGATGAGTGCGTCTCCTAGCAGGATAATGATCCAAAACGTATTAGTAAAAACATCAAAAAGTGATTACCCACCACTGCCACTATTTTCCCCGCCACTGCACACATATGTACAATACATTAGAATGGAAAAGAAGAAAACAAAAAACAGAAAACAAATTTATCAGCTGACAAGCAATCGTGAATGACGTTCGCTTTCGCACTTGAATTTATTTGTGTTCTTTTTTTGCAACATTTTTGCTTCGCTTTTGCACTGGCGTTGCACTGGCCATTTTATATGTATGCATGTTGATATGTACAAATAAATACGACTTGTTCAGTAGAGTGATAGCGACACGTTCGTCATAACGTCAATGAGGCAATTAGTGGGCAATTGAAATGAAAGTGCACACACGAGAACATGAAATGATGAAGGCAAAAGATCTACTCGAACCCTATAGTAAAACTATAATAGCCTGAATGAGGTCCAATTATTGTTCCGCGGTACCCAGTGTAGATGTAGTGCATTATTGTACCGTGATTCGTACTGTCAATGCTGTCCAATACTTGGTCGTAGCATTGGGATATTGTGACCGGAGACTTTTCTTGCCATACCATGTGACACTTATTGTTTAGCAAGAGCTTCAGTGGTGTCTAAATACCTAGATTCCTTCCGTATGGGCTCGAGGTGAGCTTAAAAATAGATCTACAATAATAAAAAACTCAGCTTTCTCTCGGTAAGTGGTATTCGCCTAAAGCTAGATTTTAGAGTAGAGTATTTAAGATGGATTCGATGGGTTCGATGGTTATGGTTGTCACACCGTGAAGGAGGTTTAGATAGAAGGTGGAAAGCGGCGGTCATATTGAATTAACTAACTTAAAAGCACTAAAGCAGTAGATAGTGCGGCCGAAGGTAAACAGATTCGTTCATCCAAATTAGCCAAAAACGATCTATAATGAAATTTCCAAAAGAGCTTGGTACCAGGTCAGAATGATGTGGAACGCATTAGCGACTTGAAAAACCACCAAGATCATGCGCAATAGCAGCACGGGAATAACCCATTTCTTGCTTACACTGTCACGGAAGAACTGCAGCACAGTTGTTGCTCTAATGACGGTCCACAAATTACTGGCATACCACGCAAGCAGAATGGGCATTCGTAGCAGTAACACAAGTAAGAAGTTCAAGAAGGCAATGAAATGAAAGTGCACAGACGTTAGAACATCTCCTCTGTTTGTGTCGGCCTTTCGCTAGACCTCTAGCTTTAGATACCTCGAAGCTTTGGAGTTCAATGGACTAGAAAAGCCATACAAATTAGATATTAAGGCTCTTTTGAACTTCGCGAAAAGCACCGACAACTTTACATCGCAATAAAACGTATCACCATCTGGCTCCACAAAAGACCGAGGGATCTATGTACGACGCATCAGCCAGTCAGTCTAACCTAACTCAATGTTTTCTAAGCCATGTAACCATGTAAATATCTAATAATAACGATCACGTTTAATAGGCAAAGTTGATTAAACCTCAATTCAGAAATTTTCTGCGGAGAGTACTTAAATGACTTCATATCGGCATATGAAAGCTTTGAATGTAAAGATTTCGAGCCAAAAGACTTGGCAATACACTTACCACGTCCCCTTTTCGAAAGCTTTAAATTATTTCTTGAGTTAATTCGGGAGCAGATCCACACTGTGGCCGTGATCTTACCAGAACTTGTAGCCAGACTGGTACTCGTGGACAGTTCCTACTCACGTTCATAACATTACAGCTTCCTTGCCAGGCATTGACCAATTGGTAGGCGTTCGGTAAGGCTTTGTCTCCATCTGAAGCTTGATATTGCATCAGCACTTTCTACTCGAATTATTGATTGAATATATTGTACATATATACGTTTATTTCTAATAGTTTAGTAAAATTAAGTGTATGTATGTACATAACATGTACATATTGGAGTTTAGCTAAAATGCAAAAGATAAGATAGCGTTAGTAATATACTCGTACATAAATACATATGTACATAGATGACTATACTATACATAATATATTTCCTATGTTTTATTTATTCATAAACAAAAGCGATTAGAATGACTACAAACGAACTTAATCCTCATTTATCATTTAATTAACCAAATATTTGTGTTTATTTTTACTTTC
>JAWMAG010000002.1:6975000-7087500 GCA_037013455.1 Ceratitis rosa | reverse complement strand
ATTTTATTAAAATTAGTAGTATATACATATATATGCTAGCGCTTCTCTGTACCTTAATTGTTGAACACTTTTTGTTAAAAAAAACAACACATCCGATGTTCATAAAATTTTTTTAAACCACTTGTTGAATACAATCCAGCATTTAAAGAAAGTTTATTAGTTTGTAGTCAAAATTTAAAAAAAAAAAAACGGAATAAAATTGAACCAAAAGTTAACTTAAACAATTTTAAAATTATTAAAAAAATAATCTATTTAATTGCTGTCTCGATGGAATAACGTTTTGCTGGGCGAAAGCAAATGTAACCCTACAACTCTGGGAACTACTACAGGAAGTTCTATTTCGAATGAACCGAAGTATTCATTTAGCTATACAAATGATTCTTTAATTATTTATTTATTAAGTTAATCAAGGCTTACTAGTCCACTATATAGTTTATATAAAAACAATAAAATTCATTTCATTTTCCATAAAAAAGAAATTTTAAATAAAATTGATGAATTGAATATAAACAAAGCAATAGAATTACTAAAAGTAACACAAAAGCATTTAGTCCAAAGTTGCCATTTAAAAAACAAAAACACAAACAAAACAAAAAATGTGTAGACAAATGAACTAACCTCAAATATGAACCGAAAATGCAATATTACAGAGCACAAAAATGAAGCGAGTACTGAAATGCAGGCATAATTATATTACCTAAAATGTGCAACGTCGAAAGCAAAATGTACATACATACGTACATATACATACGAGTATATAAATGCAAGTATGTGCATTAAAACCAGTCATGGAAGGGAGGAGAGAAAAAAATGTTAATTATCTTTGCAATTGCAATTTGTGAGATTTTGCCGAAAAATGTTTAGCTTTTAATTGGATTCTAGCTTATGTATGTAAGTGAAGGAGTTTATCGAATTGACCTGGATTATGGAAAGTGAAATTTAAGAAATAAATAAATAAATAGGAAAACCAAAATTGGCTTCAAAAAGCGTTTAATGTTCGATGAAAATTATCCTGGAAACAATAAAGAAATGCATTAAAATTAAATAAAAATAAAAATAAATAAAATATACATGCATACATATGTATGTGACTGTTTTGTCTGAAAACCGGGTGGAGGGAATCGCATAATTTTAAAGCCATTAGCAGTGTATACTAGTATAAGGGTGGCTGGGGATCGAATTTCGGTTCGAACAACATTCAAAATAATCGAAAATTAATTTTTCTAATTGCACCCCTCAATCTATCGATAGCGGCTTGGAATAAACTGTAAGTTCCTCCAAAAATATCAAGACGCACACCACAAATTGTTGGAGAAGGCAATGTCCTTATGCCTCTCTCGATTTTCACAGGCTTTTCTAGAGGCCAGTTTTTCTTCAGCCAAACCATCATCGACAGGAACAGGTGGTGATCACTTGGTGCGATGTCCGGATGGATGCATAAGAAACTCTCAACCAAACTTTCGGAGCTTTTGGTGAATCACTATCGATGTGTGTGGTTGTCTTGATGATAGACAGTTCCCACCGGTTGTCCAAAGCTTGCTTCTGATGGTACAATTGCTGCTAGCACAGATCCGAATTAAGAGTACGGCTGTGGAGGCGCTAGTCATAGTGGATGATTCCTCGCCGAGCACACCAAACCTACAAAAAAAAAGCTTCCTGGCCGTCAATTCTGACTTGAAGATCGTTTGTGACGGCTCACTGACCTTCGACCACGACCGTTTTCTTTTCACGTTACTGTAAGTGATCCACTTTTCATCTCCAGTCACCATCCGCCTTAAAAATGGGTCAAGTTTATAACGATTCAGCATCGATTCGCAAATGGAAATTCGGTATATGAGGGGTTTTCTCGTTAACTCATGTAGCACCCATACCTCGAGTTTCTTTGTGTCTGACTGGACGATTTCCATTATTCCACTAAAGCAAAATTGTGCATGGTTGACTGTTACAGTATTATAAGAGTATCTCTAACCATGATAAATTCTGCGCGCGACGTGGGCACACCTTTTTCCTAAGCCAAGTATCGGCTACTTTGTGAAGGCCGATCCATCAGTAAAGTAAGCAGATAGATCTGTAAACTGATCGAAGATACTGCCTAATAAGAACCGATGGTAGAAGAACGGATTAATCCTCAAAAGACTATTGCCGCAGCTCCAGAGATATAGATGATTCCCCGCTAATTTTTATTTCGTTTGCCTTACAGAACTTGCTTCAGTAGGCGTCAACGAACTAATGGGTTTCATAAAATACATTAAATGGTTAGAATAGCTAGGAAGGTATGCTTAGAGGCACCTCTATTCACAGGCCCACCATGGGTATCACAACGAACCAGCAGGCCTAAGTAGGCTTGAACAGTGTTCCATGATCGAGCGATTTCAAGGAGGATTTAATGGCTAAATTTAAAAGTTTTAATCTTCGAAGAATTACTCTTAAATTCCGCATACTTCAAGTGATCTCATGCCCAATAAGATCTAGATGAGCCACGGTAAAAAACGATCCTAATACCAATAATCTGGTTGAACTGTATCATCTGTACTTTGTGTTATGAAAATCTTTTCTCTTGAAGAAAGCCTGAGTGGAATGGCTGTTGTAGGTCCAATGTTCGTAACCTTTTTTTGCTGAAAACTCACAGGTACCACGGAAACTAATAGAGATGTCTCTAAATCTACGGTAATAAGCCACAGCAAAGGGTGATGTAAACGTATCTCTCGTTCTTTAGAAATGAAATTTATTCAACAAAAAATGTCTATATAAATTTCCATCTAAGCTAACCGGGTTAACCTGCGGGTAAACTAAAATAATTGGGAACACCTGCTTTCCATGCATTTGCTATAAATGTATTTTTCCGTAGACAAAAACCACAGTTATTTCTGCTGTCAGATGTCGCCAAGCACTGATGTCGTATATAAATACGCTCTCATGAAGCGTTCTTAGACTTTCGTCTTTGGAAGAACGTAAATTGTAGACTTGGACGCTCTCAAACATTTGTGTAGAGTGAAGTGTGGTGTTTGTCTAGCATAAAAACGTTATACCCGCCAGTTTCACGTATACCCCACATACATATTATTTAGTGCATGAGAAAATAATTTATTAAAGAATAACTGAGTGTTTTGCTTGAGTACTTTTCTACCGATTAAGATTTAATCTAAATTTTTTATTATTAGCACTGTTGTATGATTATTCTTGAGAAGAGTGGCGACAGCTTTTGGAAAATGTATTCATACAACAGCTTCGTTAATTAATGAAATAATTGCTTCTTATTTCAATACAAGAAAAACTTTTTATCTTTTTACTGCAAAACTTCCCGTTATGCCGATTATTATAAAGCATAACGACACTTGATACATATTCCATTGGATTACAGTATAGGTTGCTCTTATAATGAAGAGTAATTAAGTGACAGCCAAGCTGACGTCAGAAGAAAATCTAAGAACACCAGCAATACATCGACTGCCAGAGCAGTAGAAGAACCTTCAATACTAGAAGGAAAGGAGAAGAAATTTATACGTGTATTCTTACGAAATATGTACATATGTATGTAACTGAAAGTTTCGCCCCTACAGAAAGACAAAAATTTACAGATTTGGAGTGTTAAATGATTAAATTTTAGAATACTTGTATGGTGAACTTTGCTTAAACGAAAATGGGCTACATTCATAGACTTAGAAATTGTCCATAAGTAGTGTGGTCATACCTTAGGCCTACTGGGACACCTCCCCTCCTTCATGAAGTCTCACGTCTTTCACACTCCTAATTTATTCAATACATGTATATAAAAATATTTTTTTTTAATGAATAATAATTATAAATTATTTGTAAAATAAATAACTAAATAAGTAATTTTCGATTATAACAGCTAATAAATTGTTAAAAGCAGTTAAGGACCTTTAAACCAACCCCTGCTCTCTTATTGAAGCTCTCTTATATTTATTTTTATCTCAAATACAATTAAAACAACAAGCAACTAAGCGTCCGATCCCAACCGAATTTAGCTCTTGCTTACTTCTCTTTACCATTTCTTTTTGTAGCTAGTATAGACACAAATATACAGTCACTTAACTTCCTTGCCTTCAGATGTCGCACTTTTATTTGGGAACGTATAAAACCTCAGAGACCGTATACGATAAACTGCATTCCTGATATGTTCTCAGGCTCTCCACTTAAACAAAGTCATTTAAGTTGGTTCTTGTCTTGGATAAAATAAATAAATAAATAAATAAACTTAAGTTAATCTTAGTTTAAACTTCATCACACAATCTCTATAATATATATTTCAAGTATATTGTGCGTAGTGTTTGGTCATATGCATACATACATACACGTATGTAAATATATATACAGTGGCGGACTAAAGTCTACATACGATCCATTTTTTGGGAATTCAACCCGTCCTATAGCTTTCACAGAAAAAATAATGTTGCAGTCTTGTTTTAAATTGAAGTATATAACAAAAACTAAAATTTCTCATTTATTCAACATTAACTTTCAAAGTTATTAACAAAAAATGGAAAAAAGGCACTGACAAAAGTGAACATACGATTTTTTGCTTAGCTATTCTAGGTAATCATATTAATTTTAATAACTAAGTTAATATTTTGTTGGGCCACCATGCGCATCGATCACCGCTTGCAAGCGTCTAACATTGAAAAAAACCAAATTTTCCAGCTCTTCTCCTGTAATGTTTTGCAACTCTTCTTGAAGTTTCTCTCTGAGCTTTGATGCATTACTTATAGGGTGTTTTCGAATTTTCCGCTCCAATATTTTCCATACGTGCTATGTAATATTCAATTCCGGGCTTTGTGGTGATGAGTGCAACTGCCGCGGAGCATAATACAGCAGCCAATCCTTTACAATTTGCGCTGTGTGCTTAGGATCATTATCCTGTAGAAAGATCCAGCTCGAGCCAAGGCACAGTTTGTCCACAGATAGCTTCAAATTATTTTCCAATATGGTCTTATACTCGAAGCGATCCATATTTCCTTCAATAAAGACCAATTTACCCACTCCAGACGCTGCAACTGCTCTCCAATCCATGACACTCCCACCACCATGCTTTAAGGTCGAAATAAGGTGCCTGGGATCCATGGCAGTAATGGGTTTTCTCCAAACTTTTGCTCTGCCATCGCATTATATTTTGACTCATCCGTAAATAGCACGCTTTTCCAGAACTCATGATCCTTCTTTAGATGCTTTTTAGTGAACTCCAACCGATGTGCGCGGTTTTTCTCGCTTATGAGAGGCTTCTTGCGAGGAGTTCTGCTGTAGAATCCTTCGTTGTTAAGAGTTCTTGTTATTGTGCGTAAGTGCACAACAATTTGGGATCATTTCGCTAGCTTCTGGGCCAAATTGGTAGCATGTACCTTGGAATTTTGGCTTACTTTATTACGGATGAAAGAGATGTCCCTATGGGTAAGCTTCTTTGGACGGCCACTTCGCGGCTTACTCTCGAACCAGCCCGATTCTGCAAAGTTTTTGTAAATTGTTTGCACCGTCGCTTTTCTTAAATTTAACAATTTGGCTATTTCGCCGAACGTTTTCTTATCATCTCTGTGTTTTATAACCAATTTTCACACAGCCACCGGGATTTCCGTTCCTGACGACATTTTCGCGATTGTATTTCTTTTTTCAAATGATGGAAAACAATAAAGATAAAGCCAAATACCAAGAAAAGTATAGAAAAAAAAAACGGTACTTGACCGCTGAAAACAATAGCTGAAGTAATAAACGAAACAAATTAATGAAACGTATGTTCACTTTTGTCAACGGCTTTTTTGAGTTTTTTGTTAATAACATTGAAAGTTAATGTTGAACAAATATGAAATTTTCGGTTTTGTCTTACAATTAGATTCAAAGCAAGACTACATCAATACTTTTCCTGTAAAAACTATGGGACGGTAGGGATTCCAAAAAAAGGGGTCGTATGTAGACTTTAGTCCGCCACTGTATGTATACCATACATAGGATATATGAATAGTTTATTATTACTTATTCTAATAAAAAAAATCCAGTATCGTTTCAAACAGACTTTTAAAGCATATTTGTTAACGGTAAATTTAAAAATTGAAAGTTAAAATTTAAAATCAACTCAACAAATTTCAAATATTTTACCCGAATTCGAACGCCAGTGTAGTGCCCAATAGATTTTGCAACCCTTACAACATGGGTTGGGTTTTAATTTCAGTTTGATTTAATTTAAAATTTTTATTGCGGTTTTTTTTATTTTTTAAAATGAGAAAGATTGCAATCTGTGGAATTAATGAAGTGTCTAAAATATGCAGATTTGAGTTTATCGATAAGCAAACCCAAAATGACAGGAGCACCCAAATATGAGCATTATTTGAAAATCAGAAGGGTTAAACACACAGTCATATCTACAAACACACACATACACATGCACGTTCTAAACAGCCCAAGCAATGCATAAAACAAGGGTCAGCAAATGTAAAACAATAGATTTACGGTTTTTTTTGCAAATATCATTATGTTTTTGCTCACACACTTGAAAAGATTTGAAAGCATTTTTTGTTTTGATAATTTTTAGTTCAACATAAAGTTGACGGTCCATCAAAGAACAAGTTTTTTTTTTTGGATTGAAATGATTGCATTAATGGAAATTAAATTGTATGTAATTGATACCTTTGTGCATTTATTTTTTTTAACTTTAAAATACATATATATTTACATATACATATGTATAATAGCACGTATGCATGAGGAATTTAAAATTGGCTATATTAAATTATTTTTGAAATAATTTGCGATGATATGAAGAAGTCATACTTAAGCTCCAGTGTTTACCAAAACATGAGAAACTATTTTGAAAACCATAGTGAGTTTCGACAAAAGTAGATAATTAATAAAGTTCGTGTGCAAAGGTTCGTGTTTGGCCAAGCATCGTTTGAAGTTAAAGATTGAAGTTCAAAGAAAATGCTTTAAAATTTGCCTATGACTCTTACTTGGATGTTTGTACGAATATATTTTGAAATTTGTTTGAAAATAATGCGAGTATCTCTTTCGGCGAACCCCTTTGCGGTAGGGATTTTCCCTAATAAGGTTAATTCCTGAAGAATTAAAAGACTTTTCTAAAAATGTTGGAAGTATACAATAAGACTCTGGCCAAGTATACAATGCAACTGAGTCAGATAGTGAAATTCCTGGAAAAAACTCATGTTTTTGTTAACTCATTTCGCCCTTCTACCGACGGGTTCAAGAAAAAGTATTACAACCTTCTAAAGCTTTTATTACCAACTAGTGGTAGCCCGAGACTTCGCCCGCATGGAAATCTAAGCTGGTTCTAATAAGATTTTTATTAAGTTTTTACGTTGTTTCCTTTATTAAATCTTATAAATTACTATGTTAAAATATATGAACAATAAGGAAAAGTTTTCCACGTATTAATCTAGGCAATGAGCTTTCCATGTTCCAGATATCAAACAAAGAGCCACCTACATTTTTTCGAATAGATAGTCCCAGGTACAATTTCCAGAAAATTCTTTCTTATCGGCTGCATACGTCATACACAGAACACACCCACCAAGCTTCAGTTCTCTACGATCAGTGTTTTAGGCAGTGCTGATCCAACAGTCACTCAGGACAAAGCCTTTTATTTACATACTCGTATATAGATGAGGCAGCTGATTCTTAGATAGGATGTGTTAACCTGGTAATTTGGTAGTAGGGCTTCGTTTGCCCTCTTAGATAGTGTGTCTGTAGGAACAATTGCCGTTTTAAAGGCGAATGGTTAGCAGTGCCTACTGCCATTTGGAAAGCTAAGGTTAGAGTGCTACTGGGTTACAGCGTCTCAGAACCAGGCGACTTCCATGGGCTGCCTTAGATGGTTAGCATGATATGCCACAGGTCTGATAGGTTTAATTTTTTTTCACGATTTCTCCTTGTTTCAGAATCTTATTGTCGTTGTTGTTGTTGCATAGTCATCTTGAAAGAAATCATATTACTATCTGCGGCTAAATCCAAGATTGATCCTATTGATCTCAATAACATTCCCCAAACCGGATAAGGAAGCGAAGCTAATAGGGTGGTAGTGAACCAGGACAAGAGGAAAAATCTCCTGCCATCAAACTAACAGTCATGGCATACGCGACTCGGCGCTTACGTCCTTGCTGACAGTCATAACTTTGAAGTCGTAGATAATTTCGTTTATATAGCAACCAGTATTAACACCAACAACAATGTCAGCCTTGAAATCTAACTCAGAATTACTCTTACCAACAGCTGCTAATTTGGACTAAGTAGGCAATTGAAAGATAAAGTCCTCACTCTACGAACAGAGACGAAGTTCTACAAGTCACCCATCATCCTTGTCCTGGTGCTATATGGTGCATAAGTGAGGACGATATCGACATCCGATGAGTCGGCCTTTGGAGTCTACAAAGAAAGTTTAACGAACGATTTATGGTATTTTGAACATTGAAAACGGCAAATGCCGTACCGATGGAACGATGAGCTGACACAGTTCAACGAATGCAGCGACAGCGGTTTCGCTGACTAGATCATGTTGGCCAAATGGATGAAAGCACTCCAGCTTTGAAAGAATGCGATGCAGTAGCCAATTGTGGAAGCAGAAGAAGAAGGAAGTATCAGATGCAGGAGGACCTGGCTTCCCTTGATATCTCTAATTGCAGACGAACAGCGAAGATAAGGAACGAATGGGGCGCTATTATTGATTCGGCTATAATCGAGTAAGCGGTACCTACGCCAATTAAAAGAGGGAAGAACAAAAGTCTCAAACAAAATATTGCAGCTTTAGTAAATTTTTGGTAAATTAAAAAATAATAATAATAATTTAAATTAAAAAATAATAATAATAAATTAAATTCAAAAAAATATATATATTTTCTTTTAGGAATTTTATGTATAATTTTAATTTGTTTAAAAATAAAATAGGGGGAAATTCCATATAATTCAACAGAGAAATGTAAAATCGAAATATACATTTTTATACACAAATGTACATATGTATGTATGTATGTCAGAAAAATGTACAAACTAAAATATATATGTATGTATGTATGTACGCAAAAAAGCCCTCAAATGAAGAGCCGTTTCACATGCACTTCCGTCAACATTTTGACATTTATGCGGATAAAAAGCGATTTTCCAAACGCAGCTTTAATAACGATTGAATGGCCGCTGGCGCTGCCCTAAACCTCACGCGATCAATGTAAGCAACAACACCATCATTGTCACCATCAAAATCATTAACGAAAATGACGAGCAACGCAAACGACACCAGCAACGGCAGCACAATACTCAGCCTCAGCCTCAGCCTCCGCCTCAGGTTCATCAGTGATGTTAAGAGCCACCGAAAAGGCGTAGATGCAGCCGCCTGTCTGTCCACAACAAACAGAGAAAAATAAAATGAAAAAATAAAATCAAAATCAAAATAAAAATACATTAATATGTGATTTTTATGCGTTTTGTGCATCAAACCCGCGCTGCTTGGCGGACACTCATTTGCGCATGCGTGCACTCGATATCAGCATCAGCAGCAACATCATCAACCACTTCACTTGGAATAAACGTTTTGTTGCGAGCAAAAAATTAAAAACAAAACCGAAAAAAAGCGACCACGACAACATTTACAATAAAAATGACAATCGAAAGTGAAGAGGACAATGTGGACGATTACGAAAGGGTTACACACAGCGCGGAGCCACCCAAGGGCTGGAGTACTTGTATGTATCAACCCTTTATGCACCAGAAATGCCTCGTATGCAAATGAGTTTGCTGAGCGAAAAAGTAACAACTAACTAAATATCACCCCAACAGCTCAAAGCCTTCCTTCCACCTCCTGCATGCCGCTGCTGCGTTGTTTGATCTAAACTACAATTAAAATAAAATAGTAAAAAAAATGTTGAATTATTTGCATTGCCGCATGTGTAAGTGTGCTTCAAGTACTTGAATTGCAGTGAAATCGTGCATATTTGCTGTACTTATTCGTATTGTTATCACATCATTTTAATGATTTTTTTTTCTCAAACAAAATTTTATTTTATTTTATTTCATTTTTTGTTTGCTGCTCTTCAAGCCTTTGATTTGTATAAATTGTTTACCCTTTCATTTTGACAGCACTGCACGGGGAAATATGAGCTGATGACTGGGCTGTGCTAGTCGGCATTTGGTGAGGTTTTGCCCTGATATGTGGGTTGGTAACAGCGCTGACCAAGAGGCGTGGTATGAATGGCGTCTAATTGACGGTTAAAATTATAATGTAAATGAAAGGATTGCATGATATTCGGCGATCTATGTACAGTGTTGCCAGAAGCACACTTTGGAAACCCAATTTTTGAAGTAAAATACCACCTGCCTTTTTACAGAGTCTCCACACGTAACTTTTTTTGAGGGTATCTCATATTAACTTTCTAGTATAATGGGATGCAATGGGTTGTGGCCCTGCTTCTGGGTATGAAGTTACAGTTTCAAAGCTATATTCAACTCCTAAACATGCTTCATCGTCGCGCAACCTGGAAATATGAGTCCGCTCTCGACGATAGAAAACCAAACTCTACAAGCCGCTTATCGTTTCCGACCTGCTATATGGTGTGGAGGCATGGATGATGACAACATCTTATGAGTTAGCCTTGGAAGTTTTCGAGAGAAAGGTGTTTATTGTGGTTCTTTAAGATTTTCTACGAGTTGGTAACAGCGAATACCCCAGATGATGAAACGATGGGCTTTATGAAGTATACGGTATACATTGACATAGTTCAGCGAATCAAGAAACAGTCACTAGGCCATGCGGTCCGGATGGATAAGAATACTCCAGTTTTAAAAGTTTTCGATGCAGTATCCGCCGGTGGAAGTAGAGGAAGAGGAAGACCTCCACACGAATTGGTGCCATATAGCGAAAAGAAGAAATTAATGGCGCAATGTTATTAATTCGGCTATAATCGTGTAAGCAAGGACTACGCCAGTAAAGAAAAATAAGGGTTCACTAAAGTCTTATTACAGCGTCTGTTCGGTAGAAGTACGACAGCAAGCGTAAGAGGTTCGCGAAGTGAGGTTGTGCGCTGGACTTTGGAACCCGCTACGTAAACAATGTATTAAAGACCGGCACTTGGAATGTCTGTTCCTTTAATTGGGAAGATGCTGTTGTCTAGTTGGTTTACGTTCTCATCAGACTGAAGGCTTATATCGCCGCCGGACGGGAGAAGAACGGAACCGAGTTAGACTCTGTGACATTCACTACAGCGAGCATATGAAATAACACAAAATTGGTACCGGATTTATGATGGGAAAGCCGTGGTACTTAGCCCGATGGATGAACGTCGCGCCACAATTTACATCAAAGCGCAATTCCCAAAGATATCTTTTGTTTGCGCCGGCGCTTCCGATTGAAGAGAAGGACTACGCGACCAACAGACGACAGACGAAAAATTAAATTTCCATGACGAAACATCCCAAATGCGTTGAGGCTGATCATCGTGACTTAAAATATGGTTGTCTGTAGTACTAAAATCCAGCATTAGAAAATTCATCAAGATATTTCGGCTTGAAAAACTCACAATCAAATCGATCATGTTATAGTTGACGGATGGCATGCCTTCAGTGTCATTGAAGTACATATGTATTTTGTAGTAGCAAAGATGCCTACCTGCCTCTGTATAGCAAAGAATGCCCGTCAACAAGCAAAAGGAAGGTTTAACAACCAATCGATTTTTGACTCCACTTGCAAAAGCAAGACTCTCTGAGAGCACTAATCTGTTGACCTCATTTCAAGTTCCCTAGGTACAGCTGAAAAAAGAGCAGCTATGATGAGGATTGCTATACCGCAGTGGATAAATAAAAATACTACCAACATCTCGAAGTTGCGGTCGACGTCAATGCGTGCGGTGTCGGAGAAATACCGACAGTTCAAGTTGAAGTTTACGAAAAGTTAGAGAAGCTGGCTGAAAAAGATACTGATTGAAATTCTATGAAGGTGAACTTGCTTCTTTTCAAAATACAATCGGACGATAGCATTTCTGACGATGGTGCTCTGTCCTAATTCACAAAAAGGGTGGCTCCACATAGTGTGTGCGAATTATTTTGAGATACGTAGGCTGCTATATATATTTCTGGCCTAATAATGAAAATACAAATATTTATCAACGAAAATGTTTTTTTTTTTTTTGGATTTGACTCGTCTTGGAAGACCCACACGGTCGATTGCTGTTTTGTTTCGGGTTCATACGCATAGATCCATGATTCGTCACCTGTGATAATCTTATAAACGTCTTTTGAAGCACCGCCATCGTATTTTTTCAGCATTTCTTTACACCAATCCACACGAGCCTTTTTTGAGCGAGGTGTTTCTACGGCCAGGTGTTCATGCAATATCGAATGTATGCTGGTGAGAGAAATGCATAGGCATGCTTCTATCTGAAGGTATGTTACATGACGGTCTTGCATTATCAGTTCACGTACGGCATGTTTTCTGGCACAACGGCTGTTTTTGGACGACCTTCACGGAATTCGTCTTTGAGCGAGCGTCGGCCACGATTGAATTCGTTGTGCCAGTTTTTCACAGTGCTATAGGATGGTGCTTCGTAGCCATACAAAGATTTTAGTTCATCGAAGGACTCTTGTCGTGATAATCCACGTCGAAAGTTGTGAAAAATGATCGCACGAAAATGTTCACGAATTAATTCCATTTTTTGGCCGAGATGAATTTTTTAATTAAAACAATTCACGATTAAATAACAAAACGTTCTGAGTGATGTTATGCTAAAAATTTCAAACTTTCCAATGGAATTGTCAGATTGCACCTGGCAACCTTCGTGTTGGAAAAACCAAGGGGAGAAGGACCTGGCTGTTCTTAGTATTTCCAATTGGCCCGGCTTTAAACGGTGTCTACATCGGTAATGAAGAAGAAGTTTAGTTATTTTGCTTTCTATTAGTTGGTCAGGCCGCCGCAGAAATATCCACCTTTGGTGGCTAATACGACTATTTCTTTCATCTGTTTAATTTTTCTAAAATGAGCACATTAAATTGCACAAGAATTAGTTGAAATATTTTGAAAAAATGTTTCTTGTGTTAGAAGCAAAATCAAGTGAGAACCAGTAGACCAGTGGCTTTATTCCAAAAACAATTATTATTTCCAAGTGCACAATAAAATACAAAATTAATTCAATTCAAAAATTATATTGTATTAGAATATCATAGCTTTCGTCGAAACTCACAACTCTATTGTAAGTGTGAAAACGCATGGAAAATTCTTAAACAAATAGTGGGACAATGCCGAACAATAGTAGGACAATGCCGAATGTGGACGAACGAGCGAATGAATGAATGAATGCAGGAATAAATGACAAATCGTAGCGGCCGGCAATCGGCGATTGAATACAAAATACAAAAGCAAACAATAAGGATAAAAGCAAAAACAATGCGCATTGTGGAAAACGCAACACTGCGCATGCGTACAAACGGCGGCAGCAATAAAAATTATTTTCAAACGCAACACACTTTTTCAATATCTTTTAAACAAACACACACGCACAAACATACATATGAATTGTAAGTATATTGTAATATTGTGCACCTACCCTCCTGCTGTTGTCCAGCTAAAGGATCGGCTAACTTTCTAATTTACTATGCTTTTGTGTAGCGAGGCGTGAATTTAAGCGGCGGTACTTCGGTTGGCAGTGGTCAGCGCCGCTAACGCTGCACCGCTGTCAGAACGCAACGCCTGCTGAATGATATTGGTGGTGTGGTAAACTCGCCTGTGGCTCTTACGCTTTCCGCTGGCTCTCTCTTGATTTTTACAAATTTTTCACAAGTTAATCGCATTTTGGTGGCGATTTATATTTGATTTTCCAATTGTAAGTGTAAGTGTGTTTGTGTATGTGTAATGGCATGCAGTTTCGTACCAAGTAAATCACTACTAATTTATTTAAAATTCATTTTCAACCATTGTCCTCTCGAACACTGTTACCTCTTACTGACCCTTATGAACTGGTGGATTCTATATGGCGAGCGTTGTCGTGCTGATTTCAACGAAGTGTCCATTTGATATACAAATGTACACACATAAATATGTATATTTATTAACATGAACACCATAAACATTATGGTATTTCTGTTACTATTACGCGTTAGTTCATGTGTTGCCTATTTCAAATCCACTTTATAGATGTACATATGTGTATGTATGTACGAGTTTGTCTGAGTAGTTTATTTGACCAGCGAGTGGACTGCAGCTGTCGGAAAGTAGCCCAGCAGGAGTAGTGCATAATGCATAATTGTTATATTGTTTTATTGGCTTTGATTAGAAATGGTGATCGAGTTCACTATTAGCCCAAAGCAATTATCCCGCCCACATTCAAACACACCATGGTGCTGGTTTTAACCACATTTAGTTAGAGATAATTTTTTTTTCGAAATATTTGAAACGAAGATTTGTATAAAATCTATTAAAAGCTATAAAAAATAAATGTAAATAAATCCACCACAAGAATTGAAGCCTATTTGAATAAGGACATCAAGCCAAAAATATTTTTCCATAGCACTTATGCCAGAAGATTTGGATTTGATATTAGATAAGCTTGGGTATCTAAATTATTTAATACAAACTTTGTTACCTAAATTTCTTGCTCACAGACCATTGGACGATAGTTGTGGTGAATAGGCTTCCTAAAGCTGCTAGGCTCATCAGTTTATAAAAATTTGGTACCAAAATTGGTATATCTGCGTTGAAAGTTACACATCTCTATTTATAAACGTTTTTGAATAAATAAAAATGTTCTCATATCAAAAAAAAAAAAGAAAAAAAGAAAATACAATTTTTTTCTCATCATCATTCAAAATCATTAGCATCAAAATTTTCATAATTTTAATTTTTTAGCATGCCAGGATTTTGGTACAATCAGGTAATAGCTTTTTTCGGATTCCTCATTCAATTTTCAATAGAGTTATACATTAAGATCAGAAAGTTTCCGGAAATTGCTGCCCGAGCTGAATATTTCTAAGCACTTTTTTTGTTAAGTTGGTAGCACTGTCCTTAATTACTATCAAAAATGAGCGCGATCTGGCAACCAGTTTTTTTGTTGTAGCTGTTGAAATCAGTCCACCTTAGTTCCCTCTGCGAATTTTCTTTTACGGCCTCAATCGAGTCGAAACGGGTTCCACGGAGTGTTAACTTGAGTTTTGGAAACAAAAAAAAAATTCGCATGGTGCTAAATTCGGTGAACATGGTGGTTGATCGATGGTATTGAACGAGTTTTTGGTCTTGAAATCGTTTACAACAACAGCGATGCTCAAATAATACTCTTTATTGACCATCTGTCCCGTTGGAACGAATTCACGATGAACCAACCCGCGAATATCGAAAAAGAAAAAAACAATTTCCGGAGACTTTCTTGTCTAAAACGAATTCATCTGGGTCGTATCATGAACATAAACAGGGTTGTTCTGAAAGTCTTCTTCAACGGAATCTATGTTCGGCACAACTTCTTCGGGATTCACTTTTTTGACTGTCTCGCTGAGCAAAAATTGGTAATACCTTGGCTTTTATACCTAAAACACACGAAATGGTTCGAACATTTGAGAAAATGAGGATAGGAGCCTCACAGCGGTATCACAATGGGCATATACGCCTACGTGCGTCGGTCACTGACCAGCAGCTTGCATCAACTCAACTTCGAATCCAATTTTTCATATGCAGCTCTGTATTTCGATTTATCGGTAAATTTTATTTGAACGAAACCGTCGAGTTAATTGAAGCTTGAAGTACTACTGTAGCCGCGCATTTGGTACTAATGGGTTCGAAACCCTGACCGGAGTAATATACAAAATTGTAAACAATTTTCAAATTGCCGTCACATCTCGGCAGGGAATGCCAGTCTCTCCGTATGGAAAACGTCGGGTCTGACCGTCATGCGAGCACTTCTTTGCTTGCCCAGAGTAAAAACCCCAAGGGCCAAATTTCCATCTGCAAATTACTGCTGAATTGTAACAAAAGCAATCCATTCTGAAGCGGATGATGACTGGTGATGAAAAGTGGATAACCTACAGCAACGTCAAATGAAAACGGTCGTGGTCGATGGGCAAAGAGCCGGCACAAACGATCTTCAAGGCAGGATTGACGAAAGTTGTGTGTTTTGTGAAATTGACAAGGAATCATTCGAACCTGTACTGTCAGTAATTGGGACATCTGAAGGGAGAAATAGCGCCCAGCTTTGGCCAAGAGGACATCGCCAGATCAAACACATCGATATGACTCGCCAGAAGCTCTGAAAGCTTGGTTGGGAAGTTCTTATGCATCTATTTTATAGACCGGTTATCAAGTAATTTCCATCGGTTTCTCGAATGATTTGGCTGATGAAGGATTTGTCCCAAAAGAAGCCTGAGAAAATCGATTGTCCCAATTTTTTGCCAAAGGAAGACGAGTTTGTATGAGAGAATATAATTGGTGCTTTGTTGCCACTGAAGGGATTTTTAGTCAAGCTCCTCCCCCAATTTGTGGTTTTACGTCGTGATGTTTTTCCAACAAATGTAGAGACCTGCAAATTATTCTAAGCCGTCTCCAAACGGCGGATGGATTTTTATGAGGAGTTCGGAGAGGTCGACCTTCCCTGGCAGGACTCGAACCTTGATCTTCCGAATGGCAGTACATAAATCGGTTAATTTTAAAAATGGTAAATACAATGGAAAAATAATAATCTTTACAAGATCTAATATTATATAATTTAAGTTTTTGGTACACAATACGGAAACACATGTCCATATCTCTACGACGTGAGGTAACCATAAATGAATTCAATCACACACAACAGTCAAGTCCCAAAAGGAAATGTGTGTCAGTAGTGCGAATGTCGTTGGCGGCGAATCGGAGAATGTGCGAATGTGTAACGAGTGGTAGGAGTATAAGGCGAGAGTAATTTGTCCAGTTGTAAAATAGACATTTATCACATTTTCCATTTAAGGCTAACACGTTCATGATGGCTTACAAAAAAAAATTTTGCACTTACGCACATAAATGAGGGATTTTTGGCCGTGATTCAACTTCAACTTCCCGTCAAGCGAATAATATCATATCACACAAACAAACAAAGTTGCTTCACAAGCGTGTTTTTTAAAAATAAAAGGAAAATGAATTGAAATTTGCACGGCCGGTCTCGAACTGAGAATCCACCGACTGTTGGCCATGTACCAACCCTTGCGGTTATTACTTTATACCAATGACACGTTTTGTGCATAATAGTGTGTTACGCCTTTTATACACTTAATACATGCCGATAACTGCTTTGCTATGTACTAATGATCTTGACAATGAAAATCAAAGGAAAATTCATTTTACAAATATAGTGATCCCAGTAATGAGCTCAATAACTCCAGCAGATCATTGAAGTCATAATTGCGAGAAATGGAAGTGAGCATATATGCATGTACACGTATGTATATATATGTATGTGGATTTATTTCAAACTTACGCTGGTGTTAATTGACACCATATTCAGTGGATAATTGACCAATGCTGGTGGTCTGGTTTGCTTTAAGTTGCCTGTTTGTAATATGGAGCCTTTTGGGGAGCAATGGATGCAATTTCTCTTTAGGCGATTGAGTAATAAGTACACATACATAACTCTTATAAACAAGTGTTCAGTTGATGTGTACTTTATGTCTGATGAACAATTGTTAAGCCATTTTTAAAGCCTAGATGTTTTTAAAAAGGTACATATATAAAAAGTAATCCATTATTTTTGTGATCTGTACGCGTTCTATAGGTGGGATTGGAAAATGCTTGATGGCATTAGAATGACAATATTTAGTACTAAAAAAGAGAATGACAGAAGTGTTGATCACTTAATCCAGTAGTGTTTGAGCGCATGTCAGAGATGGACACCAGCAAAGCTATATTATACAATTTGTCTGCGATAAAGGCGAAAGACAGACAGCTGAAAATGTGCAAAGCGTTTACCTATAGCGGCCGCAATAGCCAGAGAATGTCCAGCTCTCCGATCGTATTTTTGACATGAAATAACAGCTCCACATAAAAATCCATCGACCGTTCGGATGCGGTATAGAATAATTTGTAGATCCATCTTTTCCTATCTATGGCGAAGGATTTGTCTGATGAAGAATTTGCCGCAAGAATAGCCTGTGAAAACAGATTTTCTCAATCTTTTGCCCTTAGGGACAAGGGGTTTTTATGAGAGGCAATAGCAAAAAATTATCAAGAAGATTTATTTGACATAAATCGGATAATTCCAACTCCGGTAAAAAAATTTAATTCAAAGATGATACATAAAAATACTCGTATACATGTTTTCCAGAAGCTAACTTTGAAAGAAAATTGTCTCAGATATCATTCATTCTTCTGATTTATTCAGAGATAGTCGTGTTAGGCTGTTATGGCACACGAGTCAGAAGAAGAAGGATCCATAAAACCATGGTTTAGAGTCCTGGACAAACATCTCAATACAGTCCTCCCTTGTTTGTATGTCTGCCACGACATTCCTCCTTTTGGTAAAAAAAACCAACGAAGGGAATACATTCTGTAGTACCTGTGTTTAGAAAAATTTCTGGGAGATAAAGCAGAGGTGGGCGGTTGGTGCAAAACACTTAGCACTAGTTTGGAACTAATTTCTGCATAGTTGGTTCTAAAAAGAATTTAGGCGGGAAGACTGCAGTCAACTTCGTAATACCAAAGATCAGTAGTCAAATTCAAACTTCCAGACCATTACGTTATCCCTGAAGTTGAAGAGTTTATCTTTCAGACCGCACAAAGCCGATAATAATTGCTAAAGTAGGCGTTCTTTTTGAATCTTATGTAAGTACGTACTTCTATGTTCGTGGTTTTTGCCACAAGATAATGCAGATACTCTTATTACGGACAATGTTTTTTTTAATATAAAAAAGGTAAAATCACTGCAAGGCGGTGCCGAAAAATATGTGCGGTTTACGTTGGGAATAGAGAAAGTGAATGTTGGACCCTACAGAGGCTTGCTCGAAACGGTTTCAGAAATTTCGCTTCTCGTTCTGGTCGCCCAGTTATTCAAAATGCCAAAGAAATTCTGCAATTGGTGGAGCAAGACTGGCAAACTCAGGAGATAAAGGAAATGGCTGGTTACCATCAGTAAAACACTTCTGAAATGGAACAAAATCGAACCATTTCTGAAGTGACTCATCACAAGTGATGAAAAATGGGTTAAACATGAAAATACAAAATGGAAAATGTTATGCTCAAAATGAATGAATGAATGAAATGACATCAAAGCTTTGACGACAAACCAGGTGATGTTGAGTGTATGGTGGAATTGGAAGGGAAATTTCTATTATGAGCTGCTACACCCTGGGGAAGTTATGAGTTCTACTGTCAACAAGAAATCCGCTTACAAAATTACATAAAGTTCAGTATTGATTAATAAAATAGCAAAGCAAAAATTGCATAGCTTTAATGTACTCGTTCTAACCATATAACATAGCCCCGACCTTCCAACATTTCACTACCAGTTATTTCGATAAGTACAAAACTTTCTTCATGGTAAACCACTGATCGTAGAGATTTCAAACTTCAATGGCATCTTATGGGACCGGTCTATTTAAAAAAATTTAATTTAGTTGTAAAACTTTCCATTTACATGAAATTCGGGACATGGATAACTATTTGTCTGAATTGACATATTAAGCAATTTTTCTTCTGATAAGTGGACGTGGACCGAGCTATTCAACACATTCATTTATCGTTTGATTTACATATCATAGTTCGATATTGCCTAATATTTGGAAGATACACGTATGTACATAGATGATCCTTTCTCAGGGTTAATATGTGGAGAAATTTTTTACTGGAAGTGAGCTTAGGACCGATCTATTCGAAAAAATCGCAGTTTTGGTTTGAGTTGCTTGATATCTGCAACATAGATCCCTATGTGTGGAAAAATTTTTGTTTCGGAACGATCTATGTATCTCAAAGAACCATATTGAGTTCTTCATCTTAAACTTTCATGCGGTCAAAGTCGCGGGCAAACTCTAGTCTTTTAGATAATAATTGTTCATATGTACTTAATTCAAATTAATTTTCCATAAATAAAAAATAATAAAAAAAGTGTACAAAAAATCGCAGAGACATTCAGTTTCTCTCAGAAAAGTAGAGAATTAACAGTAATTGATCTTATATCAACAGTACGAACTAAGAGTCGGGGAGAAACCTGACACACAAGGTCAACACAAACGACAAAGAGTTCTAACTTCATGCTCCTCGTCTTAAGGATCTCACCTAGTAATATAATACTTTCAAATTTAATAAGGTTTGAGCTATGTATGAAGGGAAACATTGTGTGATTTCACGTTCTGTGTGCTGCAACTTCTACCAGGATTTCAACTAACCTCGTATGAAATATCTATTGCTTCTATGCGCACTCTGATTTCCCTAAACATATAATCAAGACTGTCGTTTCATCCTACGACAAGACTTAATCTTAAGGCTAATTGAAGAGTGACTGATGAGCTTTATTAGTTAGATCTCCTGCTTCAATAATGAGAAACAAGTTCCAATTGTTCAGAAAGAAAGCCAATCGTTATAAGCCTAATTGTTCTATACAGGTGAGCCGGCTTTTAGAGACTTTATTTCAAAGAGGTAGAATCGTAACCTTGAAATTATTCAATTTTTCGGAGCGAATATTTACACCTTTCTTCCCTCTGATGAGCTTACTAATCGAAAAATAATTGTTGGTTAAACAACATTGGAACATCTGCCTCAGATTTGTCAACTCTGCGTGTTCACTTTTACTATCTTCTTACACACATACCAGCCTAATGTTTGGTAGGCGTGGCAAAGCCAACAACAAAACATAGTAAAACAGGAAAAACGCAAAATACAATTAATAAAGCATAAAAATGGTGTGAAAAACACCAAACACATTCATCTTCAGACATCACCTCGGTGACACATTGACACGCTTACATGCGCGCCATTCAACTCGCTAACAAATGTGCTCCGTTTACCTAGTACGACGTGTAAATACGAGCAACTATGTAGCGACTTCCTTGAGCGGTTGGCATACCGCGCATAGTGGCACGCATACTGTTACCGTTGAAAGATTGGCAAGCGTTGTCTTTGAAAAAAAAAAAAAAATTTGTTGTTTTGCCAGCGAGTTGACACATTCGAGCGCCGTTGCATCAGTTATGGGCTACGAGCTACGGGCCGAGTCGAGTAGAGTCGCGTTGTCTGAATGCTGCTACGCATCTGCGGTGTACAAATGGGGCGACTGATGTTTGGCCGTTGCGCACAATTAATCACAATACCGTTGCATGGGAAAGGGGTGAGACGAGCGTGGTACCTTACCTTATTGTACGTTGTCATATGCATACATACGAGTAGGTGAGTATTACGTAAGGACATTCAGGCTTTCGTTGCGCTCGCGCAGTGTAATCCATCAAATCCATTATACACACTCCAAAATTTTTGGTGACATTTCGTTGGTGAAGCGTGTCACGAGGCGTGTAACAAACATATAAAAACATTAAAAACATTTCGAAGAAAAAAATTTACTTTTCACGAAAGCAGCTGAGCTAGCCTCGTCTCTCAAGAGACGCGCTGTCAACATTTCGTTCCGCAGCAATTCCGGAAGTGACACGCTTGAATGCGGTGAAAATATATTTTTGAAAATTGCTTGAAGAGTAGCGGTGATTGATTTGAGTGTCATCCGCGTGATACCGGAAAGAACAGTTTGCGCAGGACCTGAAATTTTTGTCTGCCTTGATGGTGGAGTGAAAGAAATTCAAGCAGCTCACAAGTTCCGGTGTATTCGAGACCAGTTTAGTTCAGATGTTGAAACTGCCACTATGTTCGTAAAACCATCGCATTTTCTTACTAATCCAGTAAGCATACTAAAATGACGACCAAAGGGATTGGATTGGAAAAGGGCATCTAAAGGCTGAGCTTTTCTCCTTCGAAGAGCTAAGTTTCATGGATTAAGTTGAAGGTGGGTATCCTTATACTAAACAATCGAATAACTAGACTCTATATCCTACTCTTTGCAAATCTTATTATGGGAAGACGATTATGTGATCTCGTTTTCCTAGAAAAATTTTATAACCAAATATTATGGATTTTTAAGATTTATTTGCTGCAGGACGTAAATAGTATCAACAAGCGCGTTAAAGATTTTAACTAATCTTCAGCGAAATAATCGATCTCAAGAGGAATCAACTACACTGTCTTAATCAGAGAATAGTGTCCGAAACCCATCACGTTGATAATAGCACTGGAGTACTCCAACGTAGTAAAGTCGGTCGGATATAAAAATTCTAGGTTCATCAGCCCCCTGAAGGCTCTAACTTGTTCAACCGAACATGCTCTCCTCTCCAATTAATTCCTATGATCCACTTCCATGTCAGTGCTGTTGGTCACGTTTCTATAACAGGCTTTTAAGACTGGTAGCTTCTTCACTGGCCTATGCAATTTACTTCGGCAGATGTGTGTTGCTAGTTTCTTATTGACTTTGAACTGTAGAGTTTTCCCACTGATGAAGCTACAAGGAGGAGTACTAATCTTTTTTCAATGCGGTCTTAACTTTTTCCTTCGTTGAGGTTTATTTTGTCCCCTTGCCTAATTTACTAGAATCAATTCGAAGCAGCACGAAATATTCTTCTTTTCTAAACTTAGTATAAGACCAATGAGAGTAAGTAATGGGGTCCTACTTAAGGATATTTAATTACATTAGCAGAGCTATACAAGATTCTAAGGAAATCGTTTTCGTCACACACCCTGGAAACGTGAGTAAATTTTTGTGAGAGCCTCAGGTCTCGACTAAAAGAGAGGGAGTTTTAGTGAAACAACTCTGATTTATTCGGCTTAAGGGTTTGTTGAAGTCTTAGTTCAGCGTTTGTTTCACCAGAGGTGTGGCTGCCAGCGGCCTTCGGTCTTGAAGCAAGTAGCTCGTTATATAAAAATGTGGTAATTTATACCTCCTGTCGCGCAGGGCTCGGAAGCAGTCACTTAAAAAGCCTCTAATGACAATTTCCAATTAACGTAGATAGGACTTTGGTTTGAGAGCATGAAACACTTGGGATCACCGGTACCTTAATTGGAAAAGTGTCGCTATCTAGCTGGTTGATACCCTCGCTAAATTAAAACCGCCGTCTAAGCGATCTGTTAGTCGTGAGTTTACTCATTTTATGAAGAGAACTCTACTCCAGTTGTGTTGAGCCCCTGTTCTAAATCACAGTTATTGAATTTTGTTTCGAAAAAAAATGGTTTATGATGATTTTTTACATAGCATATCAAATTTGAAGGGTGGGTGATCCGCACATAGGCTCGGATCATGGTCTGTACTATAAGAAAATATTTTTTTTTTAACAAATGCGGTCTCTCTTCAGTAGAGCATATCAACGGCTCTGAGTGAATTGCTGACGATTAATTTTGAGAAAAACTGCTCATAAAAAAACACCATTAGCTCGGAGGCAGCTTAAAATTGAGGGCAAGCGCCTACTATGACCGAATGGTTAGTAATGCGTGTTTCAAAGGCCAATGCGGCCATCCCTCGCCTGGGAATGTCCAACCCTCCGAGTGTATTTCTGATCTGAACTAAAAAGCTTCTCCCAAAATTTCATGAGCAATTCTGCTTCGTCTTGGGATAAACTTTAGTTCACTCCAATCAAGTTAGAGGAGGAGGAACTTAGCTAAGAGGAACCTACAAAACTGTAGGTACTTTATGCAATTCATTTATGGCTGGAGAAGTACTGCACTCAAGCAGACTTTCAGACGAACTTAATCGCTAACTCACACCTTCTTCGGCCTAAAAATGTACACTACCTTGGCTCTATGCTGTGGTCATTCAAAGAAGATTTTTGAGGAATGAAATGTGACTTGATTGTTTGGTTCAAGCAAATTTAAAAGCCTCAACTCTCAGTATTCAATACTTAACGTAGGGGCCTTCGAGAAGGTTAGTGAGTCTGCAGTGGGTTAACTTCATGATAGAAAAAGTTTTGACTTGGGTGTTTTAGATGACCTTGACCAGCATTTAAACTAACTGCAGTGATACCTCCGGACATATGTGTGGATGTATGTGTGCACTCATATGTATATCCAAACCAAATCTAGGCTAATATCAGCCACTGTTGGCGAGTGTTTTCATGAATTTCAATGGAGGCAGCTGTTCCAGTGAAATATGGTTTCCATTGTGTCTCTTGTAAATCTGAATATTTTATAGACCAAATGAGGTATAAACGAGTATGTAAATGTCTCTGATTTTCAAATTTGTTTTTGTACATCAATCACTAATTAAGGTACGTTGCTCCCATTTTTTATTAAAAAAAAAAGATTTTAATGCACAATACATACATACATATGTACGCCATATGCCCACAATGGATATAAAAATTGTGGCAATAAATCATAAAAACTAAAAATCTTCGAAGGTGTATACTTACATAAATACATATACATACACAAGCGTTTACATGCATCTCTGAAAAAAATTGGGCGTAAATGCATAAAATATCAATAAAAATGTCTAATTTGTGCTTTTGACGGTCGCAGCCTTTACCATAGAATTATAAACAAAAAAAAAAAAAAATATAAAAAATTATGCTCATATTTTTTCACCTTTTTTCTAGCGGAGAAATGAGTGCACACTATAATTTGGGCATAATTTTTTTTAATATAAAATTCTCTTTTTTTGAGGTGGAAACATTTTTCCAATTTGGGACAGAAAAACCTCGGATGTACTTTTGTCTTACAAACAAAAAAAAAAAAAATCCTTTCACTCACTACAGTTATGCAAAACAACCTCAGATTACAACACGAATTGAAAACCACAAAACTCCGTGCAGCAACAACCCCTAAAATGACAATAAGTCGGATTAACAAAGGAAATATACATGGATGTGTGTCTGTTTGAGGGTATAAATAATATTGAAACATTGTTAATGACAAAAATTTAGACAACAAACTAATGCATATATGAGGATGTTAAGTTGTGAGGCTTAATTCGAAAAAACAAAAAAAAAAGTTAATCTGTTTTCATAAAATGTTAGAATATTAAAAAAAAATCAAAAATTTGGTTCTAAATCCTTTAGAACTTGGATGACGCAGGACAATAAAAAATAAATTAAAACTTTTTTTAATTCAGTCAGTTATTTTAACGCATTAAATTCAAGCGACAGCAGAAATCTAGGCTTTTAGCCTCAAATAAAGGGTATTTTTTTAGAAATATGGTTTTCAAGCAGAAATAAAACGTATAGAATTTAATGTTTTGGTCAAGACTTCATGAAAATTTTTTCTTCAAAAAGATTTCGAGCAAATGAATAAATAAATTCCAACTTCACGATTTTGGAAGTCACGCCACAGACCCACGGCGCGAGATAATGCGCTCATCAAAAGTTTTCCCGCCATCTTTTTGGAACCAAAGGTCATCCATATCAATATTCTCAAATTCAGTCAGATTCGAAAGGCTCAAGGCTCTATGACATTCCCATTGACTGTAACATTATATTCGGCTTCATTTTTGAAGAAATATGGACCAATTATTCACTCTGCCCATAGAACACACCAAACAGTGACTTTTCGAGGATGTAATAACGTCTCAACAATGGCTTGTAGATTATTATCACTCCGAACTCGACAATTTTGTTTATTAACATGCCCATTCAACCAAGAGTGAGATTCATCGTTGCACCTTGTTTTCTTGTGAAATCGTTCGGTTTCAATTCTTGTACGTTGAATTTTGTAAGCCGGCAAACGAAGATACCTACTTCCGCAAAATCCATGGTCGCTCGAATTGTCGACTCTGCTGGACGATTATGTCAAGTGAATATTGAACTGCCTTCAGTCATGCCGAAGTCTTTACACCTTTTATGGCCATATTAAATTTAAAGTTTTTTATTTTAGTATTAAATATTAATTCTCATATCTGAACAAATTGGTTATATGTGGGCCATTTGATATAGTACTCCGATACGTATTTATAACCCCAAATTTCATACTCTTAGAAGTTTCTTTGACGGAGTTTCCACTCAAAATGTCTTAACTGAAAAATTCGGTGTATAAGAGCAATATGTTATAGTCGTCCGATTTCGATTACTTTCACTACCAATACGTAATTCATTGAATATGTATGTGTCTATAATAAAAAAAATCACACTCTAAAATGCTTTTTTGACAAATTTTGAACCCAAAATTTCAAAACTGAAAAATCGATCGTATATATATATGCCATAGTGGTCCGAATTGGCCGGTACTTGTGTATATACAGATGGACAGACGGACATGGCTGCTTATGATTTCGGTATAAGTTTTCTTAAGACTATCTCTTCACCTTCTGGTCCCAAAGTTAATATTAGGAGTGTAAAAAAGTTTCCGCTGTTTTTGTTTAAAAAAATAGTAGTTTACATTTAAGGGAAGGAATTCTTCCTCATCCTTTGAGGCTATCCACAAATCAAATTTTTGGTACCTTCATATGATTGAGCTGCTGTTCTGACAGAGCATTTGTCATCGACCAAAACAAATGCCAACGTAATGTCTGCTGAACAGGGCGGGTGGAGTAGTACTTCCAATCAAGTGTTTTTAAAAGGTTTTTCCCTAGAAGAAGAATCCGATCGTGATGGCGTAATATTGGAGGCGTTGTCTCAATCTCGTCAGCTGTGTTTGGTAGAGGATTCTAGTTATTGTTTCGCTTGGATTAAACAACTTGTAATACACCAGTCCAGTCGGTAATTATTGGTGAATTCTAATATAAGCCTCGTCTATGGAAACTCTTTCAAAACGGCGGAAACTTATTTGTACGTCAAATAATAAACTATAAATATGTCAATTCAAGTAATAAACTCTCGACAGGAAAATTAATTTCGCCCGAAAGGGTTTTAAGCGTGGTGGTTCAATATCACTCATGGACACACTTACATAGGTATGTACATATACAGAAATATTTGTTTGGCAAATTACCGTGAAGGCGTCAAACTATAATTCATCTAGCTAGAATGTATGTATGTATTTTTATTAATGCACATTCGCACATATTTTTCCGCAATCTTTGCAAAAATCAACACCTTTTGTCACACCGAAAATCGATTAATAAATTATAATTTTTTGGATTGTTTGTTAGGCAGAAATACTAGGTGGAAAATTTTTATGACTCCTATGTTGATTTAAGGGTTAATTTTGAATATACATATGTACATATGTAGTATCATGTACATAAGCGAACACTCGGTAACTTTGTATTTTACTAGGGTAGTTCGTTCTTAAATCAAATGTTTTCAGTTAGAATTGGCAAGAAAATAGATTGAAAATTACTTGGAAATGATAAATGCTTTTTAAATCAAAGGGTTAAAAAAAGTAGAAATTGAATTTATACAATAGAAAACGTAGCAGAAGCGGCAGCAGGGAGTTACGTATTCAATAATCTCGACTTAACCGGCAGGTTGTATAATCTCATCTTGCATTTTTGAATTTCAAAAAAAAAAAAAAACAAAAACAAGATTGAAAAGCATTTTCTCCACTTCTTCACCCCATGGGTTGGTAATTTACATTTTTCTGCATAATTTGAGAATTTATAGTTGGAAAAAACGAAGAAAGTATTATTGTTGCGAGAGTTCCTTGAACTCAAGTACTCTATTCTAGTACTGAAATTATTATTTATAAAATCAGCGAAGCACAAGAGAGAGAGAGGTGAAGGTTAGAGCCTACAATTCGACGAAAGCTGGCGATAAGGACGGATTAAGCAATGTCGAGGGCTGCGACGATGGTTCAGAACTTAATTGTATTGATTGAAAATTTTTAAAATATGTCGCTTTTGACAAACTTAAGCCTGCTTATACATTTTTCAGCCAATTAACGCCTAAAAGTATAAAGGATTCTAAAGCAACTCACTAATCACGCTATTAAGAAAATAGCGGCTAAACAACTCACTTTATAGTTGTTGGTTAACAATGAATTGAATAATACAACAACAGATGACTGATGTTGGCGCAGTGATAAAGAACTCGCTTGTTAAGTCAGGATCCGTTGGTTCGATCCCTGCCATAAGAAGTCTAATGAGGAGATGTGGTGATCTCCGAAACAGCTGTCACTTGTGACATTTTTCTTTGTTGTAAAACAAAAATATTCAATTCATATAAACAAACCAAGCCTTCAGCTCACTAAAATCAAATAACGAAAAAATTTAATATTTTTACTATTCCGAGAGTTTCAATATTTAACCACCTTTTGCAGCAATTTGTGCCAGATGTCAGAAATAACGCGCCGAATATTATCATCAAAAGCGTCAATCATCTCGGGCTTAACTGCGTAGAAAAGCAAATTCACATAACCTCCCTAAAATAGTCGCAAGATCTTAGAGGCCACATCACAAGCCCACGACGCGAGATAATGTTTTCACCATTAAGTTTCCTTCAATAAATTCAGATACGAAAAAGTCATTGGCTCTGGACTCTATAGCATTCCCCATTGACTGTAGCATTATATTCGGCTTCATTTTTGAAGAAATATTGACCAATTATAAAGGCACACCAAACAGTGCGAATTTAATGGCTTCTGAGCAATGGCTTGTGGATTATCATCACACCAAATGCGATAATTTTATTTATTACCATGCCCATTCAACCAAAAGTGAACTTCATATCTGAATAAAATTGTCTTGTGTAAATTGGGATCGGTGGCTGACTCGTTTTGGTCCCATTCGCAGACTCGATGGTCGTTCGGCTTCAATTCTTCTTAGAGTTGAATTTTATAAGCCAGCAAACTAAGATCCTTCCGCAAAACCTTCCATAAAGCGGATGGGCACAGCTCCAATTTATGACGGATGGACTCATTCGGGTCCTCTTCGATACTCTGTTCCATAACAGCAATAGCGTCTTCGATGCGCACTGTACGGCGAATATGAGGATGATTATTATCCACTAGAGTAAAGGTGTTGAGAAACCGATGCATGGTTGCTCGAAGTACCAACTCTACGGAGCGATTATGATGACCGAATAATGAACGCAGTACGTGATGTCTCGCGCGATCCAAATCATTATTTTGGATAATAAGCTTAAACGATATACAAGCGGTGTTCCGAAATGAGTCTGTTCATTAGGAAATGGCAAACCAAATTGTGTAAAAATCAAGTAACAGCTGTCAAAGAGACCTACTCCGAGAATGGTATCCCCTCATTGGAAACCGCACGTCTAAAACACAGAATTTATTTGTTTAAATTTATTATGTTTTACTATATTGCAAAAATATCGTCAGAGGGAACTTATGAGTTTTTTTTTTCCAAAATAATCGTTTTCACGTTGATTTTTAACAAAAAAATTATTTTATTTTAATTAAATTAATGACAAATTAAAATTTTTTTCCATTCTCTCAAGGCATATTTTTTCCTATAAAAAACACTGTAAAAAAAATAGTATTGAAAGTTTCAAGTTGGGACCATGCGTTGATGTTTTACGCGAGTGGGGCAAGTTTTTGATGATCTTTCACCTGGGAGTGGCCAGAAAAAATTATTTTACTGTAAATACTTTTTCTATATGATTCAATCAGTTCACAACTTCCGGTCTCAGACCAAGTATCCTCTGCGTAGCCAACAAACATCCGTTTGGAGGCGAGCTAAAGTGAGAAGGCGAATCCTATGCGGTTGGGCATAGGTTTTGGGACACACCACATGAAAAATAAACTCCAATGAAAAAATTAACAAAGCAAAAAAAAAATGGAAGCTTCAAATTGGAATATATGTATGTATTGTATGTATGATATCAATATAATGCATGTAAAGAAAAATATTTGCAATATCAAGATACTAAATTTATACTTCTCCTTCGATTGCTGCAGAAAATAAAAGGTTGGGCGCGAGAAGAAAAAAGGTTAATAATTTCTATGAATTAAAATATTTAGTATTGTAGTTATTAAAAATGTCACTTTTATTTTTACTGAGCATTAAATCGTTTTTTAATCTCTCCTTTTCAATCCATTTCGTAGACTTCCTTTGTATAATCAAACACCGGAGGGGATGAATTGATTGTCGAAAGCGATTGCCACACTTACCTTCAAAACAAAGCAATGTCACTTATTCTTGGCATTCTGTGCGCACACACACACAATTGCATGAGGAGATTGGATTCTCTACGAAGTTACAAGTCTTGACATAGAGCATATCCTGCGGTGATAAGTGCTACAAATTACAGGAATCACATAACAAATTGCATTTTAAAGGGTAAGAAGAACTACAAGAACATATATACGAGTATGTAGACTGCGTTTGGATTGCAACAGTAGCAAAGGAGTTGATGATTTTTAGTGCGATTAAAGCAATCTTTGAAAATGAAGAAATAAATATGTCAAATGGAAAAGAAAACAAAAAAGAAATAAATAAAAAATGCAAAAAGGAAATGGGTGTGTCCAAGCAGTTTGCGTGGCGTTTAGTAAAAATGAAGGAGTTTCTAGGGGCAAACTTTGAAGCAGCTGCAGTTAAAAATTAAAGTACTTGAGTTTATACATACCATACATATGTATGTATGTATGTAGATATGTCTGTATGCAAATGAGTTATGCCAAAGCGTTTTTGCATATTTTTTGTTACAGGAAAGTCCTTGTAGTTTGTTGAAAATTTCCAAAAAAAAAAATTCCTATGCCATTTATGTATATGTGTTCACGATACTACATATACATACATACGAGTATCAATAATTGCAATAATTTCGCAATTTCACAAAATTGGCAGATGCCCTGCACTCTATTGTCGCCTGCAATTATCAATCAGTCCATTGACATTCGATGCCACTGTGTTATCTGTCACAGAGAGAGAGAGAGGGAGAGGGAAAGAGGGTCTTTTGAATTCACCACAACAATGCTTTGGTTAGGATTGGCACCCGCCAATTTTTATTGCTTTGCTTTGTTCGGGCATCAGCGTGCTCAAATCAATATCGCAGATATACTAACATGCATACATATATAGATATGTTTGTATATATGTATAGGTATGTATATATACTCTTACAATGTTACAAAATTGATGAGGCGTAATAATTTGGTAGAGATACTCGAGTACTTTTGTTTTTGGAAGCTGACAGATAACTTACATGTACGTACATAGATATGTACATATGTAGTATATATAAAGGTTGTCTTTTTAGACGTGTGGGTTTCAAAACTCTTTTAGGAGTTGGTCTTGTTGACAGTTGTTACTTGATATATACCCAATTTGATTTGCCATTTCATAATGAACAGGCTTACTCCGGTTAGTACAAATTTATTAGCAAAATAATGCTTCGGCTCGCGGTACTCATTCAATATTCGGTCGACATAATCGTATAGCAGAGTTGGTAATCCGAGCAACCATGAATCGGTTTTGCATCACATTTACTCTAGTGGATAATACACACTCTCAGAGATGCCGTACAGCGCACACCAAAGACGCTATTGCTGCTGTGCAACAGAGGATCGTAGAAGACCTGAATGAGTCCAGCCGCCAACGTACGCAACAATTGAAGCTATATTATAGATTTTTGGGAGCGCCTCGAACGTTAGGCAAATGGGACTAAAACGAGATGGCTAGAGATTCCGATTTTCACAAGAAAATTTTGTTCATCGATGAAGCTCACTTTCGGTTATTTGGGTGTGTTAATAAAAAAAAAGATGATCGAATTTAGAGTGATGAGAATCCGCAGGTTCAGATTTCGTCACATTTTTAAAAAAGTCAATGCTTGATGTGCAGGTCAGAGGAAATAATTGGTCCGAATTTATTCAAAAATGTCGACCATAATGTTACAGTCAATGGAGAATGTTAAAGAGCCATGATATTTTTCTTGCCTGCATTGGAGGATGCTGATGTGGGCGATATTTGCAGCCAACAAGACGGCATTACATGCCATACAGCCAACGGAACAATCAATCTATTGAAGAAAATCCTTGGCGAATTCATCATGGTTTAGACCTGTGGCGAGCCCTCCAAGATTTTGCGATTTAACATCGCTGTACTATTGGGTTGTCTGCAGTCACTCGTATAGGCAGAGAAGATCGAGACGATGACACCTTGGAAGAGTATATTTGGCGTATTGTTGCTCACATACGGTCTCAATTGCTGTAAATATGGTAGAAAATTGGCTCTCCTGATGAATTTAATTCGAGCCAACCGCGGCCGTCACTTACCTGAAATCAGTTTTAAAACTTTTATAATAAAGCTAAATTCTTGGTCATAACATTAAATTCTAAGGGTTTTATTTCTCCTTGAAAACTATCTTTCTAAAAGAGCACCCTTTATACATATGTACTTACAATATATGCTCCGGTTCCTAGCAGTTCCATTAATAATACTAGTCCAAGCTACTTTGGCTGTTTGGCGTGCGCCTTTGCCAAAAAAAAAATATTTTTCATTGAATCTCAGATATTGTTGCTGCAATCAACGCTTCCCCCCGCTGCAGCATACACACCAACACACGCACACAGCAAAATCTCAACCACCAAATAGTCAGTGAAAGCCGAGAGGTTGCACCATATACTTGTGGTACATATATACACCTATAAGCATATGAGACGCTTTGTCACTTGAAAAATGTGAAATGATTTAAAAATAAAGTGGCGTTTAAAGAATAAAAAAATGTGTAATCCTGTAAGGACAGCAGTCGCTGTACTTTAAAATGAGCCCTTAGTGCAAGTACAACAGAAATAACTACAACAACTGCTGGTTAAAAAGGGCAGTGATCCATCATCGACTAGACTATAAATGTAAACAAGTCGAAATCGTGATTTATGTGCCTCTCCGTTTGTACTTAAACATATACCTACATACATACACCCATAGGATATGTAGTTCAAAAATTCTTGCACTTTTGTTGTTATGTCATTTCGTTCAGTCCCAAATGGTCAACATTGAGTTTTTTTTGAAGAGTTCCCTACTCTGCTGTTCTGAAGAAAAGCATTAAGGGTTGTTTGCACTACGTAAATTTGTGTTGTAATTTTGTTGTCGTTTCTGTCAATGTTACGAGCATTCAAATGACAAAAAAAAAATTAATTTAATTTACATAAAATAATTGTAAATCATTGAAACAATAGCAACTTTTGGACGTTGTGTCCATTTAAAAAAAATTATTTAGGCAATAAATCAGAAGAAAGCTACTAATTTACATTTATAGAGCAGATCTGGAGAAAAAAAAATTGGAAACGGGTTGATCGGTTCAAATACTGAGAAGTTGGTAAACATTTAAGGTCAAATTCGAGTTTACCTACAAACAATTTTAGTGCATTGTATATAATGGAGGAAGCTGAATTTTAGAAAAAATTTAAATATATATATTAAATAAAAGTAAATGTAAATGGGTAGGCGTATTATATTTCAGAAATCTTAAGTTAATCATCGCACATCCACTTTTTCGAGTGACCAGACCTTACATGACATTTACTTCCGTAGAAATATCATTTAAGGTTTTTTCCTTAATTTGGGTGAAAATGCAACACCAGGAGACTGTGAACGTGGCTCCTCAATCAATGACGATAGAACAGATGTTTCTTTGGCCGATTATGACGAAGTTCAAATAGCAATCGCCCATTTGAAAAACATCAAAGCGGTGGTCGTCGATGGATTGCCGACTGCGCTACTTGGTGGCAAAGAACTCACCTTGAATAGCGCAAACTCAACCTGTAAAAAGGGGAACCCTACAGTCGGCGCCAATTCTCGTGGAATGAACCTCCCCAATATCGCATATAAGGTGCTATCGAGCGTCTGGTATGAACGACTAAAGCCCACCGTCAACAAACTGATTGGATCTTATCAATGTGGCTTTACATCAGGCAAATCCATCATTGACCAGATATTCACCACACTTATTGGAAAAAATCCGTGAAAAGAGTGTCAACACCCACCATCTCTTCGTCTATTTAAAGTAGCTTTCGACAGCAAGAATCGAAACTGACCTCCCATAACAAAACTTATAAGGCTATGCAAACTTACACTGAGTAATACTAAAAGCTCCGTAAGGATCGGGAAGGACCTCTCCGAGCCGTTTGATACCAAACGAGAAAATAATACGAGCTGAATAGAAGAGATAGATTGACATCATTGGCTTGAATAACCACGCCGTGAGTTCTAATTTCTTCAGCCGGGATGATGAATCGAAGCGTGAAAACCAACGAAGAATCACTCTTGCCAAGAGGTGCTACTTTGGACTGGGTTGGCAATTGAAAAGTAAAGTCCCCCACCTATCTTTACCGTCCTACTCTATGATGCGGAAGAATGGAAGATGACAAGATCTGATGAGTCGGCGTTAAGAGTTTTCGAGAGAAAGGTTTTGCACAAGATGCATGGTCGCCTGCGAGTTGAGTGAGGACAAGTAATACCGCAGCCGATGGAACGATGTACCAGATATATGGCGTGATTGACACAGTTCAGTGAAACAAGAGACAGCGGAGTACTCTGGCTATGTCGGAGGTCTTCCTTTTCCTCTACTTCCACCGGCGGTTACTGTATCGAAGTATTTTAATCAATCTGGTCCACATAGATTGATTAAAGTACTTCGATACAGTAACCGCCGGTGGAAGCAGAGGAAGCGGAAGACCCCCGCTCTGTTAGAAAGACCAGGTAGAGAAGGACTTGCCTGTACTTGGTATACCTAATTGACGTCAAACAGCTTAAGGAAGGAATAAAAGGTGCGCTATAATCGCGTAAGCGGTGTCGGTAGTAAAGAAGAGGAATAAGAAAGGTTCCTTTTCTCGCAAGCTCGTCTGCCGGGCAACTGCCTGTTATGTTCCTGCGCCTGGGGAGCCAAACCACGGCTGTGTTGAATTTAATCGCGAGTTTATTTAAATTGCTTCTACTTTTTATTGTCACTTTTGATGTGTTTGTTTTAATGGGCGCTTGACTGTCAGATTATATCGCAACTGATTGATTGGTCAGCTACTTTAGATTTGAGCATTTCATGATTGGAAAGAGGGCGTTTGCGTTTTCCAATTGGTACCCTTTGGGGATTCTGGTGGAAAAGAAATTACTGAAGCACACAATGGAGGTGGTGTAATCCTGCTTCTTTTACTCTTCTGCAAAAGATAATATTTTAGAGTTGCCTATACTGCAATTCCACCAAGGTTTAGTTGCATTCAATCTGATTGCAGTACAGGTACAAAAGAAGGAAGTTGAGTAGAGTAGAAGTGCTTTTGAGGGAGTCGATGGCATTGCTCCTGTTATAAGGATAACATTCTCTAGCTTGCTTTTGAAAGTGCAAGCCTCCATACGGTGACATCATAGAATAGAATTGGTCTTATATCCGCACATTTTCGTTGCATGGACCCATTAATAAGTCTGTAAGTTTATGTATACTTTTCCTGAAGCGATTTTTGATCGAGCTCTTTCACCAATTTCTGGTACCCGTCTTGTTGTTTTCCAGCAAAATTGAGGAACTTATAGTTTATTTTAAGCCGCCTCCACACGCCCGATGGATTTTTATGAGGAGGTCCCTGCCGAGGAGCGAACACAATTATAAAAATTATTTTTTTCCATAATTTTGGCTGTTTTACTTTGCCATACTTGAGTCCAACCTGCTTCGTTATCTTACAGCTGCAAATAGATTTCCATCTATTATGTGTTCTAGGTTGAAATTGCAAATGAGGCTCTCTTCTGATTGCTGCTAATGGACATTCTACTGACTCCGCTTGGGATTCGTCAAGCGATGCTGTTGACTAGGTGAACCATTAATGTTCCCTTTGACATAAACGGGGTAAGGTCGCTGAAAGGGTGATAGACCTTGGCCGGATAAAATCCGGGTCAACACCGGTGCGTATAACCGGCTGTCGGGAGAGTTGGGTCGGTCGTTAACTATGCTGCACCGATCTGGGCACCGGGGATGAACGAGATGCAGATGAAGAAGTTACAGGTTTGCCAAAACACCGCCCTCAGGACCGCGACAGGAAACCTCTTGATGTCGCCGGAGCATCACTTGCACAGAAAAGCATCTATGCTACGAGTTACGGAGCATAATGCTTTGCTGTGCAAGCAGTTCCTATTGAGATGCTATCGCAGGGAGCACCCTAACAGGCATCTTATTGAAGCTGAACCTCCACCCAGGAACATCAGAAAGGGAATGCTTACCATGAAGGACACCATCGTGGCGTACTTGGAGTAAAAGCACCACCCATAGCAGACGAAGAGCTCGAACTGCTTCAAGAGACCCGCGAGACACTGGCACAACTTAGGTCTGGATACTGTATTATACCCAACGTATGTCTTGCATGTAGAGAGTCTCTGCATGACACTAACCACTTCTTTACATGCCAGCTGAAACTGACGCATCTATCTCCCCTCTCCTCTTGGTCCGATCCCGGCGAAAGAGCACGTTTCCTGGTCCTCCCGTTAGATGACCTCGGTGACTTAAATTGATTGACCTGTCCCTAAGCGGGGAAAACGAACGGCTACAGCAACAATAACACTAGGTGAACCATGAACTTATTTGTTACCGAAAATTTAGTTATGGAGTTGTTTAGTTCACCTGCCAAGGCTTAGGCTTCTTTAATTAGGCATGTCTTAACGCGGATCAATTCTTGAAGCTCTAACCCATAGGAATGTTTATGGTTGGTCTACTGAGGTGACAATCAATGACCAATTTTTGGCTCTTTTTGAATATCTTGTCTTCTACCTATTTTAGCATAAGAATGTGATAGAGAAATATCATCTGCCAGCTTATTCTGCTCATTGCAGCCATACATACATACAACTGTGTTAATTATAATGAGTTCAGTTCCCAATAAGCTACAGTTGTTGCGCTCCTTATTTTTCCAAAATAATTACTTTTACATCCTGCTAGACAAATTTAGTTCCTTTTATACTCGTTCGTAGATATTCACCACTTTCTTTACGCTACATAAATTTTAGTAATTATCTTAGAACTCAAAAAAAAAAAAAATATTGAATTCTTGACTGTGAAATAAATTACTTTAAGTTATTTTAAATGAAAGGATACACATTGCATATCAATTTCCAATAGATACAAGGATATTAGTATATATGTATGTATATACACAAAAGCAGTCATACATACAACTGTCTTGAGGTCATTTGTGAAGAAAGCGACGACATCTGTCATATTTTGCACTTCAAAGGATAACAAAAGGGCCAGCAGTGTGTTGGTCTATTCGACGTTGAGTGCAATATTATGAATGCATTATCACATGCATACATACATACATGGCTATAAGTATAAGCAGCACATATCAAATATGTTTCTTCGTGGCGCCTAATGAAGCGTTTCGCTTGTGTGAGCGCCTTACAACACCTTTCACACATGCCTGACAGGACATTATCAGAAGCTAGACTGTTAATGAGCCGACGGTGTTTGTTGCACATACATACATACACACATGGGCTTCCTTCATAGAGCTACAGGACTATGTGCCATAATGTATGGCCATTTATGCTCCTGTTATTATTCTTAATTTCACACTCATTGCTGGCATTTTAAGGGCAAGAGAAAAAGGCTTTTCACCGGTTTTCACCGATGAGTTGTGACGCACCCTTTATTTCCGCTACTGATATCTATTTTGTGAAGAATTGCAAGAATTTTGGTATTTTGGCATTTCTGCATGCAATTTATCATACTGATCAGTCGGCGTGTGTTGAATTGAAGTGGCGTAAAATTCGTTCGATCACAATAAGGAAACAGATGTCTGAAGCATATGCAGCAGGGTGGTATACCATATAGGTACGTGTGAGTATCGAAAGAAATTGCTGAGTGGTTAGTAGTTTTTGGCTTCAAGGTGGTTTATTGAATGTAATTTTTGTGAAGTCACGTACTGAGTATTAATAAATTTAAAAATTAGCTTCATTTGAGTAGAACATGGCAGGGTAGGTGATCTTGGCTATTGCGGAAATGCGGTGAACAGCTGTTGAAAGGAATATATGCTGAGTTGCTACCGTAGCGGGCACATCAACAGACATTTAACTGAAGACAAATCACCGTCTAAGCACTACAAGAATTGAATACTCGACTACAAAGACTCCGCTCAGAACAACGTACAAGAACCGTGTACTGACAGAACTTAAACGTCATTCACCAAAAGTTAATTAACACGTTCTGAAACTCTCTTCCACTGAGCGGCGTTCATGGAGTCTAACCACTACCCATTGCTGACGAAGAGCTCGAGCCGCCGAGAGAGTTTCGAGTAATACTGACACAATTAAGATCTGGATTTTGTGGTCGACTAAATTGCTATATATTTAGGTCTGACCCCGATAAACCCAATGAAGCTCCGGCATGCAATGAGAACCCGCATGATACCAACCACCTCTTTATGGTATATGCATCTTAAACTGTACACATCTAATTCCCCTTTCCCTTTGGTACGAACCCGTCGAAACAGCTCGTTTCGTGGACCTCCTGTTGGTTGACTTCGATGACTTAGACTGATCTTGTCTGATTTCGAATGGGGTTGGATTAATCACTTCAATAACAGCAAAATAACTAACTAACCCTGAAACCATGTACACTAGCAGCATAGAAATACACATTCCTTGCTTACCTTGCTTATTCGATCACCTAAGGACTTGTTGGCCTAATGACGGACCACAACCTATTGACACCTATGTATACCGAGTGGGTTTTAGTAGTGCAGGGAGAAAGGCATAAGTGCGACATTAGAACACATCCACTGCTTCTGTCCGGCCTTAAGTAGAACTCGTCTTAGATATATAGAAGCTCCGCTGTACATAGGACTAGAGAAGGTTTCAAATTGATACTAGAAATCTAGAGTCCTATACGAAGACTACTTTAGATCGCAATAAAATAAACTTCCATCTGGTACTGCAAAGGAACAAAGAATTAATGTAAGGTGCATCTCCCTGCCAATATAACCTAGCCTAACCTAACCTAATATTCAAGGTTCTACCTTTTAAGAATACTGAAGGCAATAAATGATAGGAATAAATACAGAATTAAGATAACCTTCCCGTTGAACCAATAATGATGGGGTCTTACTAGCCAGTATTAATACCGCCAGATTACTTAAATTGTTCTGAACGAAACACTAGTCTTACCTTCACTTTTTCCTAATTTACGTCAGCAACACTCAGTCAATTATGGCTGAGTTAAAAATAAAAGTGAAGGCGTTAAGGTCGGGTTCAAAGACTCAGTCTGGTTTTAAACCAGATTTATATCATGTGATTAAATCTTTCTAAAACCCAAAGAGTAATTTCTTAATTTATACAGCTGAGTAAGCTGACCCGGAACTTTGTGGGAATAGGAAAAGATCTTGCTGTACAGATCGGTCAACTACAGTTGTAAGCTGCTTCCTTAAGGCTGATGGTTTTTTATAAAGATTTTTTTACTTTATGCCCAAAAATGCACTCGGGGGGTTGTCGCATCGTAGGCACATTTAGGAAAACCCTTTTTCTCGAATTTTTTGTGTTAGTCTGGCAAGGACTCAATTCCACGTTTCGCATAGTAGTAAGCACTGTAACCTTCCACCATCCCTTTCAAGAAAATATTTTAGGACATTTTAACGAGTTTCCACCACAGGTCCCTGATGCGAGACAATGCGTTCGTTGGCTTTATGGCTGTAGCACCGTCTTCTTGGAATCAAAGGTTTTCCACATCAAAATCCTCCAATTCAGGCGTGAACAAGTACTTAATAATGACTTATTAGCGTTCCACTTTGACTGTAACACTTTGGGCGACTTCAGTTTTGTAAACATATAGACCAATGATTCCCTCTGGCTGCAAAGCACACCAAACAGTGAGCTTTTGAGGAGGTAATGGCGTTTCAATAATGACTTTTGGATTATCATAAGTCCATATGTGACAAATTACAAACCCACATAATCAAGCTTCATTGCTGGAACAAATTGTGATAATCGGGAAACGGTAGTTATCTCATTTCGGGCCCATTTACCGAAGGTGCGCGTTGGAATTTGTAAGCCCTCAAAGCAAGATCCTTCCACAATATCTTCCATAAAGTGGATGGGCACAGCTCCAATTGTTGCAGGCGATGACGGATCACGGATGAACTCATTCGGGTCCTGTACGATATGCAGCAATAGCGTCCATATATTTTTATGAGGAGCTTTTATTTCATATCAAAAAAGCACGTATAATTTTGGATGTTGGTCGAACCAGGACCTGTGGTGCAATTCTGTAACTTTTATCGACACGATTTGTCGGATCGCAAATTTTCAAATTTTTTCGTTTGCACTAACAATTATGCGATTCTCTAACTCAGTTTTTGCGATAATTGAATAACCCTTTTTTTTATTAAAATGTAGGAAAGGTGGCATCACAGCTTAACAAAACGTCAAAATCTGCGAAAAGCACAAAGAGGAATGACAAAACAAATAAATTCGTTATAGCAATTATTTTTATTAAATAATTTGTAATGCATTACAAAGTTTATCAAATCAAAAATATGTTATGGTTTCCACTTTTAAAACTAGCTGCATTACTCTTCGCTCTGTAGAGGAGCTCAAAATCGTGCCGCGCTCCTGGGTACTTAGCATTTATTGCCAAAATCTTGAGATAAGGATCACATACATATCTTTGTGAAAATATAATGAACTTTTTTACTACAATAGTAATTAAAAAAAAAATTTACTCTCACCTTTTGCACATTGATAAAATGGTATCCATGGTGGTTGACATAAAGGTTCTTCATTATTTCTGAGACTCATGATGGACACATGAATGCAATCGATCGCCCCAATAGTGCGAAAATTTCCTTTTGCTTGTCGTTTTAAGGTGGTTAGAGCCTTTAAACATTTTAATAGTGTTAAAACTAAAAAAAAATTATTTAAAAGTTATATTAGGTCAAGTAAAAAGTTCGTTCGAGATGCCAATTTCATTATACCCCCCTCGTAGAAGGCTGCGTCCGTATTGGCAAAAAACTCGGAGAGCCAATTTTCACAGGCCTCTCTTGAGGCCAACTTCTCACCATTAAGGCGTTCGCTATGGACAGAAAAAGATGGTAATCACTTGGTGCCAGGTCCGGACTATAAGGTGGGTGCATTAGGACCTCCCATCCGAGCTCCTGGAGCTTTTGGCGCGTCACCAAAGACGTGTGTGGCCTGGCGTTGTCCTGATGGAACACAATTCGGCCTCTGTTGATCAAAGATGGCCTCTTCTGGATGAGTGCTGCCTTCAAGCGGTCCAATCCCACCAAACACACAGCAAAATCTTCCTGGCCGTCAATCCTGGCTTGGCCACCGTTTCCACCGAATCACTGCGTTTCGACCACGACCGATTTCGCTTGACTTGTCGCAAGTGATCCACTTTTCATCGCCAGTCACCAAACGCTTCAGAAATGGGTCGATTTAGTTAAGATTCAGCAGCGATTTGCAGTTGGAAATTCGGTCCATCATGTGTTTTTGCGTTAGTTCGTGTGGCACCCAAACATCGAGCTTCTCTTTGAATCCAAGGTTATGCAAATGATTCCAAACGGTTTTCTGGCTTATCTTTAGTTCCTCAGCAATTAAAGCTTACGTGATGGTCTGTTTCTACTATTTCCATGATCTTATCGCAATTTTCAACGACAGGCCTCCCGACGCGTGGTGCATCTTTGACATCGAAATTACCGGAATGGAACCTAGCAAACCACTTTTGTGCTACACGTTCGTTTACAGTATCGGGGCCCATAAACTAAATCAATTTGCTCAGCCGCTTTGGCTGCTTTTTCGACTTGATCGAAGAAAAATTGTAAACTATAGCGAATTTTTTCTTTGCTGGTGTCCATCTTTGACGAGCGCTCAAAACGTACTGAGTCAATAAATCGAAAAACTGTCAAAGACAAACTTTTAGCACGAATAAACACGTTTTCAGCGCCGTATAGTATGACATGATGCGACACGTAACACTAGTACTATGGACAATAACGCCATCTACTATTATTACCTGTTTCTACGTAGATAATGCTGTTATTCTTCAGCCTTTTAGTTAGCTATCTAGTTGAGAAGCGATTGCTTCAACCAAATCAGTCGTTAATCTATATAGCTTTCGAAACTTAGTTGCATTCAAGTGAAAGGATCTTCCACTTCCCGAAGCAAACTTCTAACTAATGATGAAGGGTACGATACCTACTCATCTTGGGATAAATCGTATGCCAAATATGGTACTCAAAAGCCTTTATAGATTTCTTTTTTACGTATATTACTTATGTAATTTTGCGATTTACTTTTCTTTACTTTATTCTTAATGAAATATCAATATTTTGTCGATATACACCGAATAATAAAATCGCTAGGATTACCGCTAAGACATATTTGCGATCCGAAAATCGCTATAATACGATAGAGAATTTCCCTATGGGGTTTCAAAATGGCAGTATGCATTGCCAACCACTCGGCTATTGTCTCATTGAAAGGTTTGTAAATTGAAAAAATAAATCAGGAAGGTCTCTGCATCATCGACATTTCTCTTGGCTCATATTAGCTCGACTCGACTCTTCAGGCTGTGGCTACTTTTTCTTGTGCAACGGCAAGAAGCGGCTGGAAACTAAGCACACGAACTACGGGCTGTTGCGGGGCAGGTAGACATCGGTAGATATCAAGTTAGAACATCTTGTTATAGATACTGGCATAAAGAGTTGCGTGAAAGAACACTTCTTGAGGTCCTAGGATCACAATTGTACATAAAGCGATTATTTGAATCTCTTTTGTTGAATTTAACAGAGTAAGTGTTTTTTTTTTCAGTAGGTCGTGCTTTGAAATTACTCATTAAAGAAAGCAAACATGATGTCGAAAATAAAAAAATATTATAATTAATAATTTTTTAATAAATTTGCAGACTCCCAGAGCGCACACTTTTAATTTCATTAAATCAACCATACACTAATACATACGAAAATCAACTACAATACAATGTGTTTTATGTATATAGATATATATATATATATATAAATAAAACATACATACTCTCCTTAATATGCATTAAATTACGCCAAACAGCCGTTCGTACCACCATATATACATACATACAAACATACATGCAAACATACATACATACATACATACAAATGTATGCATACGATCATTGTCTCCTTTCTATCATGAATTGCCAATTATTCGAGTAATGAATATTCAATGGAGCTCCAATGTTAACGTCACCGATAACGTTGTACGGTTGTCATTGCCAATATTAATATCGGCTGAGCGCGAATGCGAGTGCGAGTGCGAGTATCGCAATAAGCAGGACAACGTCGAACGTAACCAATGAATGTTCAATTGACCAACGAGCGCTTGCATGTACCTATGTAGTACATACAGATATATATGTGCGTTTGTGTATATGCATATATATGTGTGTGTGTGCATTTTGGTTTTGAAGTGCCGTTAATAACACACAAAATTGGCTTTCGGCATACGCATTAAACCCGTTTTAGTTTGGCTTATATTGGGAATGATTGTTGTTTTTGCACTGTATTATATGTATGTACTCGTATTTAGTAGAGTTAAATGCAAACAACAACAGCGAATGTCATTTATCATAATCTTATCATCGATTCGCATTTAATTATAAATCAATCAAAATTACGACAATTGACGATGGAAATTTCGGTATTTGAGAGTGGCGATATGTGAATATACCATATACTCGTAGATATGTACATATGTATGTATGTATGCGCGAATTTATATGCAAAAATGTAAATAAATAAATTTTAAATATGCTTGCTTATATCTGCTGTTCGCTTATTTAATTGGAGTTATTTTCGCGTGAAAGTGTTATATAATTAAAACTCGTCTTTTTGGCTTTTTTACTTGACACAAAAGGAAGTTATTTATCTTCATAAGGAGTTAGAAGACCTGATCTCACGTTGCTGTGGCTTTCTGAATTTGTAGGGTAATTAAGTTAGTTTCTGATAAAAGATCGTCTAACAAACGCACAACGCGATAAAGCAGTTAAAGTCGACTATAAAAATAGTGATTCAAACCCCAACAACTCAAGCATTTGGTAAAAAGAAATTCGAAGAGACTGGATCGATTACACATAATGTAAGGCCAGTGCACCATTGTTTTGCTTGCTCCACCTCAAATATCGCTTTTATAGGTGAAAGTTCAGCTCACTGCATATACGACGATGTCGGGCTTGAACAACATGACGTGGACAGCGATTTTTCCATTTTAACAAAATTTTCTTAAGCCACGAGACAAATTTCCCACTCGGGAGGATACATAAATAAGCGAAATTGTCCATTTAGAGTTACGAGAATTTCCAAATAATTGAAGAGAGGCCATTATAGCAAAAAAAAAATCGACTCCCTGGTTTGTTCTTTGGTCCAGAGCTGTTCCTTACTTTTTTGAAAACGACAACGGCAAGACTGTCACTGTCGGAGCATTATGGTCGTGCGATACCCCCTTGAACAATATGTGGTTTCAATAAGATCGTGCCTCATGCCACACAACACGAGCGAATACGGCTTTAATGCGGGAGAAATTTTACGTGCCCCGCATTTTCTCCTCTTGGTGATGCCTATTGGTCATCGAGATCATGCGATTTGACATTTTTGGGCTCTTTTTTCTGGAGCTATGCGAAAGAACGTGTTTATGTGAAGAAACCTCTAACTCTTAAGCACTTGAAAACCGAAATTCTTCAAGTTACGGCTGAGATACCAACCAATACATGCCATAAAGTGGTCAAAATTACTTGAAACCGTTCGAAATTTTTAATAATTTTGGTAACAAAATGTCATTAAATCACGAGATTTTTCGTGAGCTTATTTTTTACAACTCTCAATGTGGATTATAACTCCGCTACAGCGTATAGACTAGCTTAGAGGTCATAGATTACTCCAAGATGAATTTCGTCTATCATGAGATTGAGATAAATAAAGGCATACGTGAAATCAGCATGCATTCAATATTGCTTGAATATTTGTCGGTAATATTCTTTACATTTCGTCAAACCAAGGTTCGAGTCGATTGGCCTATAGAAATATTAAAAAAAAAAAACGATCGGTGCACCGGTGTCTATCACATCGTGACAGGTGATGAATCGTGGTTTAGATAGCAGTCGAGTGTTTGAGTGTTTACAGTTGAGCAGAATCCAACAATTCTTTTTTTTTCTTTTCTTCTTTCTTTTTTTTAAACCGTACCACTAAAACAATGCAGCAGAGTCATGCACAACCATTTGATTACCGGTTACTTTCCCAGAAATCGGGAAAATCAACCGCCGAATACGGATCACTCTTCGCCACGATAATGCGAGCTCTCACAGATCTCACTGAAACAACTGCATTTTTGAGCACTCAAAACACACGATTTGATAATTCATCCACCGTATAGTCCTGACTTGGCGCCGAATGACTTAATTTTATTCTCGTACATAAAGAATAAACTAACAGGTCAACGTTTTTCGACACCTAAAGAGAGGGGGCCAAAAGTTGTTCGACAACTGCATGTAAAAGTGTATAGATTTTAATGGTGGATATTTTAAAAAACAGTGATATTTGATGATTAAACATTTTTTCTGTTCTTTAATACCGAATGACCGACGAGAACGCAAGAATAGGAATTGGTTACATCCTTGCAACCCAGGTGTCCAGGAGCAGAACTACAACTCATTCCACACCATTCCAGCTAGCTGGATTTAAGATCGATCAGTGGGACAATTTTGAATATGTTGTATATAGGTATAATACATATATAATATAGGTGTTATTTTGATATTCAAAGAAAAACCTTTTTTTTTTTTTGAGGTAAATGATCGAATGTGTAGTTCAATGTAAAGAGAAAACAATATCAGCCAAATGGTCGTCACGGCCACGCTTAGGACCGTATCCTTTTTTTTAAAAGTTCCATCACCAAATAGCGCAAAGTGGCTGCCGTATGCCCTCAATAGCTTCACAAATGCCATCTTTGAAGTCTTGAATCAACGTTGGCCTGTTGGCCAAGAAGAAGTCGCAAAGTGTTAAATCACAAATTCTCGGTGGTCAAATGCGATCACCTCTTCGAGAGACAACAGGGTCCGGAATCTTTTCTCTTAAAATATCGTTGGTTTCGTTGCTTGTGTGGCGTGTAGCGCCGTCTTGTTGAAACTAAACATTATTCAGTTCAATACACTCCTGTTCCGCCTATAAAAAATCATTAATGATTTCTCGATAGTGCAATCCAATCAGAGTAAATGTTGCTTCGGTCTCATTTTCGAAAAAGTAAGGCTGAATGACTAAGCCTAACCATAAAACTAAATAAACAGTTATACGTTGTGTATGGAGAGGCTTTTCAAGAGTAAATCTTGCGGGTTTCCGATCGCCAGATGCGACAGTCTTGCTTATTGGCATAGCCATCGAGGTGGTAATGGACCTCATCAGTCAAGATGATTTTTCGATGAAATTTCGGATGATTTTCATGCATTTTAACGACCCAATTAGCAAAGAAAAGATGTTGTTGATGATCGGCGAGCTTGAGCAGTGCAAAATACGGTGTATTGACGTTTGTGAAATGCCCAATTCTAAAGAACGACAAACCTGGATTCTCTTAAAGACTTTGTGCTACAGCAGCAATATTTTCACGTGCACGTGTTTTATTCTTCACATCACTAACTTGTCCCAACACATCCATTTTTCCCACCCATTTCTGTATTGCGGTCCGACAAAGGGCTTCACGACGAACGAAAAATGTTTTACTTTGGTCAAATTCTCTCTGCCAAGTTTTCACCTTTTTACAGTGAAAGTTAATGTGATTTCAGTACGTTGTTGAAGCGTGTTTCGTTTCATTTTTATTGCTTGTCAAATGTCAAAAAATTACAGTTTCAAAGGTGACATCTACCGGAATATCAGGTTATTCAAAATAACACCTCTTATTGGAAAGCCCTTTATATTTATGTATGTATATTTAAGTAGAACATGACCCAAAGGAAAGAAACTTTACGAGATCATTAATTATTTTTAATTAATTAATTAATATTTTATTTTTTATTTTAATTCAAGTGCAACAAATATTTTGGCAGTTAAAATTTTTCCAAATTTCGATTCAAAAAATCAAATGATAAATGATGCATGAAACTAAAAGTATTTGTATGTGCGTATGCAAAAATAAATAGATGTGTGCGTGTCTTTATGCAGAAATGCACGTACATAGTATTGTATGTAAATATTGTATATACCATATGTATGTAGATATGTATTCTTACTAAGAATAGTTAATACAAATTCAATACAGGTTTTTTAAAACGACTTTTCGTTCTCAACTGATTAAAGATATTCACAGTAAACACACTAAAATCAGTAAAAAAAATAAATAAAAAATAAAACATAAATTGATTTAATTTGAGTTGTGTGAAATTAGTTCGACCTTAATCGGTTTACGCGGTCAAGCATAATGATAAATTGATTAGACAGCTGTCGTGAAGCAGTTCAAAAATTAATCACCATTTTACAGTTATTTGATAGTTATGCATATTGACAATATAAACGTGAACTTAACAAACATACATATGTATATACATGTGTATATGAAAATATTACAAATGGAAAATATTTTAATTAATAATTTTTTCTTTTTACTTGAAAAAATATTTTATTCTTAAATAAATCAAAAAAAATTAAAATTAATTCTTATAGGCAAAGCAAATATGTGTAAAAATTTTATTGGCCGAATTTTCATACCATTTCTTAGTAACTCTACCCTCTATTAACTTCGCCCAACAACCCTTTACCCTTTCTCCTTTTAATTAACGGTTTCTGGCATATTGTTTTGTTCGTGAAATTTGAGAATTTTTGTGAAAAAAGTTTGGGAAAAGTTCGAAAATTCCCTAAATGCATTGATTGATATCAATTAATTGTTGGGTAAGCGAGCCGGTGATGGCGGAGATTGGTGGTGGTGGCGGTGGTGGTTCTGGCTGTTGACGAAAAGCAGCTGCCGTTTGACGTTTCATCCTTCGGTCCTTCGGGCGAGAATGGCAAACATTTTGAGTGATCCAAATCAAAATTAAACGTTTCAACGTGCAACAATCATCGCCGTGCCACGCGTCCCTTTCTCTTTTTTGCAAAAACCATCGGGGAAAAAACACGAAAAAAGTGCATAAAAAGCGCTGAAAATGTGCTGAAAATAGAAAATAATTAGGCGTTAGGCGATATCGGCTGCCGGCAACCGAAAAATTACCACGCCCTGCTGGGATTAAGTGATTATGTAAGCGTGTGCTTGGCTGCCTGCATGGGATTATTTGTATGTATGCGTGTTTTTTTAGGCAGATTTTTTCGCAAAAAATGTCAAAAGTGTTTGATAAATGCGCGAATAAAAAAATGTTTTTAGTAAAAAAAGGTTGGCAAAAACAAAAATAAATCGGTTTTGTGTCGAAACAATCAATCAAAATCGATTTTGTATTAATACAGGTATTACATTGCTTATTTGGGTTCTACTTATTGCACATGCGCACACACTTTTACTAGTATTCACTTTGCAATAGCAATTGGCTTACTTTTTATTGATTTTTTCATCTCAAAACTAGGTTGGGTTATACTACCTGCCTGCAACGGAGTTTAAAGTTAATTCAGTTAAGTGGACGTGAACGCTTTTTATAGAGTTTACGAAGGCATTGCAGGCCCTAGTTGCGGGTGATGTGTTCAAAATAGTTCTTCCTTCATGTGTCACTGCGTGTCATAAGCACTACAACTGCAGTGCTTTCGAAATCGCATAAAGAAAACGATCCGTCTTCCAGCTCACTCGAAAATTTCATTGCACAGAGTCCTTAAGCGTCATTTTTATAATTATTGGCAATATCATCAACTATTTCGTGCCCACAAAGTCCTTCCGGTCTGGAATCTTTTAGAATTATTGTTGCTCCCCTGCAACTATCTTTCACACTGCCTCTCTGCTGCTTCTAAGGACATTTTCTGGCGGAAATGTCCACAATAAGATTCATCGCACTAAACCCCCATAGATCAAGTTGGCTTAATTGTCGTTGTGTAACACCAATGCGTGAGGCCAAGCATTGAGCGCCACCTAATATCTTTTTACATGAGTAAAGGGTTGTACTGGTCCTCCCTCCTCCTCAACATTGAGCTTGCTGTGTTTTTGTTTTCGTTAATTGCTAGTTCCTTTTTCTTTCACAGTAAAAAAAAAATATAAATACTTCTTTTGTCATCAAAAAAGAGCTGTTTTTCTTTGAGCCATAGTTCTATCGGAGTACTTCCACCCATCTTTTTATTTTTTGAAAATTTTTTGAACCATAATAATAGTTCCTCGACACCAAAATTACTTCTGGAACTACTATAAACAGAAAGAATGGTGAGACTGTTGGAAATATACTCTAGGGAGAGGAAGATAGAGAGATAGGGAGAGGGATAGAGAGATAGGGAGAGAGAGAGAGAGAGAGAGAGAGAAAGATAGAGAGATAGGGAGAGAGAAAGAGAGAGAGACAGAGAGAGTAACTGAGTTTGTAGAACCCAGTGAGCGTTTGGACCACGTAGCAACGATGGTTAAAGTAATGAGCGAACTGTAAGTGGACCTACGGTGTGACCATGGGTGCCCTAGCAATGTAAAATGTGCAACAGCATTGTTGCTGATGATCGGTTAGTGATGAATATAACTACTTATAATTACGTTTGATAACTACTAAAATAGATCAGAGAGGTACCTGCAATGACTGGTTAATACAAAATTAGAAGCTAGCAAAAGGACGTGGTTGGAATAGAAAGACTATAGCAAAAAAGCTGAACGTGCTAGACATACCACCCACCGGGTTAGGTGAAAAATATGCCTTATAATCTAATTGATAAATGAGATTTGCCTAGGTCTTAATATTTCCCGTAAAAGTTTTTTTCATCGCCTCTATACAGGTTTAGACCTTGTGTTCATGCATTTAATTGCCAACGAGATTATCTATTAAATCGGTTGCCCATATGACACCTTCAGGAATGCTTACAATATGTGATTGAGAGGCAGAGTAATAGTCCTTAGGTTTAAAGCTACCTTCGTTATAAAAGACCCGACAGAAAAGCCCTGCTATTCTACCTTCTTCACATTTAGACACATCAGTAATAGATATACCGATTCTAAATTTATATTGGGCGCTTAAGCAAGAGAAAAAATAAACTTTGCTGAGATTTTAACTCGCTTTATAAAGGTTTCAAAGCCTATAGGTCCAAGTAAATAATGCAACCTAGATCATCCTTTACGAAATCCAATGAAAGCGGAGTTAGATGGGTTGGTTTGAAAGCCTTTTGTAACGGGTGTTGGTAATCACACAACCCTCACAAAAGTATTGTAGTTTTCACGTGCCGCAGTTCAACTGATATTTTTATCCGACCAGGAGACTACGTCCCTGCAGCTATCTAATCAGTTTACACATCCTATCTTGATAAACCTATAAAGATATCGAATCCAGTAACGCTCAGCAAATTGCCTCACTGACCAGCTCTGTGAGGCAACACTTTATGGGTAGGGAAGAGTGGTTGTTAGGGGAGATGTGTTTTGTATGTAAATGTAATTATGAGGGTTCCAGTAGTGCACAGTATACGGTATACAGTATGTTAACAAAGCGGTACTCATGAGGGATTCTTCTTCTCCGGTATCATCGCGCTAAAAAAATCCGATTAGGTCAACATAAGCTGAGCTAGTCAAGAACGGCGGTAAAGAACTGACAAGGTTCATGCATCAGTCTCTTTATAGAATATAGTCAGACAAAAGCAGGTCCGACGACTGGTTATGCTCTGCCTGACCCACAAAAAAAAAGGACCACACAATCTGCTCCAATTATTGTGAAACCTTCGCATGTAAGATTCCAATAAAAGAAATTCATGAATGATTGAATTCCGCTGCCAACAAACTGATTAGAACTAATCAGTGTGGCTTTAGACTTGATAAGTCTATAATTGACCAGATATTCACCTTGCGCCAAGCTCTAGAAAATAATGGATTTTTGAAAAGGCATTCGACAGCTGGAGCTATCTTCATGCCACTACTTTTAAGTTAGGTATCCCTACCTAATTTATGCGAGTATGCAGACTGACGCTCAGTAACATCGAAAACTCCGTTAAAATTGGGAAAGACCTCTACGAGTCGTTCGGTATTAAACGATGTTTCGGGCAGGGCAATTCTTTATCGTGTGACGTCTTCAACTTATTGTTAGAGAAAATAATACGAGTTACAGAGCAGAGAAGGGGAAATCTTCTATAAGACAACCGCGCCGTGAGGTCTGCTTTTTTCAGACTGGATAAGGAGACGAAGCGTATTGTAAGGTAGTGAACGAAGGAAAGACGAAGTATCTCCTGCCTTCAAACAAACAGTCATCGCATTCGCGACTCGGCTTCCACGTCACTGTTGAGAGTCATAAATTCGAGGTCGTAGATAACCTCGTCTATCTAGGAACCATCATTAACACCAATAATAATGTCAACCTTGAAATCCAGCGCAGAAACACTCTTGCCAACTGGAGCTACTTTGGACTTAGTTTATATATATATAATTGGAGCTTTGTAACCGCTGAAGCGATTTTCGGCCGGTCTTCTCCTCCAATTTGTGGTTTTGCGTCTGGATGTTTTTCCAACAAATGGATGGACCTACAGTTTATACTAAGCCGCCTTCGAACGCCTGATGGTTTTTTTACGAGGAGCCTTTATTTCATGTCCGAAATATACTCGGATGGGTGGACATTCCCTGCCGAGGGGCGACCGCAATTAGAAAGTCTACAAGTAGATCATCATTCCCGTCCTGCTATATGGTGCGTAAGCATGGACGATGACAACATTTGATGACACAACTTAGAACGTATGCCCTGCATGTGGAGAGTCTCCGCACGACACTAACCACCTCTTCACATGCCCCCTTAAACCAACTCATTTAACCCCCCTCTCCCTTTGGTCCAACCCCGTCGAAACAGCACGTTTCCTGGACCTCCCCTTAGATGACCTCGGCGACTTAGATTAACAAAACCTGCCCTAAGCGGGGTTAGCTAGCAGCTACAACAACAACAACAACAACAACACAACATTTGATGAGCCGGGGTTAAAAGTTTTCAAGATAAACGTTTTGCGTAAGATTTATGATTGTTTGCGCATTGGCGACGGAGAGTACCGACACCATTGGTTTAGTTCAGCGAAAGATTAAGTGGCTAGGTGAAGTCCGTTCGGATGGATGAGAACATTCCAGCATGGATGGTATTCGAAGTAGGGCAAAAGGGAGATCTCCACTTTCGAGAAGGGATCAGGCGCAGAAGGACATGTCCGCTCTTGGTGTCTCCGAAATGAATGGCGCGTGTAGGCGGTGTACAAGCCGAAGAAGAGAAGAGAGCAACTTGTAACTGAACTTTGGTTTTGACAAGAATAAAACTAATATTAACCTCAATTTTTCTAAATTTTTATTAGAAATAAATTGAAGATTTTTTTTTAGGAAATTTTGCTTTTTAAAAACATAAGCTTATTCTCTATATATGTTTATATATGTATATGTGTATAAAGAAAAAATGTACATAAGAGCAATTAAATATTAAAAATCAACGAATATAATACAATTGTGTAACTTATACTTATATATGCACTTATATTTATGTACACATATGTATGAGTGCTTATATGTATATACATACATATATACCTACTTAGGTACAATTATAGGTACAATGGAATACTAAGAATTAAACAAATATATTTATTTATACGCAAGTGCATAAGCAAACGTCATACATAGGTACGCCAAACGAGAGTCATACGTAACATAACATACTTACATATATACATACATATGTATTAGAATGGAAATGTATGTATGTATGTACGTGAATGTTCAAGTTGTGCAACCAGGTATGCAAGCACGCACGTGGTAATACATACATTTGTATGTATGCACTTCACTGCAGAGGACTTATCAAAACACACACACACACTCACTTCGATACATATATTCAGTGCAAATTGATTACAGTGTCCAACAATAACGGGTTCTACTTGCAACGTGTAGTCTCTAGTCTCGCCTTTTATATTGTTATTATGCTTGTTCCCACATATAGTTCCTGTTGTTGTTGTTGTTGCTGCAACATTACGGCTTCACCTTACGCTTTATTGTTGTACGTGTCAAGGAGCGCTTATCAGCTGTGCGTACTGTCGTTGTCGCCGTTTGCGTTCGGACACTTCTGCTACGTGATGGACTTTTATTGTCTGTATTGCTGCGTATCGTTGTTGTTGTTGTGGTTGTTGTTGTTGTCGAACTACTACGCTGCTCCTTGTAGATACACATCAGTTCATCAGCACCATCTGGACAGTCAATTTTCTGAAATATCCAATCAACATTACTAAACGAGTTCGCAAACTCCAAAGTACTTTAAAACCGCGCCCTCGTCCGTGCGCGAACTTACCTTATCGCAGAGCTGATTGACTGTAATACATTCTCCGCTCACACAACGCAACTGGTGTGGCGCACAAGTGTTTAATGTTGGTTGTTTTGGGTTTGTGCTGTCGGTGGTGTCGTCGCGCGTGGGGTCAGTGGAGCTGGCGGGTTCCGTGGTGACGGCAATACGCATTGAAGCGGCCGGTTTCAGCGGTGTTGTGGCGCCAAAGTACAACCTATTGTTGCTGCTGCTGCTGCTGCTGTTGCTACTCCCGCCGTGCACACTCCGGTTCGCAGTCGTGGTGCTGAGGCGTGAGGTGGTGGCTGCGGAGGAATATTTGAATTTATTCTCCGTGTCGCTGGTCATCATGATCTCTTTGCTGTCGCGAAAGTTCACTGCAAGAAATTTGAGTGCTAATAATATAACCCTTAAGTATCCACACACAGCAGTACTTACCAAAACCTTTCGGCCCTTCACCGGGCACACTGTTCGTAACCTCCTCAGTGGAAATGCCGCTCGTGCGATTGGTAATTTCATGCACTTGAAACTTCGTGCCATTCTCATCGTCCGTCGCCGCTGTTATGTAGGTGTACAAACCCTCATTGCTTTGATTCGGTGATAGAAAGCTGGCGTAGGAGAACACGCGTGGAAATGAGTTGAGTGCAGCTTCATCGAAAATGGCCGCCGCCTCTTCGCCAGAACCATACTCATCACATTCCTCCTCATCCGAACCGTCAAAGCAATCGTATTTCGAATCACAACGCACAGACTCCGGCACACACTTCTCATTCGAACGACAACGAAACTCATCCTGATGATCGCAGATCAAGCAACTCTCTTCATCCTCACCAGCGGCGCAATCCTTGATGTTGTCACACTGCCACTGCTGCGGTATACACGTGCGATCATAACAGGCGAATTCGTTGTCATAACAATAGTCACGCCTTCTCGTGGGATCTTCGCATTTATGTGGATCGCTGGTGTCCGGATAGAGACCACAGTCGAATAGCTCGTTGAGTACATCCCAATTGGCGATGACGATGGAGCAAGCTTCGAGCACAGCTGGTGACGAGACAAAATGTTTAAAGTTCACATATCAGTTTCTTTTTGCCTTCACTTACCTTTACAAATTCTACGACACGGCGGCAAGTTGCCAATATGTGATGGCCTACACTCCGGCTCCAGTGTAACACATACAAACTCCAATGCACGCGCCGAACAATTCGACTCAACCAACTTTTGAAAAGCCTTTTTATCGCTCAACTGCAGCTTCGTTGTTGAGTTGTAGGTTAGATCATAGTCAAGCACACCCTGACACATAGACAGCGACGTGGAGTAGCAGCCGTTATCTTGTGCTGTGGTGCGAAAGCCGGAAGACATCGCATGTGTGGGCTTATATTGTACCAGTGGTGGTATTGTGGGTGAGACTTTAGTAACGGGCTTTGTTGTTGCCGTGAAGGGTTGATCCGGTGAAAGGACCTGCGAGAAAAAGAAAAGTTTTACAGAAAGAGACAGAAGTAATTACTTTTACAAATAACTTTAAGTAATACTAAATTCTAGGTGGTGGATCATGTCTTCCAGCTTCGACTAAACTAGCATCTAAAAAGATTTCTCTTAATAAGTTCATCCCTCCACAGGGAAAGTCGACCCATTGGTGTGTACTTGTGACTTGAAATCAAGAGCACCTCATAAATATCTATCCGCCGTTCGGAGTCGGCTTTCATGAAAAACAACCAATAGTCCACCACAATCTGTGAGAGAAGCTCGACTAGAGTATCTTGAAAGGAGCGAGAGGTGAAAATAGGCTTGGAAGATGGTCACAACCTTACGCCCGCCACACTTTTGCATGTTATGTACAAAATGGTCGCTAGAAGAATACTGTAAGCGTTGGGCTGGATCCAATTTCATCCGATCCACAAAATACGTCTACCTCCCTCTCTAATCAAACAATCAACTATCGGAATAGGTGGAAATACTGGCTGCGATTGAGTTCCGAGCTACAGTTTGCCCAACCCAAAGATCCTACTTCGATTTCGGAACCAATACTGTCTTGGGGGACGTGCAATAGCCATAAATAATTTAAATCCTCTTGCGCCTGTTGAAAACAAAGAACGTCAAGGGAGTATTAGGCGTAGGTATTATGTAACCTCTTCCACAAATTCTTTCTTTATGCCTTGAGAACTCCTTTTATTGGTGTATTTCTCCTTGAGAGGTCTCTCAACAGTAAGAACAACCAGCGTCTGAAGCCAGGCGTCCAATTTATACTTATAAGAGTTCTAAAGTCGACTGGGTCCAAGATCCGAGGTACGTCTTAATTTCCTTCTTATTAGACATAGTCACAAAAGGAACTATTAACAAGATCGAGCGTCTGAAAGGGGACGTAGATAGTTGGTAATAAAATACCTGAAAACTTTACGAAAAACGAGTCGATGCCTTAATGAGGAGTTGCGCATCGGTCCGGGAAAAAGATCCGACTGTCGTGGACTCCCACTGGACATGATTTTTTGAAACCCTAACCCATCGGGGATACACAGTATCTAACTGAAGAGTGACTTAAGTCTTCTCAAGTACAGTCAACACAAGAACTCAAGCCGGCCGATAATCAACAACGTCCTGTCTTTGTCGATTAAGTCTTGAAAATGATCCGGAATTGCATCGCAAAATCATCTTGACTGATGCGACCCAGTTCCACCTCGATGGCTACTTCAATAAGCAGAACCCAAGATTTATTTTCATACGTGTAACTGCTGGGTACAGTTTATGGTCCGGCTAGGTCATTGGACCTTACTTTTTCCAAAATGAGGAGTATCTTAACTGCGTGGAGAACAATGGGTATTATGATTATTTGACCAACTGGGAGGCTATGAGGGACTAATCTCTTTCTGAGATTATTAGAAATCGAGGAATGAAATCAATGAGCATGAAGCAGAAGAAGAAGAAGAGGTACTCTTAACAGGTACTGCCATGAAGAGGCATCTTCAATGCAGCAAATGAAGTATATGGGCTTGAAAGACTTGAAGTTCCAAAAGGAGCACTCTTCGGTCGATGTATAATCATTTTAACTAACAAATAAAAATCCTTCACTGCTTACCTTATTAAAAAGTCTCAAAAGCCGATGTCCCTCCTCGATGGGCACACCGAAACTATTCTGATGGCCATTGAAACCATTATAGTGCAGTACATTAGTGGGCACCAGTGCTGCCTCGGCGCTGGCATAAGTAGTGGCTTCAGTTGGAGTCTCGTACTCTTCCTCTTCAATGCTCTCGCCATTTTTCTTGCGTCGCCCATCACTACCGGCAACATTACGGCCTTTCGTTGGCAATACATACTTGAAAGTCGTGAGTTTACGTCCATTAGGCGTTGGTGGTTGATGAGCCTGTGTGTTAATTGCCCGTAAAATTGTCGATTCCTGCAGGTGTTGCTGATTGCGGTCTGTGGTTACAACCGTACGCACATTTGTGGTTGTTGGCAATGTTGTGGTTGCAACACTCTCATCCAATGTGCTGACAACAAAGCTGATAAGTTGTGCTTCATTATCAGCCGCCACCTGTGCTGCCTCTTTGCCGAGTTCCTGCCGACGTCGCTGGTAACGTTCCCTTGCCACACTCACATCGTGCAACCAAATACAATATGTTATGAGACCGAAAAAGAGTAGTGTGCTCGCCACGAATATGATGGGCCAACGTAGGTATTTCCAACGACCGAAACGTTGTAGGTATGTGCGCAACACCGGCAGGGGTGGCGGATGTTTGCCAGCGCTCGCCATATCTTGTGTGTCCAGATAGTAGTTGCCGGTGAGTGGATACTTGTAGCGACGCATTTGCAATTCGGCCAGATTTTCCGGACTGCTGATCATACTAATGCGATATTTGCGGTGGCTGTTATCTGAGGATGACGTCGACGCGGTTGCGGACGTCGACAACGCGTAGGCTTTACTTGAGTTGTCGCCGCTGCGTTGTTTATCGTCGTTGCTCTTGTTGCCATCCCAACTACTGCGCAGTGTGGAGGCGCGTGAGTAACCATAATTTGAATTCAACTCGCTGCTGGAGTTTGTTGTAGTGCTGCCAACACTATTGCTATTGTTGTTCACGTTCATGTGTTGGTGTTGGTGTTGTCGTTTATGTTGTTCATTGTTGGCGCTCACTGTTTGGATGCTGACATTCAGTCCGTGCGGGTATTTGGTCGCTTGTCGGCGTAGACCCTCAGCCGTACGCGCACTTGTCTGTCCAATTTTAGTTGTATCGAGTTTTTTGTGCGGCGCCTCGCTGTGCTTGCTGGCTGCAACGTGGCGACTCTTCTTGTTGCTGCCGCTGTTGACCATGTAATTGTTTGTTTTTACAGACTCAGCCATATTTATGGTCATTTCACGCGCGTCTGCATCGCTTTCAATGACATCTTCGCCGTCGTAGCCATAGCCGTAGCCGTAGCTGTCACCGGTCGAGGTAGCCATTCTATCTAGGCAAGCCTTCAACTATTCACCTGTGTGTTGTGCGAGCGTTTGAAGATTTGCGCCGCTACTAATCGATTTTGTAAAGTTTAATCAGCGAGTCGTTAATCGAGCCGCTGCCGCACTCAGGTACACGCACACACAGACACGCACATAAGACCACGAGCGTCAAGAATGAAAATGTCAGTTGCGGTTGGTTGGCTGAGAGCGTGTAGTAGGCGAAGGTGCAGTGCCAGTGGAAAAGGAAGATGAGGCAGAAGAATCGAATTCAGTTGCGGTTTGTGTTGCCATAAAGGCATTGATATAGCCAGCGCTGTAGACGCGGTAGACTCGGCTCTTGGTTAGTGGTTACTGTTTGCTGTTTGTTGCGCTTCGATTTGGATTATGTAAGCTCAAGTTCTTCTTCGCAACAACAACAAATCCATAACTTTTTTGCTTAGCATTTCAGGTTTTCTTTTTGTTTTTTGTTTTTTGTTTTTGTTTTTGGTGGCTTGAAGTTCTACTTCAATGAAGATCGCATTGGTGGCTTTGCTACTTGTCTCTTCTGCTTACGCTATTTATTCATTATTTATTTCTTCGTTACGTAATTTGTTGTTACTTCGCTGCGGTCTGTCGTGAGTGATATTGGATACTGGATACTGGTGTGGCATACAAATTTTTATTGGTTTGTGTTCGTGCTGCGGTCTTGGAAGAAAAAAGATCGTTTAATTAAACTGTATTACAACAACGCTTTAATGATTTGTAAGAAGTTCTTAAAGGAAAAAAACAACAACTTTGCTTAAGATAATTCGTTTTATGGGTTTCATTTAATTAAAAACAAATTGCAAAATTAATGGTTTTTTATATATTTTCTTATAGCTACTCGATGTCTCAAGACTTGAATGGTCGTCCAATCGTTGCATGGATCTTCAGTCAGGTTGTTGCAGTTAATGGTATGCAGAGTCATTATTTTGATTGAAGTTCCATTTGAAGAGCAGAATTGCTAATAAAATTTACGAAATCTAGTCAAGGCAGTTAGAAAGAGAAAGCTAATCTCAGAAAACTATATGAAAACTATAAACTATAACTAAAATAAGGGGTTTCCAATAAGGAGTGTTATTTTGAATAGCCTGCTAATGAAATGATTAAAATTCACTATAAAAATGGTGAAAACCTGGCAGAGACGACCATAGGGGAGCACCTTGTTGGACCTCAATAAAGAAATTGGTAGGAAAAATAGAGCTATTGGGAAAGTTTAGTGAGGTTTGTAGCCCAGGTTTTTCCATTTCTTCTCATTATTTGGAATAGGGGATTCCACAATCTTCATTACACCTTATTTTGCATAAAGACTTGGGTCTGAGGGCTTATAAAGTTCAGTTAACTTAAGAACTCAAGCCTGCCGATCATCAACAACGTTGTGTCTTTGCTGATTAGGTCCTTGAAATGCATGGAAATGATCCGGAATTTAATTTTTACTTTCAACAAGACGGCGCTATGTGCCACACAAGCAACGAAACCATCGATATTTTAAGGAAAAAATTTCCGGACCATGTTATCTCTCGAAAACTTGATCGCAATTGGCTACAGAGATCTTGTTATTAATGGATTCCGGTTTCTTCTTTTGGAGCCACGTGAAAGATAAGGTCTACGCCAACAGACCAACGTTGATTCAAGATGGAATTCGTGAAGTTATTGAGGGCAAACAGCTGCCACTTTGGGATTTTGTGATATAAAATTTAATAAAAAGCATTCGTAGCCTGTTTTTGTAGCCGTGGTGGCTATTTGGCTGTTATTGTTTTCTAATATTAATGGAATATCGATCTTAAAAGAAAGTTTAATGAGCGCGACATTCCAGAATTTGGACTCGTACATATCGACTATCTCTCTGAGCTAACAACAGTGAATATTAAGAATCCCATAGAATACTCGTATATCAGATTTTCTAATAGCATGCGCACACGAGAATGAGATGGGATCCTCTTAGTGATACCACGAAGCATCCAAAATGTTCAACATATCCTTGACTTATGTCTTTTGATCGAATTTGAGGTAGTTTTTAGACTTCGGCTCAGTTGAAAATGGCATTTCGAAGCTCTAAATATTATTTCATGCTTTTTATGGGGGGTTTTGTTCGGTCGAAATTGATTCGCTCTAACAGGTCTTAAGCGACCATTACATGATTGATTTTTTGGAAGAATTCTGGCCGAGCGGCAGTGCATTTAATGATTTGGGATTCAGAGAAAGTGTAGCGATTATCCCTCTCAAACTAAATTAGAATTTTCAACCATCATTTCATTCAATTTAATGGTGGTCACTTCAGTTGAAGACGTCGTGAAAATTCAGAAAGCGTTGAGCAAATAAAACAAACTGGGTGAAAAAAAACAAGTTAAGAAATGTGTATTTTTAAAAGAGCTCACAAACAACTCTCGAGCACAGATTTTTTAAAATCTTAAATGGTTACTCTAACGACGAAATAGAAATATCTTAGATTTTGTTCTCGTATGATTCTTGTTCTGCTGCTTTTCTTTCAGCTTTCGTCACGGTGTAATGGGCCAAGGTTAATGCAGGTCATGAGGAATGCAACTACCATACGGTGGAAATCACCTGATATAGTGGAAAGCAGCTACTATATGGTGGCAATTAGCTTTCCAAAAATGCTCCATTAATTCAACTAAACACTACGGATCTAGACCCGGCGGATCCAAGGGGTCATGCTTTTCCGTGGTATTCTTACGACGAAACTGAAACACGTAAGTTCTAACATGGGCTGCTGGATACCGACTCATATCTGGGGGTGCGGCATGAGGCTCTACAGTAGCAAATCGTTTCCTTTCCCATTACCATTATTCTGATTACCAAAAGCTTCTTCTCAGTAGGCCACAAAAAACCCAAACTTTAGAGTCGGATCACTGCATGGGTAAAAATACAACCGCTTTGCATGACGATACCGAAAAGTCCACAATTTCAAATCTCTTTCGGCCCTTCAGGACCTAACTCCAAGCCCTAAGAGGAAAAGCGACCGCTTCGGTAAGTCCACATAAGGCATAGAAAAGCAAAGGCACAAGACTCCGCACTACTGTACTAGAGTTTTTCAATTTCAAAATCAAACGAAATTTAAAGAACAACAATGAGGTTATGTGGGCAATAAATAATGATTATGAAATGTGTCTTGAAAAATGCTACAATTATGCCGTTAGCTTAGGAACGATATTATTTTAAATTGGCAAAAATTTTAAATAAAAAAATATTAAAAAATGGTCTTTAATTGATTGGCCATGAGCTACCTGCCGTTCACATCACTATTGGCTATTAAAAATACCTGCCGAAAAATAATGTCGACATACATACATACATAATTTTTCAAGCACACACTGCAAGTACTCAGTCAGTTAGTTCGTCAGACACTTCTCCATTAAAAAGCAGCAAAAAACAACAACAAAAAATCGTCAAAATGAATCTCAAAATACAAATTCGTAGACGAAATGAAATGAAAAGTCATGCAAAAGGGTCAACCACCAGCCAATTTGGCAGCTAAGCGACACCGACATCAGCTATGCATACATACCACACAGCAGTGACGGCAAGAAATTTACATGTACATATGTGTACTTACATATACATATACATATGTATATGCAAGTACATAGCGACTACCGCAACCACTTTGCTATTGACCAGGACAATTGACTACTCTGCCGCTGCACAGCCGTCGTTACAAAGTGTATCCGCGCGAAGGTATTGAAAATATGTAAATTCACCATACATACATACGTGTACATACGAACACACACTTGAAGCTAACAATTTTGCAGTTATTCGTAGTAGCAAATTTTCTTGGCAAATCCGTGGGTTTTTTTTTTCTTTACTTGGGCAATAACTCCAACCAACCAACCCAAGCAACCCAAGCAACTCAAGCAACCAGCTAACCCCGCAATCTTTGCTTTCGTTGATGACGGTGGGAACGGTATATTTGTATGTAATGCCGGCATTTGCCGCAAGCAACACTTGTTATTGTTGTTGCGGATGGTTGGTTGTTGGTCGTGCTGGCGGATGCGGTGGCGGTGGCGGTGGTGTCTTCGTTGCCAAAACTGATGGAGGCACAAATAGTTTGACAACCGAGAAGATTTTTATTTGAGATTTTATTTGTTTCAGTTTTTTTTTGTTTTTTTTTTTTTTTGTTTTTGTTTTGCCTATTTATTTATGCATTTTTTTCTTTCTCGAATATTGCCTCTTAGTACACATCATAGAAGTAATAAGGCGATGACGAGTAACCAAAAATTGATATTTTGAGTGTTGTGTAAGATGTAATAAAATTGGTTTTTGATAACGTTTTGAAATAACCAATAATAAAATTAAAACAGAAATCGTGAATTTTTGGCAGAGATGTTCGTTATTTTGGGTGAAAAATTGATTTTGAAAGCTGCGAAGTGCTCATGTTACATGTGGTATGTAAGCGCATATACTACACATATAGGTATGTATGTACGTATATTTTTTGTGCAAGGTGCGGCTGAAAGAATGTGGTAACACGCAGCTTAGACGGAAAAAATTTTTTATAAAAAACTTTTAAAGGAAATAGAGCGTTAATTGAAAATTAATTTGAAATCAATTTAGTCCAGAACAGAGGGAAAGATTAAAAAGGATTTTTTTTTTCAGATTTACCGGAGAAAAAAATGTATTCTAAAGTATTTATTCCAGCTTTGAAAAAATTTGATTACAGCTGCCTGGCAAGGGAAACATTTATTGATATACAGCCTTGGCCAAAAGTATTAAGCACTTCACTAAAATACAAGTATTCTCAAATGTGGCTATCAAAGTTACCACTTCTTTTTTTGTAAATTGTGTAATATTAAAAGTCATAGCACTCTGGGTAAGCTAAACCTAAAAATTGTCATTTTTAAGAAATTCATAAAATATTTTCGCATTTAAAATTTGAAAGTGAAAGTGTAAATTACATTTAGTAAAAAGTTACCAATCTTATAAAAACAGTTCATATTTACCGAAATGCTTAAAAAAAGTAAAATTATTTAGATACGATGATATAGTTAGAATTCAAGTTCTAAGTGAAGAAGGTAAGTCTCAGGTTGAGATTGCCAATTTGGTGGGATGTTCGCGGTGCGCGGTCCAATGTGCTATCAGGCGATTTGTGGATACGAAATCCCACAATAATAACTCAAAAAGTGGAAGAAAGCGTCTAACCAGTAAACGAGAAGACCGAACACTTATATGCGAGTCTCTCAAGGATCGCAAAAAATCTTCTTCTGCCATTGCAGCTGCCCTTCCGGATGAATTTAGTAAGCCAGTTAGTGCTCGAACAGCTAGAAGAAGACTTCTGGAAGCAGGTTTAAAAGGATGTAAAGCCCGAAAGAAGCCGTGGCTCTCAGAAAAGAATAGAAAAAATCGTTTGGAATGTGCTCGCCGATACCAACATTTCCCGTAAGAATGTTGGTCGAATGTTCTGTGGTCTAATGAATCAAACTTCGAGGTAAGCTCAGTTAAGATCATCTTAAAGTATTAACAGCCATAGCTTCTTACCCTAGAGCTATTTTGAAGACATAATACAAATCTTATGAAAACATTATTTTTTCTTTTCTACAGATATTTGGAACACCTGGTGTGACGTTCGTGAGGTGACGGATTGGGGAAGAATATTATCCAGATTGCGTGGTACCCACTGTTAAGCATGGAGGAGGCAGCATTATAATATGGGGCTGCATGGCTGCTGATGGTGTCGGCGAAATGTTCGTTTGCGAGGGTCGCATGGACAGTCAAAAGTACATACCATAAATGTATTAGAAGCTGTTCTTCTGCCTTCGTTAACGCGCATTTTCGGCGATACTAATTTAGACGGGGTTCAATTTCAGCAAGACAATGCTCCTTGTCACAAATCAGCGACTACGATGCGTTGGTTTAGAGATAACAACATTGTTTTGTTAGATTGGCCTGCACAGTATCCAGATCTTAATCCCATTGAGCACATGTGGGCTATTTTAAAACGCAAGATTAAGGAACATTGTATAACAGCAAAAACTGCCTTGAAGAATGCCATAATTAACGAGTGCTACGCTATAAGAGCGGACGAATGCACAAAGCTTATACGCAGCATGCCTAAGAGAATTGCTGCCGTTATTAAATCGAAGGGTGGACCTACTAAATATTAATGTTATTATCACTAATTCATTGCATTTTCACTGTTTTGCTAATAAAACTTCATTACTTCACTTGTTAAGACAAAAAATTCAGTAATTAGTGGCGTGCCTAATACTTTTGGCCAAGGCTGTATATTATACACACATATATATGTATCGTATTTACTCGTATAATATTATACGACCGAGAAGCATCTACGAACGATTTTTTCAGATAAGCGCTTAAGTTTGTATTTTACACACCTTGAAACAAATAAGCAGTGACACCGAAAATTTTCGGAATCGGAAAACTTCATCATATCATCAATCACAAAGAAAACTTTTCAAATTTCTTATAAACAAATTGTATTACTTTGGGAAATAGAAAGCAATTGGAATAATTAGGAAGAAAAGATTACTTATAAATACCCAATATTTATAAGATACTCGTACAAATCTTTGGTTTAAAAAAACCATGACTAAGTGGTTAACCCGCAAGGAGTGTCAAGCCCTTCGAATGTATGCATTCCTTAGATGAAATAAAAGCCTCTTATAAAAATCTAACGACGTAGGCGGATTAGAATAAATTGTATAGATCTTTCCATTTTTTGAAAAAAAAACAACAATACACCACAAATGGCAGGAAGAGATCGGCCGAAAATCGCTTCATTGTTATCAATACCGACTCTTAACCGAAGATTTATGAAATAAGTTGTATTCCCTTGCTTAAAATCAATATTGTTTAGGTTTGCTAATTTATTACTTCAATACTGTAATTAAATTTCTATAGCTCAGGCATGGCACCTCTAAAAAAACGTCTGTAAAACGCAGTGACATTCCAAGCGGACTCTTGTTCTGATGTCAAACGATTATGTTCTGGGTGAAACTAAGTTTAGCATATGATACGATAAAGCATTTGCTATGATCAGCCTCCATCAGGAAGATGAATTTCGTGTGACAGGAGTAAAATATTTGCAATATGCTTAGACATAGCTAGAGAAACGTAAAAAACTTTGAAGAATTAAACCACTTACTATTTAATGGATACTCACGGTGGGATAATGAGTTAATTATGAACACATGCAGAAGAGGCAGATTCAGTAGAATACTACCTCTGCCATCCATGGCGCAATCTTACCAAAAACGATTAAGCAAGGCTAGTAGATATATGAGGAGTTTCCTTAAACACACTAAAAGGTTTTTGTATCTAGCTGAAGCTGAAAAGAATCTTCAACAAACTAGAGGAGAAGCATTCTAGAGTGTCAAACTCATTTCAATTAGCCTATTGAAAATGTATACAATTATTACAAAGAACAAACACGAAACATTACATTCGGGCTTAAAAGTAGTGGAGATATCCAGTCCAAAGGTTTTCAGATTATACATAATCTAGTGCTGGGACTTTGGAAAAGGTTATTAGGAAGAAGAATACCACAAGACACAAGAACGTCATTCAGAATGACTCCAACGCAAAGTCACCCTTGACAACAAATGCTACTTTGGATTAAGTAGACAATTCAAAATTATAGTCCACTCTCGACGAACAAAGACCTAACTCTACGGGTCGCTCATCATTCCCGTCCTGCTATACGGTGCGGATGGTGCATGGCAAATGATAACAGCTGATTAGTTGGCGTTGGGTGTTTTTGGAAGAACATGAACTGTGCGAAATATATGACAGTATAACAGCGAATCAAGAAACAGCGGCTACGCTGACTAAGTTATGATTGGATAATAGTACCCTAGCTTTGAAAGTATTCGATGCAGTACTCGCAGGTGGCAGCGGGGGAAGAGGGAGACCTTTACGTTGAAAGGACGATATGGAGAAGCATCTGCCTGTATTTGGTACATACAATTGGTGCCAAACATCGAAAAGAAGAAATGAATGGCGCAATGTTATTTCTACGCCAGTAAAGAAGAAGAAGTTTAGAATTTTTTCTTTACTGTTATTATGGCGGCCGCGGTAGCCGAGTGGTTAGCATTGCGTACTGCCATTCGGAAGGCTCGGGTTCAAATCATGGTATCGTACTAACATCCAAAAAATGTATAGAAAAATAATTTAAATAAAAAATTAAGCTAAATTTTCTAATTGTAGTCGCCCCTCGGCAGGGAATGTCAACCCCACCGAGTGTGTTTCGGACATGAAATGAAGGCTCCTCATAAAAACCATCAGCCGTTCGGAGACGGCTCAGTATAAATTGTAGGCCTCTCTATTTGTTGAAAAAACATCAAGACGCAAAACCACAAATCGGAGAAGGAGCTCGGCCGAAATCGCTTCAGTGGTTACAAAGCGCCAATAATATTTTTTTAATTTTTATTTTATTTTAGTTGGTGGGTGTGGCCTTTGGTTAATAAATATTTTTAATTTTCGCTAAGCCTAGCATTAGTTTTTTTTTTCTAAATTGTGCAATAATTAAAATACTTAACGCTGCATGCCATTGGCCTTCATTGCAGATTTAAAACATTAATTAAATTATAATTATTGTGGGCATTCAAATTGCAATTTACACATATAGGTATACATATGTCTCTGTGTATACATAAATATGTTACATACAAACACATATGTATGTATGCATTTACAAGTACAAATTACGCAAGCTTAGTTTAGAAACAATCTTCAACGGTGTTAATAATTTTATTTCATTTAACTTGATTGCTATTTAAATCGTGTTCAAAAACAACAAGTAGATGATTCCAGTGGTGCAGTGGAACAAACGAAGCGTTGCATATTTGTAATTTTTTTCTATTTTTTTTTTTAATAATAATTTGATGTTTTTTTTTCTTTAATACTCGTACGAGTCATAATGAATGCAATTAAAAGGTATGCAACGATTTCTTTATATGGTCAGATATTTGCAAACATACATACATAAATACATATGCTTATGCATATTGTGTATTTTTGTATGTATGAGTGTATGTATGTTTGTGTGTTTGTACTATATAGTAGCACAGCTCAAGTGAATGCATTGATTTACTACTTTGATCCGATTTAAATGTTCAGCATTTGGAGCCGGCGCAATACAAGGCGAGGACGAGGACGTCAACGGCGGCGGGTGGATTATGTTATTTATTGCTTCATATACATATGTACATACATAAGTATGATAAGTGTTTACTCGTTCATACACTCAAATGCATTTCAACTACTTTTCGCTTAATTTTTAATACTTCACCTTTGGCGCTATTTTACTTAGATTTATTTTATTATTATTTCACAAACCTTTTGTTGGCGAATGAGTAGCTTTAATTTTTCGATTTTATTAGACAATTTCTGTAATACATACCTACATACTTATTTATACCTACTTGTATGTTTGTATGTTGCGCTTTATGAGCTTAAGAGCTTGCCGCGGCTTGGCGCTTTAGCAGTTTTTTTTTTCTTAATGTTTACCTATGTCTAATATGTTGTTGCTGTGTTTCTTTTTTCCTCTTTTGTTGTTGAATGAGTCAATGGGCTGGTTGCTGCAGTTGGAATTGGTGTCGCACAAATTTAAGTTAAATTAACAATTTTTTTTCACTTATTATTATAATTATTTTTTTTTCGTATAATTGTTATTCAGAATGTGTGTACGGCTTAAGCTGATTTTTTCACTTTGCACTATTATTACGAGTATATTTTTTTCAAAAATTTTTCACTTGACAGTTTTTACTTGTTCACCAGCCGCATTCTTTTCTTATAAATAAATGCAAATTTTTATTGTTTCCCATTGAAAGTTTGTACACATTGTTGTTGTTCTTGGTATTGTTGTGAATCAACAAAAAAAAATATATAGGTATATATCTTGGCGGGTCTCACACTTGCTCGAATTATTTTCACATTTACGTTATGAATGAAATTACAATGCCCAATTTATAGCGTGGGTATATTTTTATTATTATTATTACTTTTTTTTTGGTGTTTTAGGCAACTTTTGTGGCAATTTCTTTACCTTTATTAGCTCATTATGTAAAATGACACAATTTCAAACTCTTTTGGCAATTAATTAGGCCATGTTGTATGTTGGGCTATTATCTCACAGTACAATTATTTGGTGCCGCAGGCTTAGAAAATATTTTGAAACTTTAAAATTATCTTAAAAAACATCAACAATTAATTAAGCTTAATATTACTCCATTTGATTTTATATTATTATTATTTAACTGTTTTGATTTTATTTATTAATTTTTTTTTGGATTTATCTCATTTTACGTCAATTTAAATTATTTTATTTATTTTGTTTACATTGTATTAAATAAAATTTATATAATTTATTTTTTTGGTTTTTCAATTTTGATTTATTTTAACTTTATTTATGTTTTATTTACCGTTTTTATTTTCAGTCGTTTAATTTGTATTTGATTTATTATCTAATTTATTTGTGTATTTTATTTAAGGTTATTTTATTTATTTAATTAAATTCAATTATGTTATATATTTTTAATTTAAATTTAACGTAGTTGTTGAACACGACATGGATGGGGATGACCTCATCATTCTATAAAAAATAAATTATACAACTAAGTCATTTTCCATTATTTTGGATTTTTAACTTTATTTTGTTTTTTTTGGTTTCTTATTCAAATAATTTAAATTCATTATAATTTGATTTTCTTTATTTTATTTTATTTTCGCTTATTTCAATTTTATTTATTTACCTTACATTTATTTCATATAATTATATTTTGGTTGAATTTTTTTTAAATTTAATTTACTTATTTTACCAAATTATTTATTTAATTTTTTTTTAATATTTCATTATTTAATTTAATTTTGAAAGTTTTATTTTTTTTTTTAAATTGTTTAATTTTGGCTTATTTTTCGGTTTATATATCTAATTGTGTTTTACTTTGTTTTGTTAACTTTTATTTAATTTAATGTAATCTAATCTCATTTATTTAGTTTTATTTTATTTCGTTTTATTTTATTTAAATTTATACAATACTTTATAATTTATTTTGTCCTATTTCATTTCAGTATATATCTTTTTATTTTACTTTTATTTTTATTTTAAATTATTTTATTATATTTTGTTTTATTTTGTTATACTTTATTTTATTTTATTTTAATAACTTTATTTTATATAATTTTAGTTTATTTAATTTATTTTACTTTTTTTTATTTTTTTTTAGTTTCATTTATTTTATTTTATTTTACTTTACTTTACTTTATTTTATTTTAATTTTTTTTATTTATGTTTTATTTGAATATGTACTATTTTTATTTGTTATTTTATTTTGTTATATTTAACTTAGTTTAATTTATTTTTTTTTATTTTATTTTATTTCTTTTTTTATTTATTTTTTGTTTTTTTTTACTTAAGTTTAAGTAATTTTATTTTATTAATTTTAATTTTATTTCATTTTATATTATTTTATTTTGTTTTATTTTAATTAATTCAATTTAATTTGTTTTTCCCCTTTTATTTAATTGTATTTTATTTTTTTTAGATTCTATATTATTTGATTTAATTCTGTTTTGTTATATTTTATTTTGATTTAATGTTTTATGTAGTTAAACTTAATATAATATCTATCTTTGCTATTTAATATTAGTTTAATTTATTATTATTAATTTTATTTTTTATTTAAATTATATTAAATTACATCTTATTATTATTATTTTATTGTTTTTTACCTTTTTTTTTAATAAATTTAGTAAATTATTTTAAATTTTTACTTTATTTAATTTAATTTAATTTAAGTTTATATTATTTTGTTTTATTTACTTTTATTTAATTTTGATTTAAAATATTTTATTTAATATTAAATAATTTTTTGATTGGATTTAACTTATTTTTTTTATTATATATTTATCTTTTGTTATTTAAGAAAATTAATTTTAATTTTATTTAATTTCTATTTAAATTTTTTTATATTATATTATTTTTGGGTTAGCCTTAGCCTATTATTTATGTTATTCATTTTTTTATATATTATATTTTTATCTTTTGTGGTTTAATTTAATTTATTAATCCGTTTTGATTTAGTTTTTTAGCTTAATTTTATATAATTTTTTATTACATTTAAATTGTAATTTTATTTATTTATTTTTGAAGTTAGATTTATCTTATGAAATATTATTTTATTTAGTTTAATTTAAATTAACTTAATTTTATTTTGTATATTCTATTTTATTTTATTTTGATTTAATTAAATTTAAGTTAATTTTTTTTATATGGACTTGTTTTAGTTTATTTGCTTTTTTTATTATGTTTAGTTTAGTATTTATATTTTATATTTTATGTTATTTTGCTTATTTTATTTTACCCTTATTCGTTTGCCGTATTTTTTTTATTAAATCTGTAATTAAATTTGCTTCACTTTGTTTAATCCGTTATTTGCACCAAATTAACCGTTCGCTCGATGCGCCTGCAAAACCGCAACTAAAGTAATAAACGATGAACTAAACAAAGTTTACTAAAATTGCGGGCGAATATGATTATCTCACCGAAATATTTTCGGTGTTCTTCTGAGAAATTTCAGAGCATTTACATCTACGTGTACACATCTAAGTGCAATAATTGGTAGCAGGTTCACATAACTTATTGCTCTACAGTTGCTGCCAGTTCATTCCTATATAAATATGTGCGTATGTATGTATGTGCATAAACAATATCCGCGCAAAAACTTCACTGTTAACTTTAACTTCAACTTTGGCCAAAGCAAAATTTGTATACTCTAGGAGGAATGGCTTTTTCCACCAAATAACCAACCGAACGAGCAAACGAGTCAAGAAGTAATCGCGTCTACCAACCGTTCAAGTCGCGTCTCTGTTGTCAGCTGCGGCCGATACTGTTGCTGCTGCTGCATTGACTGAGCCAAGTTTCAGTTTCAGTTTTAATCTTGACTTCGATTTTCGATTTCTTGTATGCTTGGCTTTCAGTTTCGATTTCATTCTTGTAGAGGGAGAGAGCAAGGGAGGGAGAGAGAGAGAGAGAGCGCTCGATTACTAAGCTTACATACCATCTATGAAATTTATGTGATGACTTTGGATTTAACTTATTTACATAATATAAATCCGCATGTAAATTACATATAGGTAAATATATTTAAAAAAATAAAAACTGTTTTTAGTTATTTTTTAATATAATATTGTTTACTTCATCTGCAGCTGCGAGCCTCTGAGCATATAAAAGTAACTTCACATTCAGATTCATACTAGGTCTGATGGTCTCTGAAACCATATCACTGATTGCCTTCTAATGCTAACGCTTGACAGTGCTTGTTACGAATCCGCAAATGCGCCCAAGATCATGAGAGCCGAGAACTTTCAGACCCATCTCCGCGAATCCAGCATTTCCCGACTACTAAAAATCCCAAGCCTATCAGACATTGACCGGACTCATACTATGAGCTCCACCGTAGAGTTGGTTTGAAGCCTATTTTGGTTTGGCCGCCAGAATGAAGCGGTGAAAGCTCGTCAGAACTGCATTGCCCAGTAAATCCGCTGCGATCTGGCACCGGTAATAAGTGGACGCCACAGATAAAATTGACAAACATTCTTTCATAATATTGGAGCTCATTATGAGTGAACCTTAAACCGTAGAAGCCGATTGACTATCTGCGGAAATGTTGGTTTCTCTTGCAGAAACCACAGAGAGTCACAGAAGACTGCCGGGCTGACCGTTCTGTCAATTCATAGAGAAAACTACGAACTGGGTAAACACTTTATTATCTAACGCGACATGATTTCAAATCATCAGAGGCCACGGCAAGATGGTACAACTTTAGAGTGAGTGAACTGATTCGATTTGGCAGATCGAGGTAAATATATCGGCCAATTTGCATCCAAAGCGGTGGCTCCCATATCTCCAGCCGAATATAAAGCTGACTACTATTATCTAAGTGGAAAAAGCCTTCAAAATCTCGAACTACTCCTTTGGATGGTCAATGGCTCTGGTAGATGGGAAGTTAAGCCACCTATTTGAAGTCATTAGAGCTTCCCAATGAATGGGAAATGAAGTTTAATAATCCGAACAACGCTGTGGAAAGATTGAGAAACGTTTGGACTTAGTCTAATCGTTTGTCAACATCGAGAGATACGCCTAACTTTGAAACAATCTGTTGTTCTCTGTATCTTATTTGTGTCTTGAGGGTTTTCCAAAGTAATAGAGAGAGAGACGTTTATCTAGGGACCACCATTAACACCAATAATTATATCAGCCTTGAAATCCAACAGGTGATACCTTGGACTTAGCAGACTATTGAAAAGTAAAGTCCTCTCCATACGAACAAATATCAAACTCAACAAGTCGCTCATCATTACCGTCGTGCTATGTGGTGCAGTAGCGTGCACGATGACAACATCTGATGAGTCGACGTTAGGAGTCTTCGAGAGAAAAGTTTTGCGAACGAGTTATCGTTCTTTGCGGGTTGGCAGCGGCGAATACCGCAGACGATTGAACGTTGAGCTGTACGAGCTATATGATAATATTGACATAGTTCAGCGGAAGAAAAAGATGAATGAAAGCTCTCCAGCTTTGAAAATAAACGATGCTGAAGCCGCCTGTGGAAGCAGAGGAAGAAGTAGGTCTTCACTCCCTTAGAAGGATCAGGTGGAGAGCGAGCTGGTTTCACTTGGTATTTCAGCGAAGAGAACGAACGAATGGCGTGCTATTCTTGATTCGACTAATAGTACGTAAACGGTGTACATACCGATGAAGAAGAAATTGGATCCACGAACGGCTGATGAATTCTTAAGAGAAGCTTTTATTTGATGTCCTGTCATGAGGAGCGACCGTCATCAGAATTTTATTTTCCGTAATTAAGGATGTTGGTCTGGCCAGGAATCAAACATCCTGTAAGCACGGTTGCACGCATTGCTGACCACTCAGAGAGGTGAAAAATATTATATTAATATATATTAATTTTGTTAACGGTATACCCCGCAAAAATATCTACGAATTATGAGCTTGAAGACACACTGAGGTAATGTGCATAACATGATCACTCCTCTCTCTCTCACTCTCAAATAACTAATACCAGTGGCTGCTAACGGCAACTGGTTGCGATCGTTTCGATGTTTTTTTTGTTTTACTTTTTGCTCCGGTGGCGCTCATTGCAATCTCTTGTGATAAATGCTTATTAAGCTGCTGCATGCCATTGTTGGCATACCAAGTAACCGGACAACTGAGAAAAAAACAAAAAATGAAAACAAATGCATGCATATCTAATGAGCATTGCACGGGTACATACATACATACATATGTACATAAGTGCATTTATATGTATGTGGCTGATGAGTAGTTTACTGGCGCATTGTGTCGATCCTTAATACAAACCTGACAGTGCTTTTTTTGTTTTTGTGAATTTTATTGCTTAGCTGAATTGTAACACTGCAACTGGTATTAATGCATATATACATACATACATATGTATCATACAATCAATCTAATATATATCTGTATGTAAATATGTATGTGCTTATTAATCAGCATTTATCGACTTGTTTTTGTATAATTTGTTATAAATAGTTGTGCTCATATGTGACTCAGACACATATATGTACGAGTACATACATATGTACATACATGCTGCTATTATGCGCACTCCAATTTATTTGATACTTTGATTTGATTGAAACGTTAAAGATTTGATAAGGTTTTCATAAATATTGTACATATGTATATGTACCTATGTATATATATAGCAGTACATAATTTCTTTCATTTAATTTAATTGTAACGGTTAATTATTGTTGACTATTAAAATCGATTGTTATCAAAAAGTATTTACGCCACCAATTACCGTTATTTACACGCTCATTATTCAAAATTACATTGTGGTCGGTTGCTGTGATTGATTACATGTTACCGTTATTTGCTTTCTGTTGCTTTACCCATGACCTTAACCATTTTATTGTGCAATTTACAGAATTTTAGATTTTTCAATAAATTGTTGAGTTAAAAGATTGAAGGTTACGATTTAATTTAATTTGTTGAGCAATAATAGTTGCTGCTGAAATGGTAACACGAAAACAAAACCTCCAGCTTTTTGTTAGAAATATACAAGCGGTGGTTTGAGTCCAGCAGCCAAGAGGCGAGCGCTGTTAGAAAATACAAATTTCGCCGTCGGTGGCATTCGAACAGCCTTCCGGCTGGGAGCTGCCTACTGCTTCATGTAGTGCCAAAAACAAAAACATAGAAAAAATAAAACTAGAAAGAAGAGCTCATTTCGGTTATGCCAAAGTCTTTATACCTTTCATGAATCTATTCAATTTATTGCAAAATGCTAAATTCAGTTTCGTGATTTTCGGAGTCCGTATTTATTTGAATTTATGTGTGAAGAATATAAATTTCAAGTTAAAAAAAAATCGGTTGTTTGTGAGCTAAATGATATACTCCACCTGATTTGATGATCTTCATTCTCAACAATTATTTGTATATACTTATGTAGAATTCTAAATTACACTCTCTTAGATGCTCTTTTGAGGGAGTTTTCTCCAAAACCTGGAAAACGGTTGTATGGGGGCTATACAATATAGTACTCCGAACAACCAGTTACCTCAGTTTAGCTAGAATTGCAAGTGTCTTGGGGTGGAACACGGCCTAAATTTGAATATTATTATAAAAAAAGACGGATCAATATTTTTTAGTGATTTTGCTTTCATTGAAATGGCCCTAATAATTCGGTTAGTGATGGAACTTTACTTCATTCACATGGTTGTCTCAGCTGCCCTTTGTGATAATCACTGTATTTCACCCCGAAGGAGTGATTAACTGCCTCTTGACAAGTTCTCTCGCATTAGGACTTTGTTTTTAACACACTTACCACCAGAAACCTATTAAATTTTCCCATTAAAGCGGTTGCCTATTTGAGTTTGAAGCTAGCTTGATCATTGAAATGTTTCCGTGTCTGTCTTGGTTTTTGACTTATCATTATAAATATTTTCACCTAATAACTCTTCCTTCTTTCGATATTTTATGCGAAAAATAATAGATTTTATGTCGACCAAGAATTCAACTCTGTGACAATGTCAGTACGGAGCTTTTTCTTCTTTATTTTCCTCTTTTTCTGAAAACGAAATTCCAGTGCTCACTTAAGGACGCGGTCTCTACTTGAATTTTTTTCCAAGTGCGGTCTCCCCTATGCTGGAAGAGGCAACCTTCTCATTAAAATCGGAGGTGGCTTAAAACTGTAGGTATATCCATTTGTTGTAAAAACATAAAAATCGATAGAAAATCGTTTCAACGGTTGTAAAATACAAATTTTCTAAAGAATAAAAAGTCAATCTTCGAGATGATCGGATCTCTGAGAGGAAATAATTGCTATAGGTATTGTGACCACTAATCTATTCTCTTATGGGATGATAAGTTGGAACAAACTCAACATCTAATCTATCAAAATACCAAAATTAGGTAAGGCAATCATGTCGCTCAAAAACATTTTTGCTTCTAAAATGAGCACAAAGCTCTCTGGTGAAGTAAAAAGGCCGTTCGGTTTTTTGTTGATTCTTCAAAATATGATAACTTTATGTACATTTGTCCGATTTAAGTCAAATATGCACCGGTTTGTTCGTAAACTTGCCAACGAGATGCCGACTTCACTATACCCCTCTCGTAGGGGGCTGCGTCCCTATTGGCAAAAAACTCGGAGAGCCAATTTTCACAGGCCTCTCTTAAGGCCAACTTTTCACCATTAAGCGCGTTCGCTATGGACAGGAAAAGATGGTAATCACTTGGTGCCAGGTCCGGACTATAAGGTGGGTGCATTAGGACCTCCCATCCGAGCTCCTGGAGCTTCTGGCTCGTCACCAAAGACGTGTGTGGCCTGGTGTTGTCCTGATGGAACACAATTCGGCTTCTGTTGATCAAAGATGGCCTCCTCTGGATGAGTGCTGCCTTCAATCGGTCCAGTGGTTGGCAGTAGAGGGCTGAATTGAGCGTTTGGCCATAGGAGAGCAGCTCGTAGTAGATGATTCCTTGCCAATCCCACCAAACACACAGCAAAACCTTCTGGTCTGTTTCCACTATTTCCAAGATTGTATCGCAATTACCGACGACAGGCCTCCCGACACGTGGTGCATCTTTGACATCGAAATTATCGGAACGGAACCTAGCAAACCACTTTTGTGCTACACCTTCGTTTACAGTATCGGGCCCATAAACTAAATTAATTTTTTCAGCCGCTTTGGTTGCTTTTTCACCTTGATCAAAGAAAAATTGTAAACTATAGCGAATTTTCTCTTTGCTGGTGTCCATCTTTGACGAGTGCTCACAACGTACTGAGTCAATCTATCGAAAAACTGTCAAAGACAAACTTTTAGTGCGAATAAACACGTTTTCAGCGCCGTATAGTATGACATGATGCGACACGTAACACTAGTACTATGGAAAATAACGCCATCTCTTAGATGAAAACCGAACGAATTCTCCCAGAAAAACAGCTTTAAATCTGTTGGACGAATTTTAAATTACTGAATACTGAAATAATAGAGATCAGTTTCATTCTTTACTACTTTTGAAAATACTAAAAAATCATACATATTCTATACAATGTATGTACATGTGTACATATTCGTATGTTCTACAGCCTCGTCTAAAATTTAATTTAATTTTGTCTAATATAAATAAATAAAAAAGTATTCTGTTCAAAATAATTTTCATGGCCACGCTTCGAGCGTCTTTAGTACTAAAAGTGACGTAATCAATATGTTTTAATATATTAAATATTTTTCATATATTTTATATAATTTTTTTTCTACTAAGCTTAAGCACACCTAAATATGAATATGTACTACATATGTATATATGTACATAAAAACATCTGTAAAATAACCTTGAAAGAAGTTTGAAAAACTATCTGACTAAAAATCCATCATTTAGTTTACAAATGCCGCACATAATTGCTCAAAAAGGCATAAAATGCGCATACAACTCACTCACAAGCGTCAATCATTAGATTCAAAACAAAAAAAAATAAAGAACAAAAAAAAAAAATAAGAAATGATAAAACAATTAAAAAATTCATAGCATAACAGAATTTATGGTACAAGCAATAATTGAATTATTAATTGCTACAAAGGTGATTGGTAGAATTTATATGTACATACCATATATACGTGTACAAGTGTTACGCAGTAGGTTGGCGATACAATTGCGGAATGTTAATAGAGATACAATGAAATGTAAATAAGAACATATGCAGTTAGAATATACATACATATACCTATATGTGCATGAAATTAGTATCTGTTTTCAATTGACATAGCGAGTATATGGATTGGATACTACTCTCAACCGATTGTCTCAAATGGAAGTTGGTGGTTGGTGAATATATAAAGTGGCATGACTCAGCTCCTACGGAGTATGCAGTTGGATGAAAGCTGTGCTTTGCATAAATCAAAATAGTGCCAGTTAACTTCAGATAGTTGGACGATTAGCGCGTATACGGTCTTCTTTAGTGTAGTCGAATAATCAATAACATCCAGCTTGAACAAGACCAGAGGGTAGCGGATCAACACGCACCAACTCATCATTGAAATCGAGCTGCCTCGATGTCGATATATCTGAATTTGAAATCCTCGCAGAACTTTTCAGTGTGACAATGTGAAATCTCGGCACATTTTCCGAGTGATTAGTAGCGCCTACCATTATGCGAAGGGTCGTCAACTCGAGCCAGGCCAGCGTCCAAAATTATAAGAAATTGTTGTTGTTGTAGCGCTTTACTAACCCCGCTTAGGAGAAGACTAGATCAGAGTAAGTCATCGAGGTCATCTGATGGGAGGTTCATGAAAGAAAGGGAGGTTACATCAGTTGGTTTTAGAGGGCATGCAAAGAGATGGTTTGTGGTTGCATGCAGAACATCCGTGTGATATGTCGGCGACAAGTCTTGATAGGTGAGAGTTTAGTCTAATACAATATCCAGATCTAAATTACGTCAGTATTACGCGGGACTTTCAAGGCAGCTCGAGCTCTTCGTCTGCATTAGGTGGTGGTTGTGATTCCGAGAATGCCATTCACTGGAAGAAAGTTCAGTAAAGTGTGGATGGACTCTCGGTGAATGGCGTTTAATGCTTGTTTGGTAGGCCATACTGTCCAGCGGTTGTTGTAGGTGGTGCTGGAAGGTAGAGTACTCTCTTACTGATGTGTCTGGGTAGTGGCTCGGCTTCTAGGAAGTGTCTGTTGGCGTGTTCCTTATGGTAGCAGGAATTGCTTGTGCAGCAGAGAAATATGCTCCTTAACTCGTAGCATAGATTCTTTATTATGCAAGTGATGCTTATGTGACATCAAAAGGCTTCTTGTTGCAGTTCTAAGGGCGATGCTTTGTCAGGATGACAATTTCTTCAACTGTGTGGCGTTAGTTCTCGGTGCACGACCGACCGGTCAATTGCCACCAAAGTTTCTTTGTCGTTTCCCCAGGTGCTGCAGGCCAGCGCTTTTGATGATTTTGTTGCGGCTCTGGAGTTTTACGGCAATGGCGGAGTGAAGGCTATCGACTGTGACTCCTATTACTTTCGGGCTGGTAATTGTCGAAATTTTGACGACATCGACTTTCAATCGAGTTCGATCCTATACTTCTTCGTCCAGTTGGTGAAAAGGGTAGCCGAGCATTTTGTCGGTTGTATTCGTAATTGCCTTGCAATGAAGAAGTGGTAATGGTCGTCGAGTTAGCAGTTTACTTTCGAACATAGGTCACCAATATCCTGACGCCAATATGGAGCAATCATCGGCACATGAGATCAAGGAAATCTCTTCTGGTGGAGGAGGGAGCTTCGAGATATAGAAGTTAAACAGTAATGGGGAGAGGATATCATCTTACGGAATCTCTTGCTGCCTAGATCGTGACGTTCGATTGGATGAAAACCCTTCAGCTACGAAAGTTTTCGCTGGAGTACCCACTGGTTTATGCAGAAAAAAAGGAAGATATCCACTCTCTTCAAAACTTCCAGGAAAAAAAAGCTTTGGCTCCACTTTCATGCAACCAATTGTCGCTTATTATTTTTATTACTCGCCGTATAGGCAGAGCCCGGGCTTAATACGAATAATACTGCTCTTATGAAACCATACATAAGCAATTTGAAAAAATCAAAAAAATTATTTACAAAATTTGCAATTTTAATTACAAAAATTTATTACAAAACAATTTCAATGGGAATAACAACAAATTTCAAACACAAAATTTTTTTAATTATTTAAAATATATCACACACCTAAAATAGTAAAGAAATTTTGCTCCTTTAAATTTTGATTATTTTTTGATTGTTTTATTATATAATAAAATATATATTATACGTATTACTATTATTATTATTATTATATATACATTTGTTTTTAAATTTCACCAAAGATGCCTTGCATGAGATGGGTTTGCCGTTTTGTAGTTTGAAAATTATAAAATGCTCGAATCTAATGGTTTATGCATAGCTCATACAATAATTCCCATTATTTTTTATTTTATTTATTTACATAAAAACATATATATCTACATATATTATATTTATGTGTCACTGTTGTGAGCGCAAAAACTCACGGGTCAAATGTGTGGTTGTAACAGTGGCACAATTGTGGTCAAACTCGTTTGTTATCCCCACTACAATGGTATGCTTCATACAAAAGACTCCCTGTAGGAAATTGGAGAGTTGATTAAGTTTCTTTGTAAATGAACTAAAATTCTTGCTGCTTGCTGTAATTAAACTTTATTTTCAATATAAATGAACTAACTTTAAGTTTTGTAGAAATGAATAATTAAATAAAAAATTATTTTCCTTTATTCATAAATCGCTTCCAAAATTATTTGGAACTCTGCGTATATCAAGGGAAGTTTCAGATATACTCGTATAAGAACCTGCAGGTAGAAGAAATTACAGTTTCGATTAAATAAATAAAATTAATAATTTTTCCGAAGAGTTTTGTGGGTCTGATTTGACGCATTCGCATCGTCCGCCTCTGACGGAGGTTCTACAACGTTTTAAGTACCCTCGAGAGTACGCGCATGCTACTTAGACTCCAAGATCCTGGTTACTAAACGATTATACCACAGGCTTTCCTGGCTGTAGTAGCCCACTGTTTGGGCCTAGTGGAGCTCTTCAAACTTCCCACTGAACTAGAAAATAAGTGGTGACGTATTTGCCATTCGCCAAGCCCCCACATGACTGCGATTTCGATTCCTCACCACTAGCTGCTATCAGGCAGCCCCGCATTGACATCCTTAGTGCCCCTGAGGTCCCCACAGAAAGCGGGAAACACTAGTTCCCCTAATGCTGGCCAGTTCCGACGTCATGGTAGTCGTGCGCCTACTAGAGGCTGGGTCAATCCACGTGCTACTACTAACAGTGAAACTCATTGCTGAAGCTGTTGTTGTTGGGCCTCTATTCGACTCGATGAAAGGTAGTTGCCTACCGCGGTTATATCAGGGTTTTGGATGACGTATGCTCTTATGGGGTAATACGTACAGAGTTTTATACTTTTTCAAAAACATTTCTGACGATGATTAGGCTTTTAACGGTTCGGAAGCAGTTAAGAGATTAGCTCACCAGACATTGCTGCTGAGTGTCACTTCAGCATACTCAGGTGGCAGAATACCGCAATCATAAGCAAAGGGATCAAAATCAATAAAACATTAAGAACTATTAAGGTCAATTCTGCTCAGGAAGGTTTACGGCCGGGAAAGCCACAGTTTTATTGGCGTTGTAGGTCTTCCTGTTACGCCATGAGCTTTCAGTTTACATTATGCCTTGAAACAACCGTCTCTCTGAAGCTTCCAAAGAGTTGAGTTTGGTTAAACCTAATATGGCTGACAAAATCCATAGCAATACAAGAAATGATATGTACTCCCGACTTAGTCCAAGTCTGTATCTTACTGTAGGCCCTGCGGTTGATTCTTTGTAATGCCAGATGGAGGTCCGTTTCATTGTGATCTAAAGTAATCGTCGGTGCCGCAATAGCCGAGTGGTTAGCATTTCGTATAATCAAGGTTCGAGTCCTGATTCAACAAACATCCAAAGCTTATGGAAAAATTAATTTTCCAATTCGGACGCCCCTCGGCAAGGAATGTTAAGTCTGTGCATTCCATCCATCCATCTATCTTAGTAGTATAAGTAATCGTAGTACAGGGCATCAACGCTTTTTACGAAGTCCAAAGCGGGCCTTAATATCCAATTGAAGCCTACTCTAATCTTTTGAACTGCAAATATACGAGATATGTAAGACGAGTTCTAGCTAAGGTCGGACAGCAACAGAGTAAGGGTCTCTCATACATGCATCTCTCCTTGCATTTGCTACATGCGTCACTGCTACTAAAACCCATTCCACTTGCATAGGACGCCAGTAGATTTGCGGGCCGCCATTAGGTCAACAACTGTCTTATAGTCCTTACGTGGCCATGTAAGCAATGAGAGTTTTTTACTTTGCTGCTTTTGCACATGAACGTGCTGTGCTGGTTTTTCAACTCGCTATTGCATTCCATCTCCCCCTGATCCGGTATCCAGCTCTTTCGGAAATTGTTTTTAGCGACTTTTGTAATTATTTTACTGATCCGCTAGACGTGAGATGGATGTTAATTTTGGCATACTCATTAGTTATTTCGTTTCCCATAATGACCTTTTGACATGGATCCCAATATACTATGTATGCAGCCGGTTACCCTCGGCTCTGTCTACTGCTTCCCAGTTTCCTTGGAAAATGATGTGAGATTATTGCCTTATTCTATACAGTCTTCTGCGTTACTAACTAGCTTTCCTTATAGAGAATACTTCCGCCTGGAAAGTTCTGTAGAGCTCTGGCTGCTTGAAAATTGCATGAAGTCTACCTCAGCGTGATAGACTCCGCACCCACACCGTTAGCAAGTTCAGAACCATTCATGCGTCGGTGAACCGCATGTTCCTCTGCCACATTCGTCCTCCTTCATAGAAGTTTTAAGGTTTCTTTCCCAGATGAAAACAGAATTTCTTTGCCTAATTCTCCGGCCATTTTCTTGGCTTTAAAACCTATCTCTGTGCAATATACTGATGGTCTTGCTTTGCACAATCCAAATTTTTTCGAAAAGTCAGCACCAAAAGAGAGAAATTGCAGTAATCAGATTGCCTGAGGGAGTACCTGGGGAGAGCTATGTAAGGTAAATTCACAACAAAGCCCGTTTTCTGACTTTTAGGCAAACATAGAAGCCCCTGTTTTCAAGGTTTCTCGCATAAAGGTTGAAGTTGGCGGCCCGTAAAGATTGAGTACTTCAAGTTCGTTGGTCTTATTAGATCAAGAGGAAGAATTTTAAAGCTTAGATATTTCTTTGATTGAGCTTTTGGGTCCTCGAAGAAGTGGTAAGAGACGGTTGCTAAGATCTCTAAAAATTCGAACTTATCAGTTCCAACAAGGTGGCGCTGCACAGTTTCGCATTTCAAATGCTGCCTCACATATGGGTTCAAAGATTCCATATACATACATACATACATACATACATCTGTATGTACATATGCTGCATGTGTGTCGGCAAGTGAGTAGTAAGTTATTGGAGTGGCTTAATGGTTGGGGGGCTTGGCGCATTTTTTGGCGCGTGCACTTGCATTGAATGCATTGAGTGGTGGGTGTAAATATGTTACTATGTCATATACACAAGCACACACACATGCACCTATGCACATATGTATGTATGTATAAAAGCAAACATAAAACGATTTATGCCAGGTAATTTGCGGCCGTTTATACTTGTTTGTATAGCAACAAAAAAAAACTACAACAAAAACAATATCTTGATATAGCGGGAGTTCGAAATGAAAAATGTGTGAGTTCAATACATTAAAATGCAGCAAATTTTGTTCCGCATTTGAAAGTGCGCATACTTACATACATACATACCTACATTGAGAGCGTATAAAAAATTAATAATTTTTTTTTTTCAAAAACTTAAAAAATATTGAAATTGCCACAGAGCACGCGAAATTTCTTTGACGTTGCGACAAAAAACTTCCTAAATAAATTTTTATTCACTTTGTTTTTGCTTTTTGTATAGCTGTACATATAATAAATACCGTTATTAAAGTAATAAGACAGGGTAGACAATAAGACTTGCGTTGTCTTGCAGCGATTTTGCTGCCTTACGTGTACTCTCCCTACAGAAAGTTTGCAATTAATTGTAAGCGGCGTGTAATTATCGTTGGCAAATTTAATATAAAACACAAAAGCCTCACTGACATTTAACCACAATTGCTTGGCTGGATGGATGGATGAATGGATGGATGGGCTTACAAGCCTCGAGATGCGCAAACACACCCATGTGCATACATATATACATACAGTTAAATTAATATGTGTGTGTAGGTATATGTACAGTTGGTTTAGAGAAATACCGGGATTCTTGCCGAAATTGTTTAGCCGAGAACTTCCACGTTGAAAAGTCAAATTTGAAGAATTTCCGACTTTACCACAGAGAGGTGTTCCTTCGTTAGCCGAAGCGTCCAATGGTATGAGCCGAAATGATTGTTTTTCAATACAGTCAGAGTCGTAAATATAAAGCCAATCGAAAAGTGAGGATATCATCTTTTAATACCCAGAAAGCAGCACGAACTGAGCCGTTAAAGTCAGAGAGCGAAAGCGAGAGAAAATAAGTCGGTCGAAGGTCTGAGCCTTGAGTCAGCTGCCATTTGGAAGGCCATGCTTTGCATCCTAGTCCGACCAATGTTCAAAAAATATTAAAAATTAATTTAAATAAAAAAAAATAGTTAATTTTTCTAATTGCCGAGTGGCGTTCCGGCACGGAATGCCAACCAGTTCGAGTGTGTTTCAAAAATGAAATAGAGGTTTTTCGTGAAATTTTCGAATACAATCTTTAAAAAAAATGAGTTTTGTCTGTCCTCGAATTAATCATTGAGCCGTTCTTCGATCTCTTCAAAAGACCCGAACCGGTGACTCCTCAAATCGTTTGGTATCTGTCGAAATATAGAGTAGTCAGAAGGAGTAAGGCCTCCCATTTCAGCATTTTCATTTTCTGTTCACGTTTTTCGATAATTTCTGGCCGTTGTAGTCGATAACTTTTCGCATTAATGGTTTCGCCTGGTTTTAGCAGCTCACAGCACACTATTCACAACTGGTTCCACCAGGACGTTTTTTTTATCGCTAAAATGACCTCTTTTTAAGCATCGAAACGGCGCAGATTCACCAGAAACTTCCAGCATTCGATCGGTTTCAGCTGCACTTCTCTTCCAATTAAAATAGAAAATCAAAACTTCCCGCTATTACTGTTTATTTAATATAAATCCGGACATTTTCGAAGGGACAAAAACCAATGTTGTTGTCAGATGCACACTTATTATTGTTGACAGATGTAAAACCTTTGTTTCTTCCAAAAGATTATCAGAAATGGAAGTCACACTCATTTCCAGATACCAAGATAATTCAACATCTGAAACGAAATTTTTGTGAAATTTAGGACACCAAAAGGAAAGGAATGGCTTTTTTAAGGCTTTTTATTGGGGTCAAAGTCTTTCAGGGGGAAGTTGTGGTTGTAAGAGTTTGCTGTAGACTCACTGCTTCGAGGGGTTCCTTTGAAATGATCCAAAATTTACCTAAGTAGTACTTGACTTGACCCGGATTCTTGTAATGTCATCAAAAATTTCACAAATTTTTAATCTAAAAAAATAAAAATCATATAAATCGGTACCAATTTACATTGAAGTGTTGACGAAATTGAGCGTATGGTTACCATTGCCCTGTTACCATCGAGCAAGATGCATGGAGAGGCCTCCTCTAACAAAACCCGGTATGCTTCTGGATATACGAGCTTTGAGCCATTTCAAAGTGTTGTGGGTTGCAAGATTTTTCTGGCGCAAGGTGAAACACGGAAGTTTAGGGAAAATTCTTTTCTTTCGAAGATCACAATTCTTGCAAATATAGACAGTTCTCCTCTGTGGCTTGCCCAATTGGTTTTCATGCAATGAGTCTGGCGATCTCGCCGGTGGGAAATTTTCGGCTCACATACTTCTAAGATTAGGTGCATTTGCTGATTTTTGACTTGACCTTGGGGTTTTATGTGACATGGGCTCGTGTGGGCTCTTTAATTTCAGTTCTCTTAAACTTAATTTAACTTATTGAAGAAAGAGGATGAGCATGAGCTGAGCTGTAAAATCAATTGAAGGTTTCCCTTATCCCAACCCAAAAAAAAATTTAAGTTTTCTTATTTAAAGCGAAGTTATGTCGGACTTGCTGTAAAATTATAAAAAAGTTTCGCCAGAGGGTGAAAGTGAACCTGTTGGCGAAGGAGGGACCTGGAAATTATTATTCAATGCCTTTCCCATAGGTTTTTCTCAACCGAAAAAATGTTTAAGGAAATTTCTGTGACCGCAATAGCGGAGTGGTTAGTGCGTACCTGGTGGAAAGTACTGAGTTCGAGTCCTGGTCCGAACCACAACACAAAAAATAACAGAAATTCTACTTACATAAATCGAAAACTAGGTTAGTTCTTCTAATTGCTGTCGTCTTCTAATTGCTGTCGTCCCACGGCAGGGAATGTAAACCTCTCCGAGTGTGTTTCTAGGATGAAGTAAAAGCTCCTCATAAAAGTACAACAGCCGCTCGGAGGCAGCTTGAAATGTAACCGCAGGTCCTTCCATTTGTGGAAAAGAACACTATAAAGGCACATTACGAATTGGAGTATGAGCTCGGCCGAAAATCGCTATATGTATATATAAGTAAACTTCTATATGAAATGTTGTAAATCTTTCCGCAGAACTTCTTAATACCAATTGGAACCCACCAGAGACAAGCCATCTCTTTGCCCCAAAGCTGTTTCGCCATCGTAATCGCAGTTCCTAAATTACTTTCTTGAGAGCTAGAATTTCTAGTCGGACAGTTATACCAATCAGATATTACCATCTCTCGGAGCTGAAAACTTTCTTACATCGCTGTACAAGGAAGGAATAACCAAAAGCTGATGTAGTTGTAGCCCGAACCCTAGAAAAGTGCTAAATTTAGTGAAGCAAATCGCTTTCCCAAATCGTCCGAAACCGAAAACGAACATCCGTTACATTTCTAACCTCACCATATACAATTCAACTTCGGTATTTCTTTATCTTTGGCGAAAATCAAAAGATTTGTAGCTTTGCACGGTATTCTGGAGTGGCAGCAGAGCGCAGCAGCAAGCAGCGAGCAACGAGTCACAGCCACCAGTCAACATCCCAGATGGCGTAACCTGTCATCGTGCTGTCGCTGATTGTGAGGCCGGCCTCTTGAGACGCTAAGCGCAGTAGGCATACTCAAACTCACGCTGCCTTTGTTGTAAGTGGATAAATCAAATGCTCAAACACATACATACCTACATATACATATGTATGTACATACATATGAGTGCAAGATTACTTATTTACAAAACACTCTTATCTCCATCAATTTTGCCTGACGCGCAGTCACACGGATAATAAGTTACAAAAAAAAAAACAAAAAAAAAAAAAAACAAAAAACAAACAACAAAAAAAGCGTAGAGAATTTTGTGCGCTGTTGTTGTTGTTAGTATTGTTAATTTTACACACCTAAAAATTGGTGTTTTTTGTTATTTGGTTGATATTTAAAAAATGTTGTTGTTGTTGTTGTTGTTGGTGGTGTTTTGTGCTGCTACAGCACTTAGTTTGGCAATTATTAAACAAATACCCGTTTGCGTTCGTCTTTTACCTCGAATAAGTAATCACAAAGCTACTCAATACGAGTACAACTACAACAGCAACAACAACAACTGCAAAAATAAACGTAGAATTGTAAGGTGATTTATGTGTATTAAGCGAAGATGTTTGCTGTTGCTGCGCCGCCAGCACATTACCCCGCTGCGGTACTCAATGTATGCGTTGTTGTTGTTGCTGTGATGTGTTTGTAACAACAACAACAACAAGTAATGACAAATAAACTGAATTCACTTACACTTTGTATGTATGCTAGTTTTGGCGAATTTAAAAATTTCAAAATTTTTAATCGCTGGCACAATGCACATCATATTAGTCAGAAGGCTCGCCCACAAATTCCGTGCTTTGTGCGCGTTTGTTTGTTTTTTCTTTTTTTTTTGTATTGTACAGACAGATGATCTCAAGGCTTTTCGGTTGTGTGGGCTCGTTCGATCTTCGAATTCTTTGTTGTAGTTGGTTGGTTGTGAGTAAGCAGAGAATCACTTATAGAAGAACTGCTGATAATTTAATAGTTTTGGTGCGGACTTTCCAAATTCTAGGAAGAGATGTTAAAAAATATAAAGAAAATATATTCGTTGCTAACCCATAATAAAATTTTGACAAATCTACTATTAGATATCCCAAACTATTTGGTGGAATTAAAAAACCAACAATTCATGAACTAATCGAACCGTAGTTTCAGAGCAGTTTCAGAGAACAACCACCTCTCTGGGCCACCTAATAATGTGAGACTTAAGGCAACGTGACTCTCTCTCGTGTAGCTTTTTTATACTAATGCAGAAGAATATTTTGCTAATTAAACTGGACCAGGAAGCGAAGCGAATATCTACTGTCTTCCTAAGCCACTAACTCAGCATCGAAATTGTGAATAATTTCATCTAACTTGGATGCAGCGTCAACATCTTTTAGCATTGTAATCTTACACCGAATACAATATTACATAGATAGATAGACCGTAGGTACAGTGGTCGCGAGAGGGAGAGAGATCTTTCGGGAAAAGTTATTAACCTAAGGACTTTTAATACCAAAGACGATGGAACAAGCTGTGTTAAAAAAGTAACAGAAACTGTAAAATAGTCGTCTTCGGCTAGGAAACGAGAGTTGTCGTAACCTTTTTTTTTTTCTTTTGGAAGTTGGAAAAGGTCACGCGAAACCATGCCTAGCAAATATTGTGGCTGGAGCATCTTTACCGTATTGCTTTTGGCCAAAAACTCACGAACAAGCAATAAAATGTGAGCGGATGCATTATCGTAATCACATCTATGCAAAAGCCATGCCTAGTTTTATTCACAAATCTCTCCTTTTTTAGATTATTTCACAAAATCGACGCTGAACTTATAGGTGATTCTGCGTATTGATCGCTTGGTCTGGTTGCAGGAATCATTGGTGGACTACACGATCAAAATAGATGAACACAGAGAGCATAACCTTTACTTTCGACCGAACTTCTCGAACCTTTATCGGGCCTGACGTGGATTTTGTATGGCCATTTACTTGATTTACTTTACTGGCCGCTGTTTTTGTTAAAAATTTTACTATTTGGAAGAAACCTTGATACCACATATTTCATGCCCAAAACTTTGGAAAATTTTTCACGACATGATCGAATCGATACGCCAACATGGTCAGAGACTTCTCTAATTGTGCTACGCCAATTGCGACAACCACTCTACCGGTTGTTGATGTGTTCGTCGTTTTCAACACCTTCACGGCATTTTTGATATCGCCTGTTATATATATATATGTATATATATATTATGTTTCATATACTTTGCTATAATTTATTCCATTTTTACGAAAATTTGATGTAATTTCTTTTTACGGGAGCAGTCACCGGCTGCATAGACAGCACCGTCATTCGATGAAGTACGCAGAAGCAAATGAAGGCCACCACTGCGTTGAAAAGATTACATGGAGAGGGACTTTACTTTATTTGAGGTCTGGAGTTGCTGATATGTACTCGTATATAAGCTAAAATTCCAAAATAAATATTTTTTTTTTATATTCAAGCATGGCATACTTTCATTTTAAATATAACTTTTCTGTTGGTTTATTCTCGGTTGAAGCCCTTACCTGTACCATTTAGAGGAACAAGGTCCGAGGTCTAGTTCGACCAACATCCAAAGTTATACAAAATTAATTGCAGTCGCCCCTTCGCAGAAAATGCCAAGCTATCTGGGTGTATTTCTGGCATGAAATAAAGGCTTCTCATAAGAACCATGAGCCGTTCGGAGGCGACTTAGTATAAACTGTAGGTACCTCCATTTGTTGGAAAAATATCAAGACGCAACACCACAAATTGGAGAAGGAGCTCGGCCGGAAATCGCTTCAACGGTTATCAAGTGCCAATTATATATGTATGTACCATATATGTACTGGAATGAGTTAACCATGCAGGATTATCTTATTTCCTTCAATTTGGACACTGTGAGAACTCAATAAATCCAACCAGACGGGTTGCAATGCTTGGCCATTACATACGTCTGCGTTTATGCAGATAGGTATAATATCTTAGAATTTCAAGAACTTCGTCATCATGAAAATTGCAGATTATAGTGGACCAGAATTAATACATAGTAACAGCATTGATATTCAATTTGTGCCTGGAAATTCTTACCTTAGTGGAAAAATATACCTATGCATCTAGCCTTATCCAAAATATATTTCTGTGCCCACAACGGCAGTCACCACGTTTTGAATTAAAAATTTATTGAAAAAGCCCTAATAGTCGCTGTGAATTCACTTATGTAATTTCTCATACAGCATACTCTTCACGCTATGACGCTCACTAATGACATAATCCGTAAGATTTGTGGCATTTTTTATTTTATTTGAATTTCGAAATTTGTATCATTTGTATTGTGTAAGCTCTTAACTTTTATTTCTCCTTCCTGAACACTTTCAATTGGGGCATGCCAAGTACTTTCCAGCAATAATGCGCAGGCGCTTTCTGTAGCATGCATAAAATCCAAATAAATGTTATCAATTTACAGCTGTGGCACTATTATTAGGTATGCATAAGTGTCCATAAATGAGATCACAGAGAAGCCTTAGCAAAGTAAAGGCTAAACTTGCAAGAAACATTCTCACCACTCAAATACATGTGAAGTCGAAAGTATTATTGGGTGAGGGGACATCATTATCGATTGCAGTTTCATTTCTTATTTTAAATTGGCGTAATAAATTCTTTCGTCTTCTTAAAAAATTAACTGTTTTCATCCAACCAGATGACATCACCTAGCTAGCACAGGTGCTGCGTCTTAATGACGATATGTACCTATATCGATGTATCGTCTAAGATGTTCTCGTCCGATGTTCTTCTCTTTGACCGAACTTTGCCTCGTTTTGAGTTCGGTATATGTTCGATAAGAGAAGCCTTTATTCTTAATTGCTCAAGTTACCGACTTTGGTTGATTCCGCCTCTATCTCTAGCAGTTGCAAGCTGAACCAAGGATTGAACAATAAATTAAAAAAGAACGACCCTTTCCCAGGAAACTATTGGTGTTTTTTAGGGTCAGTTTAACTGAGTGAAGTTTTGCGGGAATGCCAAATTCAGTCATGACTTCAAACTTCCGACGGCGACGAGAGGCTAATCCTTTTTTCAAGTGTCTTTAGCAAGCCTTGAAGCGTAATAAATATCTAGTCAGTGGTCAATCTACGAGATATAAAACCACACTGCGACTAGTTCATTGACCCCTGAAATAATAGCACGTTGGATAAGATATTCTTGGCGCTGGTTGTGGGGTTAGAGAGCGACTCCTTTGTTGTGAGTGGATTTCCTTGTTAAAAAGTACAAAGCCAGTTGTTGTTGTAGCGGTAAGTAAAAAGCCTGAGGGGCTGATGTTTCCAAAAAATATTATAGTATGAATGAAGTAAATACTCATAAATTCCGAGAACGGCGGAGGATGATTGAAAAAAAGAGACAGCAGCGAACCCCTTGATTTCCTCCCCGTCAAGATGTGGATTCCTGCACAAAGAAAAATTTGTGAACAAGTACGCTTTTCAAGCTTCAACCTTCCGACATATTTTCATGCTACTCTAGTCTGATTAGTTTTCCCGGTAAATCCTCATATTCCTCGGTACCCGGAATTTGGGCGTACATACATAAGTAAATTCCATTCTCATTTCTCGCTATCGCTTTCTCTGGGAAAAAATGCCTCGAAACACTCGGATTGACGCATTCTCTTCGGGGGAATTTTGCGCATTTTCTTCTTAGTTTGTTACCTATGCATTTTGCAGCATCTCATAATTTTTCTAAAAAATTATTTTACTTTAATTTCAACTCTCAATAAAATTACCACATGGTGAACTTTTTTTGTTCAACCATGCTGAAGTACGACCAAATGTGACAACGACAGCCGGTTCTACGTACCGGAGTTGACCCGGATTTTATCCGGCCAAGGGCTGTCACCCTTTCGGCGACCTAACCCCGTTTAGGTCAACAGGTATAATTAGTTTAAGTGCGCCATCGGAGCAACACCTCGCAGCTGGGTTGCTTCAAATCCTTCTAATCAGGGCTGGTGTAGAAACCAACCCTGGTCCGACGGACTATTTCTGCTGCGTGTGCACCAAAAGACTCCACCACTCCTCCATCTCGGTTAGGTGCAACCAGTGCAATGGTTGGAGTCATCTTAAGGTCTGCTCAGGCCTTAAGACACATAGGGAGTGGACCACACGTTATGTGGCCCCATGTTGCCAGCGCCCAAGTGCGCCCCCAGCCTCCACGGCAGTGCCTTCAGCACACTTACCCACTTTGGGTAACCCGCAGACCTCCACGGTCTCCCGGAGCTCCCCGCAACATGACTCCCACCAACCCTCCCCCCCTTCCCCCCCCACAACCAGCTCCTCATCCTCCTCCCGTGCGAGGGCTACCCAGCAGCTCTTAGTCCCCCGCACAATCTGTTCCGTGTGTCAGGCCTTAGTACGTCGGAATGTGACCTCAGTCAGATGCAATTCTTGCTCCGGCTGGTGTCATTTTCGGACGTGCTCGGGCCTGCGCACCACCCGTGAGTGGAGTGATGCGTACGTTGCCCCTTGCTGTAGGAGTCTGCCCCCGCCTGTTAATACGACAACACCGCCAATCAACACCAACGTGCGGAACCAACCTCAGCGGGTATTACAGCAGCAACACACGTCATCCACGCACCACTCCCTCACCCCCCGTATCACGAACGTTCCCCCGAGACGGACCCGACTCCTTCAATTCAACTGCAACGGACTCCAGGGGAAGATCGACGAGATAGTCGACTACATGAGCCGGGAGCATCTGTCAATTGCTGCGATCCAGGAAACTAAGCTGACCGCCCGCTCGGATCTTCTGAGTCGGGCCGGATACAACATAATCCGCAAGGATCGCGAGCGAGACCACGGAGGGGGTTTGGCGTTCATCCTGCACAACACCGTGCAGTATCGTCTCATCGACGGCGGCATCGACCGCAGGGATACTACCCTAGAATGTCAGGGCATAGCTATCCGGTCAGGCGATGCCGAGCTCGAAATATTTAATATATACATTCCTCCCGTTACAAGTTGCCCAGTTGGATATAGCCCTGATATAGGTGCGCTACTCAGAGGCGAAAACCGTTTGGTTTTGGGCGACTTTAACGCGCACCACGATCTTTGGCATTCTAGCCTGTCAAATGACCGTAGAGGAATGGAGCTGGCGGAACAGATAGACGATTCGACATTCTGCACAATGAACGACAATACCCCCACCAGAGTTGTGGGTAATTGCCAAAGCTCGCCTGACATAACAATTGCGAGTGCTGGTCTGATAAACAGTATAGGTTGGCGACCTGTACTGACACTAGCATCGGACCACTTACCCATACACATCTCGATTGACAGACCTCCCGACTTTGTTTCCGCGGACCACCGGACCTTCGTTAACTTCAAAAAAGCTAATTGGACCGGCTTCACGGAATTCACTGAGAACGCCTTCAGTGCTCTCTCCACTCCAACAGACGTCACCTCTGGTGAACGATCATTCCGCAGGATAGTTGTGACCGCTGCCGCCCGCTTCATCCCGGCAGGCCGAATTGCGGAAATCCGCCCTAACTTCCCGTCCGAAGCGGCGGCTCTAGCAGCAAGGCGCGACATCCTCCGTAACTCCGATCCCGGGAATCCCTTAATCAGAGATTTAAATGCGGAGATTCGGACTGTTGTAAACAATCACAAGCGGAAAAAGTGGGAGGAGCACCTAAGGTCCTGCAATCTCTCCTCTGGGGCAACCAAGCTCTGGGCTACAGTCAAGTCGCTGTCTAACCCGACGAGACGCGATGACCGGGTGGAAATTTCATTCGGTGATCGCGCCTCGTCGGACCCGAAGAGATGCGCGAGCTATTTTAGCCGGCTCTTTACACTGCATCCTTCGGTAGACAAAGCGAAAAGACGTGTAACCCGTCGTATGCGCAAACTGCCAAACACAAGCGCGGCGCTTGATTTCTCCAGAGAAGAGGTTCAGGGGGTTATCGGGAAGGCGAAAGCCTCCAAATCCATCGGCCCTGACGGAATAAGCATGCTGATGCTAAAACATCTTGGACCAGCGGGAGCAGAATACCTCACTAAGGTCCTCAATTTGTCTTTGACCACCCTAATCATACCAGATTTGTGGAAGACCGGTAGGGTGGTCCCGCTACTCAAACCGGGGAAACCAGCCAACAAAGGAGAGTCTTATCGGCCGATAACTCTCCTCTCCCCAGTAGCGAAGACGCTTGAGGCCTTACTGCTCCCGAGTTTTACTCACCATCTGCGTCCAGCAGCACATCAGCATGGCTTCCGAAAAGTGCACAGTACCACAACAGCACTTAACGCCATAAACACCCAGGTGATCAATGGCCTGAACCAAAACCGACCCTGTGCGAGAACTGTCCTGGTGGCACTGGACTTGTCAAAAGCTTTTGACACTGTCAATCACTCAGTGCTACTCAGTGACATTGAGGAATCCTCATTACCGCCGGGGTTGCAGAGGTGGGTCATGGGTTACCTGAGTGGTCGTCAATCATCGGTCATATTCCGAGGTGAAACATCTAAACTGAGGAAAATTAAACAGGGGGTTCCGCAGGGTGGTGTCCTCTCCCCGCTACTGTTTAATTTTTACATTTCGAAGCTCCCTCCTCCACCGGAAGGAGTCTCACTAACCTCGTATGCCGATGATTGTTCGATATTGGCGTCCGGCCAGGATATTGATAGCCTATGTTCGAAAGTGAACGGTTACCTCGCTGATCTCTCCCGTTTCTTCACTGCACGACAATTAAAAATCCAACCGACGAAATCCTCGGCTACCCTCTTCACCAGCTGGACGAAGGAGTACCGGCTAGAACTCGATGTGAAAGTTGATGACGTAAAAATTCCAACTGTAAACAACCCTAAGATTTTAGGGGTCACATTCGATAGCCTGTACTCCTTCACTCCGCATACGACCGCAATTGCCGCAAAACTCCAGGGCCGCAACAAAATACTCAAAGCGCTAGCCGGCAGCACATGGGGTAAAGATAAAGAAACATTGCTGGCAACCTACAAAGCAATTGGCCGGCCGGTCGTAAATTACGCTGCACCGATTTGGGCGCCGGGGACGAACGAGACGCAGTGGAGGAAACTACAAGCCTGCCAGAATACCGCCCTTAGGACTGCGACAGGAAACCTCCTGATGTCACCTGAACACCACTTGCACAGCGAAGCATCTATGCTACGAGTTAAGGAGCATAATGCTTTGCTGTGCAAGCAGTTCCTGTTGGGATGCCACCGCGCGGAGCACCCCAGCAGGCACCTCCTAGAAGCGGAGCCTCCGCCTAGGCACATCAGGAAGGGAGTACTTGACTTCGACAGCACTATACAGCACCACGTTCAACAACCGCTGGACAGGACGGCTTACCGACAGGCACTGAACGCCATTCACCAGGAGTCAGTTAACACCTTCCTAGACTCCCTCCCAGTGAATGGCGTACTCGGATCCAAACCACCACCCATCGCAGACAGTGAGCTCGAGCTGCCTCGAGAGACCCGCGTGACTCTGGCACAACTCAGATCTGGATACTGTAGCAGGTTAAACTCCTACATATCCAGACTCGACCCCAGCATACCCAACGTATGCCCTGCATGTGGAGAGTCCCCGCACGATACTAACCACCTCTTCACATGCCCCCTTAAACCGACCCATCTAACCCCCCTCTCCCTTTGGTCCAACCCTGTCGAAACAGCACGTTTCCTGGACCTCCCGTTAGATGACCCCGGCGACTTAGACTGATTACACCTGCCCTAAGCGGGGTTGGCGAACCGCTACAACAACAACAACAACAACAACGACCAAATGTCTGGCTTTTATCTAGAATACATCTTAGATCTCTCGCTGCTCAGAGGAATAGAAAAAGTTTCAGAACTGGTTATCAAAGCCCTCCAACTAAAACATTGGTAAACAATAATCCCCCAACCTTAAGTAGAGATAAGAAATTACCGGTAAATCATTGTATTCCGCCATACCAGAAATTGGACGTACATTCCATTCTCATTCATCCAAGGATCAGCTATCGCTTTCTCTGCGAAGCTGTAATAAAAAATGGAGGATCTGAAGCGTGAAGTGTGATTATCAATATTTTACCGCTGGACTTAATGCAATATCAGACTACAGACTACAGAGGAATAAACAATAATTTTGACACTCGAGAATCTTTGGCGTCAACAATCATGCAATGGGCTCTGCTTTCTCCTGACCGGATAAGGAGCAAAGAGTTTAAGCAGGATAGTGAATGAAAGCAAGACAACATACCTCCTGTCATCACATACGCTACTCGCCTCATTCGTGACTGTGGACAGTTATAACTTTGAAGTCCTAGATAACTTCGTCTATCTTCGGACCAGTATTGCATCGATAATAATGTCAACATAAAATCACTATTGCCAAAAGTTGCTATTTTGGACTGAGTAGGCATTGGAAAGTAAGGTCCTCATTCCCGGATTCATGGACGATGACAACATTCGATGAGTCGGCGTTAGGAGGGAGTTTTCGAGAGAAAGGTTTTGCGTAAGATTTATGGTCCTATAAGAGTTGGAAACGCCTAATACCGCAGTTGATGGAATGACGGGCTTTGTGAGGTATACGGCGACATTGACATAGTTCAGCGGAAGATTATACCCTCCATTCCGTTGGCTGCACATATTGTTTGTAATTGGCGTAGAACAGGGAAAGTAAGGAATGAATTTCGCGCTGGTTTTAAATCGGCTATAATCGCTCGGCCGAAAATCGCTTCAGCGGTTACAAAGCGCCAATTATATAATCGTCTAAGTGGTGTCTACGCTAGTAAAGAAGAGGAGGAAAGCAATGGCTTATTCATATAAACAACCATCTGAGTTTCAAAACAAAATAACATATTGCTTGTTTACATTTTTAATAAAAAAAATGAATATAGATGTAAATAATTTTGGTGTATTTAAACAAAAAAAAAAAGAAAGTAGTTAATTAAAAATTAAAATAAATGAAATTCCATTTGACCAAAAATCCCTTTAGTGGTTATAAAGTGCCTATTAAACCTATAGATATGCGCATATGTATTTATAATTAATTAAAAATAAAATGTTAAAAATATTATTCAAATTGAGTGTTAAATTGATAATAATACTAAATTAAGTATTGATGGAATAATTAATTATAAATTAAGAAACAAATAAATTCCAGACCAACTCCCGCTTAAGACCTATCGTACATAATTTAATATTCATGAACGGTTAAATAGGCAGATTAATTTAAAATAAAAACTTTCACCAAAAGAAAAAAAAAAATACTTTTTATGCAAAGTAAATATTTAAATGTTTAATACAAAAACATATTTGTAACCAATAATATAAACACAACTCTATTTAAAATTTGAATAGGCGGGTGCATGGTAAGCACGTATGCATTTTCAAGCCGCGGATATACTCGTATATACAGGGTTATCCATTTTGTGGTTTTGAATAAAAAACGTAAATAAAATGCAATTGAAATAATTTTTTTCATGAAATTCCATTTTTGTTATAAATTCTGAACTTTGTGAAACACTACATCATTCAAATGACCGCCATCCGTTTGAGGAGAACAAAACATTTTTGGTTTGACAGTTAAGCGTGACAGATGTCAAAACAAAACATGTTTGGTTTGACATATAAGTTTGAGAGATGTCCAACCAAAACGTGTTTGGTTTAACAGTTAAGTTTGACAGATGTCAAAACAAAACATGTTTGGTTTAACAGTTAAGTATGACAGATGTCAAAACAAAACATCTTTGGTTTGACAATTAAGTTTGAAAGATGTCCAAACAAAGCATGTTTGGTTTGACAGATCTCCAAACGAAACATTTTTGGTTTAACGGTTAAGTTTGACAGATGTTCAAAAAAAACATGTTTGGTTTAACAGTTAAGTTTGCCAGATGTTCAAACAAAACATGTTTGGTTTAACAGTTAAGTTTGACAGATGTTCAAATAAAACATGTTTTTTTAACAATTCAGTTTGGCAAATGTTAAAACAAAACATTTTTGGTTTAACAATTAAATTTAACAGTTGAAACCACGAAATGGATAACCCTATACATACATACACTACTATGTAGATATGTCCATTAGTTGGAAAAATCATTACGATTAATCAGAGAAAAGTCGTTTATCTTGCCATTCATTTTGTATTTTGAATCTCATTGACGTTGCGATTGAAAATAAATCAATTGCCTTGATCTGAAGACGCGAGAAACATCAACCTATACACTTATGTATGTATGTATCTATGAATGCATGTTCATATGCATGTGTGTGCACTCGATTCAACACAATCAGTCAGCTAAATAAGTGGCATCAAGACGAAACTCGCATTCACTTGTCAGCGCATCAACTGAAGAGAGAGATATCGAGACATGATATATACATACATACATACATACAAGTACATACTATATGTAAGTGGCACCCCATTGAGGTGATCATGATGGCAATTTTTCTCAGCTGCAATTGTTATTGAATCTACATTTATACATACATACTTATGCACTAATTGTTTGCATTGTTACCGTTACTTTTATTTTAATCGTAAAATTGTTTTTGTTAATTGTTTTTTTTATGTTTTTGTCTTTGAATTTTTTCTTTAATTTCCGAGTCATTTGTTTGGGTTTGGTTGCATTCGTTCCATTGTTTGTAGGTGTGTTTCTTCGCATTGAAGTCGTTTTTGCTATGCTTTTAGGTGCATCGATTTGGAGGTTTCTATTTGACATGAGAAATTTTTGTTTACTTGACATTTGAATTGAGGCTTAAATCACGTCGATACTTCCGCTTTGACGTACCTGGTTGATTTATAAATGAAGCTTAAATGTACGTATGTATGTATACTTTGGGAAGATAGTTAAAGCAATGTAGACGGATCAACCTTAGGAAGTACTTTACAATGGCATTTAACCTATTTAAGAAAAGCTCAGCACCGCCAGAACTGTCTTCCTCATATCTACACCCATGCGCTCTGTGGAGGAATGGTGTAATTATCTCTTTTTGGATTTTTAATAAACCAAAATCATTTGCTATAATATATCGTCTTATTTAGTCTTCATCAAAATCCGCCAGCCGTTCGGAGGCGGCTTAGAATAAACTTTGGGATCATTAAGAAGCGCAACAAAAATTGGATGATATCTCGTAAAGCCCATCGTATGCGATACTTGCCGCTACCAAAGGGTCATAAATCTTATGCAAAACCTTTCTCTCGAAATCTCCTAACGCCCACCTCCGAGCCATATCAGGATGAGAATGATGAGCGGTTTGCCGAAAGAGTACTTTAGTTTTCAATTGAATGCGTTGAGTTTCCAGGCTGACAATGTTGTTGGTGTTTTCAAACTCTCTATCCATAGTACCGTGGGCGTCGAGTCGGAAATTTGATAAACTGCTTGTTGGATGAGAGGAGATTTTCGTCTTGTCCTCTTTCACAACCAGACCGAAACGCTTTGCTTCCTTATCCAGTCTGGAGAAAGTAGAACTCATAGCGCGGTTGTTGAGGTCAATGATGTCAATATCAGCTGTATACTTTTATAGAACACTATACCTTCTCTGTTCAGCTATGCAGCAGTAGATTAAGGAATCTCCTTGCCTGAAATCTCGTTTGGTATTGAACTGGTCGGAGGGGTCTTTCCCGATGTTAACGGAGCTTTGCATAGCCGTTTAAGTCTTGCTGGGCGGCATAGAGGCAGCTTCTTTGCTTGCTCTGACGTATATCGTTCCCTTTCGCACGGGTCTTTTCCAAGATTTGTTGTCAATGGTTTATCAGATCTAAAGCCACACTGATAAGATCCAATCAGTTTGTTGACGGTGGGCTTTAGTCTTTTAAATAATACCTTATATGCGATATTTAGGAAATTAATCCCACGGTGATTGGCGCAGAATGTGGGGTTCCTTTTTTATGTATTGGGCAGAGCATACTGACCATATTCTGCAAAGAATCTGAATAATGCACCTTGTCAGCTCTTCACCATCATGTTTAAATAGCTTTGCCGGTAAGCCATCAGCTTCAGCCGCTTTGTTGTTCTTTAGGCGAACAATCGCTAGTCGAACCTCATCATAGTCGGGTAATGGAACGTCGTTTCCAAAGTCATCGATGGGGGTTTCGAGCTCACCATCTTCGGTTGTTCCAATTAGCAGGCCGGAGAAGTATTCTCTCCATATAGAAAGTACGCTTTGGAAATCGGTCACCAGATCTCCACATTGATTCCTATACAAGTCGAGTAGAAAACCATTCGGCGGTCGGTTGTGATTGGAGGATTTCGGCATCCTTTGTCTTTGTTGACGGACGTTTATACACAGCTTTGATACACGGAAGCGGGTTCGTATCTTCGCTGCGACAAGATAATCGTCCGAGTCGATGTTGGGTCCTAGGAGTGCACGCACGTCAAGAATACTGGAGAAATGTCTTCGGTCTATTTTTCGATCTAGATATAGCCATGTAGTTTGGTGTATTTTCTTATGTTTACTACAGACGACAATATTTCGGGCCCCGAAGTGGACCAGCCTCAAACTGTTTGGGATGTTTCTCCTTGATGGGGATTATGGCGAGACGTTTATCCACTGTAGTGAATGTCAGTACTCTACGACGGAGTCTCTCTCCTACCACAAATCCGACATCAAATTTGCGCTCCTTTTCTATGACCGCTGTAGTAAATTTCACAAGCACCTACTCCTTTCCGTCCTCGTTCCGCCCATCGCACTACTTGGATGGCGTTGATGTCAACCTTTAGTCTGACGAAGCCATTAACTCAATTATAAGACCGGATATTCCAGATGCTTGGCTTAAGATCGTGATTCTCATAACGTTTGCGGGAGTCGTCATCAGAAGGTGGGTATCTCATTTCATTGGAGCTGGATTCTACGTGGCGGATCCCAAACCCAGCACACTACTTCGCTAGGCAAGTAAGTTTAAAGTTTTTACACATTTACGCATATAGCGAGTTGCTTGCTTCCGGACCGACGGCCGCTAGCAGCCGCCCCTTTGGTTAAAAGACGCTGCATTTAAGACTCCACTGAAGCTTCCACTCTTTTAGCTATGACCCAAAGCTCCAAACGGCTTGATTATCGTATTTTGCAAAGGAGGTTGCTCACGTTTTCCATACCCAGAAGCTTGACTACAGCACACACCCTCATACATCCCTGTCTCTATTTACCATAAATGTTTTTTAGCTTGATTAAGAACCGTTAATTGTTGTAGACTTTTCAAACTAACGAGCTGTATGCATAAACGATAAGCTAGGGCTCACGAAAATTAACAATATAAGCCTCCGTACAAAACTACATACTATATAAATACATACATAGGTACATATGTACCTAGAAAAGACATTAATATTTAGTGCAAATAAAATGTCACAGAAAAGTCATTATAAATCAAAATCAACACATAACTTCCTGCTGTATGACCAATGGTCATTTACTACCCGAATTCAAAATACATACATATATACATATGTAATTATATACTCGTATGTTAAGCTAGTTGTACACACGTGCTTAAGCGTGCCATTTACTTATGTGTATGTATGTATGTATATACGAGTATGAAAGTCAAACAACATTTAGCATTTTTTAATGCAAAAAATGGATTTTATGATTTTGTAGTCATGTTAGAAGTCATAAATATGTATGCATGCATGTACATCACAACAACAGACGCCCTTTTGCGACAGCAAACAAAGAGGCATAAAAATTTGTGACAAAAACATAAAAACAAAACAAGTTTGCACAGAGACAAAAAAAAAAATAAATAAAATATAGTTGAATCGAATGAACTACAAATATACAGGCATATATGGTATATATATATATGTATGCACAAATGTAGGGCAAAAAATATGCAACGAAAAATCAGTTTGTCAATTCGGTGCTTGTGTTTGCATAAGTGCGTGCAAAATTTTTTTCAACCCCTTAACAAATCATAAAAAAATTGTACATCTGTATATGCGATACATACATACATACATACATATACACATACATACATATTTGCTTATTGCAGTTCGACCAAGCATGAAAGGCAACTGACAGCTTACATGCAGATGAGTAGCAATATATTGTATGTATGTACCATCAATAAGTTTGTATTTATGTATGTATGTATGTCTATATATGCAAGCCGAGATAGCGGTGCATTGAACCGTTGGTCTGGTAACCCAGTTTTTGTTTACCCTCAAAATATCAGAAAAAGAAAAAAACTAATAAAGGTAAAAAATTCAATACGTGCATACAACCATACGAACATATGTATGTATGCATGTGTAGAACAAACTGACAGTTACAATACATTTGACACGTGATCATCAATTTTTGCTTTGCGAAAGGTGGTTTTTTCCATTACACATACATACATACAAAAAATAAATCAACGAGTTGCCCGTTGCGCATGCGCAGCACCAAAAGGAAAGAGAAACAGAAAAATATTTACCAAAGCAAGCGCAATTTGTCACGCCTGTGGAATTAAAATGTTGAAAATATGTAGAATATTTTTTAAAATTTTTTAATCAATCACGTGCTTTATACATACATACATACATATATAGGTATTTTTCTTTCTATGTTGCTCTGTTAATTTTTGATTTAGGTATGCTCATTGGATTATTAGCTGTATGTGCATCTGTATCTATCTAAAACCCTTTAAAGACATACCATAGAACAGTAGTATTCGTCTGTATATCCATACATATAAATGTATGTATGCGGATATACATCAGCTTGACGGTAATGTAATCTGAGATTTTACCATGCAAATCTTTCTACTCTTTCTGTTTTTTGTACGTGTGATACCTCAACTGATGCTTCAACAAATAAGTTATGCTGAATATCAAGTAGTTAATTAATGCTGTAGTTTTTGTAATATAATACATACAAATATACATAATATATGCAAATACCTTTTGGTATACATACATACATACATACATACATATACACATATTAATCTAATTTTTAAGTTGATGTCTCCATCATGGCATGCAATTGATTGATCGGAAGTGATTTGAATTGATCTAAATCTTCAACTATTGGCGTACATATAGATATTTACATACATATACATAAGTTAATCGTCAAATGCACGGCGTCAGTTTAGAGCTCAACATTACTAATATTGTTTTTCTTTTACGAAACAGACTAAAGAGAAGGTCTAAAATGTGGTCCATTCCATGCATGGTTTTTTGTATAAAAAACGATGGGGATTTCGATTCTGTATATATCAGGTGTAGTAAATAAGAAATCCATTATTTTTCCAATATATGGCGTTATTTATCTATTTCTCTCATTGTATAAGTCCATTCGGGTTCAGCTAGTTGGCGTTAGAATGCTGAAATTTCGTATTAAAAAAGCTTTTCTGATAGTTTTGTGATTAGTTGATTGAGTTTTGTTTGAGTGTGCGTCAATGATGGACACTAGCGAAGAGAAAATAAGGTTTATTTTACAGTTTTTCTTCGATAAGGGCGAAAACACAGGCCAGGCGGCTGTTAATGTGAATAACGCAGAATTTTGGTTTCATTCCGGTAATTTTGAAGTACCTATAAGATGCTTCACGGAATCGATAAAATCATGGACATTGTCGAGTCTGACCGTCATCTAAGCACTGTTTCGATTGCTCGAGAGCTAAAGATTGCACAAAAAACCATTTGGAACCATTTGAATAAGGCTTGATACGAAATGAAAAAATTAAAACCTTCAATTTTATACCAAAATAATGGATTTCTTTTTACTACACCTAATGTACGTAGAAGCTTACTTCTCAGAAACATCTTCAACAAGTTTCATTAGATTTACATAGCGAATTTCGTTATTTCAAGAAGTACTTTTTTTATAAATAATCATTCTGCTTTCTTCTAAAATACTCTTACCATATATCAAATATTTGTTTCTTTGAAATCATTTTAAAATACAATTTTTCATCAGCTTGTTCAGCTGATGTTTTGATCGCATACGCGATTATATCCGATTCAAAAAAAAAAAAAAAACCCACTAGTCGCTCATCTCTGCCCCGTTAATTATATTCACCTTGTCCTCTTGATATTTTCAACGGAGTGGATGTTTTTTTTTTTCTCTTCCTCTGCCTCCTCTATCGAAAACCTAAAAAGTTGAAGTTTTTTCGCCTATATAGACGGTCTGTCTCTTAATTCGCTGAACTGTGATAATGTTACCATATGTGCGAGTATGTACAAATATCTCATACAGCTTATAGTTGCATCATCTGTGGTTTTCGCCGTTGCCAATTCACAAAGGTCCATAATCGCTTACAAAACCTTTCTCTTGAAAACTGCTATTGCCAACTCATCGGATTTCGAGTTAGTCCACTACACTATATAGCAGTTTGAGACAGGAATTTACTTTTCAATTTGTCTACTCTCAGTCCAAGGTAAATTAAAGAAGTCATACGATAAGGGATCACCTTGTCGGAAACCTCTCATTTGGTATTGGACTCCTCGGAGAACTCCTTATCGATCCTGAAGAGAAAGTATGTGTCGATTCGCTTGTCGCGAGTCTTTTTCAAGAATTTAGTCTACTAAATCCTTTGAAATATTTAAAGGTATTCCACAAAGAGGTATTTTAGTAACCGTCTATCAATTAATGTATACCAGTTGGAGAAAACTCGGATGACACAAAAAATTAGTTTCAAAGACGAAACATTATTCTCAATTAATTCCTTGATAAGGCCTTAAAAGCAACACAGTGTCGAAGTTGGTTTGTCAAATTCCGTTCGGGAGATGAAAAATGAATAGTTTAAAATAACGTCAATCGAAGACGATCATGGTCCAAGCATGATGAAGCTTGGTAGTGTGATATATATTTAGCTGCTTCTAAGGAACCAAGCGATTAATTCGCATGTCTACTGTGAACAACTGGACAAATTGAATAGACCCATCAACGAGAAGCGGCCAGAATTGGTCAATCGTAAAGGTGTCATAATTCACCAGGACAATGCTACACTGCACACATCTTTTGTCACTCGCCAAAATCTGAGAGAGCTTGGCTGGGAACTGTTGATGCATCCACCATATAGCCCTGACCTTGCCCCTTCAGACTACCATTGTTTGCAGAACTCATTAAATGGTAAACCTTTCGAAAATTACGAGGCTATAAAATCGCACTTGGTTCAATTTTTTGCACATACTCGTAAAGGCCAGAAGTTCTATGAGCGTGGAATAATGATGCTGCGGGAAAGATGGCGAAAGGTCATCCAACAAAATGGAAATTACATAATTGATTAAAGTTCATTGGCCGCGGTAGCCGAGTGGTTAGCATTGCGTACTGACATTCGGAAGGCTCGGGTTCAAATACCGGTGCCACCAACATGCAAAAGTTAAATAAATAAAAAATTAAGTTAAATTTTCTAATTGCGGTCGCCCCTCGGCAGGGAATGTCCACCCCTCCGTGTGTATTTCGGACATGATATAAAGGCTCCTCGTAAAAACCATCAGCCCAATAGGTTTATCCATGATATATGAAACCAACTACAAAAATGTTTGAAAAGGGACTATGGTGCACATAATCGTTTAACTACTTAAGCAATTAGTAAAACTAAAAAAAAAATTAAAAATTAAGAGGCTGTATCGGTTATATCGCTTAATTCTTAAGAGTTGGGACTTTCTGCCTGCACATCATGGACTTACACCTACATCCATATAAAGTATAGCTCAGACAACAACTGAAGCCAGCTGACCGTTCACAATCGTCGATTGGGTGCTTGAACAACAAGCATTGGATGACTATTTTTCGAAAGAAAATTTCTTCGGTGACGAAGCTCATTTCTCTCATGGGGCATATGTAAATAAGCAAATTAATCGCATTTGGGGATCTGAGAACCCTTAAAAAGTGGATATACTTACTATTATATTTACTATTGTATTGATAATCGACAGAGGGATCGAAGTTTACGAAAATTCCCGAGGTGATCATTCGAATGATGTAGTGTTTCACATATAAAGTCAAGGCTGAAACTTTATAATAGAGAATTAAAAAAATTATTTCAAATGCATTTTATTTACGTTTATTCTCGAAACCAAAAAATGGATATATATATTATACAAGCCGCAGTAGTATTTGATTGTTAATAAAAATATTTTCTCTTCCAGTATATAAATCTACTGTTGCTCATTGCAACAGGTTCAACATTAAGAACTTCAAACATGCATGAAACAGGTAACGATTGCAACTGAATGCCATGACTCAGTGAAAATAAATTCCAAAAAAAACACAACTTGTTTGTTCTAATGTGAATTCGTAATTTTTTGTCCATTTTGAACTGGTATATGGATGCCATATTTCTGCACAATGTCTGACGACTGATTTTGGAATTTTTTTTATTCTTCTCCATGATCAAGTTTTATATTTATATGAGAATTTTAGACACATTTATAACGAGTTTGTATGTACATATATATTTTTTGCAATGTTATTTGTGTATAAACAATATCATACCATCATCAAGTTCGCCATATATGTACGAATATAAGTATTGCAATTTCAACGTCACACCTACACTGACCATCGATTACCAACTCTGCTCAAGGCAATATGTCCAATTGTTCTCGGAAAACCGTCAAGTTAGTAAATAAGTAGTAAAAAACTTGACAACAACTCAATGGCCAATTGGTTGGTTTAACAAGTGCATCCGCCCACCAACAGCATTGCCACCTCCGCAGAGTCATATTACGGTGATAATTTATGGTTAGTGCAACAATGGTCACTTATATTACTTTAGACAACGCCAGTGGCCGAAAGCGATTTTTTTTAATGACAAGAAGTGCTTAAAGTAGTACAAACATATATGTATATATATATGTATATATATCAAAACATAAATGCATACATAAGTATGCAACTTCTAATAAAAATGTCAAAATTTATTTCGAGCGATTATTTTGAAGTAGAAATTATTTATGGTCGGTAATATCGAGTACGAAATATTTAACGACAAAAAAAAAAATACTGTTTAGCTGTCACAAAAATAATCTCCTGTTCAAGTCTAATTGCTGAAACCCAAAATTTACATATTATTTATTATAAAAAAAAAGATATATGTATTTATGTATGTATGTACATGTTGTAGTTGTAATAACCATAAATCAACGCACGATTGGGCATTGCCAATTTATTTATTATGGCCTCTTATGGGTCTTCAGGGACACATATAAATACATACTAGTACAAAAAAAGCCAAGAAACCCAATTCCAAAAAAAGTATGTTCCTCAATGCAAAATACATTAATGCAGTTTCTACAAAAACAAAATACAAAAAAAAAAGAATTTTCGCACAAAAGTCTGTAATCTTATTTTAATGGTTTTTATTGGCTGTCAATGAAATGAAAGTCGTGGGTTTGTGCAGATTTTGGCTGGTCACTGCCTGTCCCATGGCAAACAATAACTATCCATCTGCATTCGTAAGCGAATTGTAGTTGTTGTCCGTGGTAAGCTGAGGGTGTTGCCAAATTAAGGGTGAGTGCAGATATCCTGTGGCATATTCATTAGGTCTATTGTTATTTTTTATATTAATTATTTATTGCTTAATGGTTTGGGTCATCGTGATAATGCGTTCTAGTTATGCAAATTCAGTATAAATTACGATTTGCAAGATTTTGCATATTTTGTTTATTGTTCATTACTCGTCCAATTCCAGCTTTTCCGAGCATTTTGAAGAAGAAGATCTAGATTTTTTTCTCCGCACTTTCTTCTATAGTTTTAAATGTACTTATGTAAAGTGTAAAAATCATTGAAATCATGATAGAAAAATTTTATCAGGTAGTTTCACTTCGAAAATTTTGACAATAAACGCCTTTGCTCAGAATTGTTTGTTTTTGCCATTTATAAGGTATTCAACTTAGATATTTTTTACTTATTTTTGAGGTTATCTTCTAAGCAGAGATAATATTGAATACACCTATGGATGCATTAAAATATTTATTTCAAGCCATTTTTCCTTAGGCGGTAGAAGTAAGAAAAAAAAATTGCTTGATGCTTTTTATTATAAATAAAATTTTTTACTTTTTTTTCGGAATCAAGGATTTTAGATTTTCACGAGTACCATATGTACCAAACGCCCGTGGTTCAGGTTTTTGGTCATTCGGACATCGGAAATGTGTGGTCGCTGAGTCGGCCGGATGGAAACAGTCAGAACTGCGGTAAACTCTACACCTGATGTGGTCATAATTCATACTATCTGTTTTGACTAGCCTTCACCAGAAGCGCCAACAGCAGACAGTAGAATGAAACCACGGCAATTGATAGAAGTGAACAGAACTAATTCATTAATCCTTCTAACAGGTCTATAAGCATTATAATCGGCATAAAAAGTGGGCACTATGGTGTGGGGATTCATGATAGAAGGGGTTGTTTCGCAAACGACTTATGCCGGAGCTGCAGCGACATATGTAGATGATGAGGAATCGTTAGAACATTACCTTTGCCACCTTTGCCCAGCTCTCAGTATGGTTCATTAACGTTTTGTAAATTTTTTTTGATTGTCACGCGTCTATTGGCATCATTGGTTTCCTGAACTCCATAAAACTCACTCGCCAAGTGGTTTGAGCATCTAGAAAAGGGGGAGGTATCTTCTTCACAGAACCATCATAGGTATCACAACGGGTCAGTAGGCCGAAGTGCGCCAGATCAGGTTTCCGTGATCAAGCAACCTGTTAAACTAGCTGACAATATTTCCAAACCTCGTTACATATATTTAGCGGTTTAGCGGTTTTAATAAAAATCTTTGAAATTAAATTTTGAAAATGGGTGATTCCATTAATGGCTATATTGCAACAATACAGACTCTTTATACCATACCATATAACACAATATTATATAGGTATATTTATATTCTCTCTCTTCTCTATTAACTCTCTACCCTACTGCGTAGGTAATTAAAAGGTGAAGTCTTCTTTTTACGAACTCCCAGGAGCCGTGAACGGTGGCAACGTCCATTTTTGAAGTCTTGGTAAGGTTTTCTGATCCTTACGTAATATCAAAATTCTTAGAGAAGCAACTGAAGGAAATCAGTTAAAACTATTACTAATTCAAATTGGATGGAATGAACGATTTATGCAGAGATCTAAATCTTTCTAAAGGTGCAGTTGATTGTTGTAGATATGGAATCAAGTACAATACAAATGATTTATCAACATTTTGGAAAGTTAGCCGGGGACTAATATTTATTCCAGTGTTTCCTCAGTGAGAAAGAGAGAGAGGAAGAGAAAAAAGAGAAGTTGATTGGTTTTCCGTAAATGTTCTTTGGAGGCAGAAATCTTACCACGTGCTGGTATTATGACATACCGCCGCTGAACGTTATTAGTCCCTCAGAAAAACGAGATATTCAACATCTAAGTAGTGAAGACTATAAACTTTCATGCCCTGCTTAGCACTCTTACGATAAAAAATTAATGTAGCGTGAACGAGGATAACTTATTTTATAGACCACTCAAATAAAAAGGTATATTTGTGGGATTTTTAACATTTTAAGAAATATTAATATAAAATAATTAAATCCGTTCTCAAAAGATGGCTCCATCTGCCAGTCGTGACCGATCTTGGAAGTGATTAGCAATTTGATTGGTGAGGTTTCACATCAGGCAACAATAATTAGTGTGTATCAGCGTCTCAGTTTCTGATAACAAAATTGATTTTTGCCTTGTGGGAAATTTTGATTTTCTATTTTAATTGGAAGAAAAGTACAACTGAAGTCCATCAAATGCTTGTGAAAGTTTATGGTGAATCTGCGCCGACTGATAAATCATGTAGAGTGTGGTTTCGATGCCATAAAAGTAGTGATTTTAGCTTCAAAGCCTTTCATTGCGTGAAAATCCGCCAGAAACCGCCGAAAGACATGACAAGCTGATTTTACAATATGTCAACACTTGTCTCCAGGTGGTCAAAAACCAGCTGGAAATGCTGAAAAGAGAGGTCTTACCACACACGCCGTATTCTTCAGGCCTTGCTCCTTCCAACTGCTGGCTTTTTCGACGGATGCAAAACGACTTGGGGGGCGTAAGACATCGGTTCGGGTCTTTTGACAAAATTGAGGAATGACTCAGTGATTTGATCGCGTACAGAGAAAACTCATTTTTTAGTGATGGCTTTCGAAAATTACCAGAGGGATGGGAAAAAATAGTCGCTTTCGATGGAGAATATTTTGAATAATGTTTTTTTTTATTTTTTTCTCAATCAATAAACACTTTTTTAAACAAGAATAAAATTTAATAAGATTATTATTTTTCTCTGAGACTTCTTTCAATTTTATTCCAATATGAAGGGGGCGAAAAATTCGAGGATATTAACGTTTATAATCTCTTATCAGATGTCTTGTCAGCTAAATTTTCAACATTTTTCTTTAAGATTGTATGGAAAGCTTTTAAGATACTCTGTTCAAGTTTCTTCAAGACGTATTAAATTCAATTCGGTGGGCTAAAAAGTGATTGAAAATTGTCTACTCACTCATGTACATACATACATATTAATACATATTTACATAGTAATTTATAAGACTTCTCAAGCCTCCTACAATTATCCTTTTTCTCAGTTTCTTCTGTTCCAACAACTTTGTTTATAACTTTTAGTTATCATATTTGAATCATCATGTAACAAATAGTTCTCTATGTACCGTTAGACTGGTATATTTGCAACAAAAGTTCCATTTACTCTCGTTTATGTGGCACAAAGTGACACACATCCTTAGTGAGTTTTTTGTTTTTATTTTTTTTTTATATCCTTTTATCACTTCGCGCATTGTGTTGGCTTAAGTAGTTTTATTTTCAACTTTTTGATGACGACAAAGCATTTCATTTCACGCACATGCATACATACATACTCGTACATACATATGCTGCTGTTATCTGTGTCAGCAAAAGTAAAGCAAATTGAGTTTCTAATGCAATCGAGTTTTGTGTGCGAATCTGTGCCAAAGCAACTGTTCTTCAAGGAAGCAGAGAAATGTGTAATCAAATAGAAATATGGACGAGTATGTGTAAGACGTAAAGGTGTGTGTGAGTGGGTGTTGGAAAACTTTGTTTTTCACATATCTACTTTCATATGTGATTTGTAAACAAGTTTCTTTTTGTTTTATTTTCGTGTTTTGTTCTCTTTGTTGTTTTGTTCTGTTTTTTTTGTTTTGTTTTTTATTTCTCAGAAAGCGAAAATTTGTGAAATAGGTTAAGAAGTGAAGTTAAGGGTATCTACACGTATGCATTGCATACATTGAGGCGTTTGTACAAAATGTGTTATTCATCACTCGCGATAAGACTTTCAGTTGCAGTTGATGAGCTGGAAAAGTTTCTGGCATCAATGAAATTATTATAGAAAACACTTTTCTCTTAATAAGTGAGTTCTCGTATACACATACATATCTCATATGTAGTTGTTTAGGGTATGTGATTGTTTATTTTATGTATGCTCCAGTATTGATAAGAAGAAATTTAGAAATCCATTTGGTGGAAAAATCTCTGTTAAATGAAACAATTAGTAGTTAAATTAAGTTTTATTATAAATAAAGCAAAGGTAATCGAAGTTTATGCTTTATTTACTTTTAACTGATGTTAGCTCTTTCTGTTCTTATCCTTAATAAAGGGTGTTTTTTACGGGATGTTGTTTTCAAGAATTAATAATTTAATTTTTTGGTCAAAAATTCAGCTTCATTATAAAGATAAGCGTTTGCCATTCTGATTTCCGGCAAGTGGCCGCTGGTTTGAATAAATTCTAGCCCAATTTTCGACAACTTTTGCAGCAATTGGGGTCGTATGTCAGCAATAACACCGCAAATATTCCTTTTCGTCTTGTGCTTAACTTCATAGACATGCGACTTCACATAACCCCACAAAATCTAGTCTACCGAGGTAAGATCCACGATCATGAAGACCTACCAAAAGTTTCTTTTAAAAAAATTATTATTTCGTTGGCTGTATGGCATGTAACGCCATCTTGTTGGAACCAAAGCTCATACAATGGGTCGGGTCACTCCAAACGCGACAATATGGTTTATTAACACCTTGGTCATTGGGCTTCAATTCTTGAATGAGTTGGATTCTATAAGACCGCAAACGAAGATGCTTTAACAAAATCTTCCATAAAGTAGATGGGCACAAGTCTGATGGCTGCGCGCAAAGCGGGTTTTCACGATTTGAAAACGTTGATCTGGAGTAAATCTCCTTATTACTCCAAGAAAATTATTTCCTAATTGAAAACTACACATCCTTATGCAAATTTGGATGACTTGAGTTACCTCTGTCGATGTTTGGAGAAGTCTTGCCTAAAGTGAAGCAGAGAAAAACCTTAATAATTACCGGATGCTAAGCAAACTCATTCCAAAGTATCTGAGAAAGTTGGGGCTGGTGATTCACTTTTCAAATTAAATTTTGAATTAGGACTTTCATATTTTCAATATGGGTAATTTTCTAACTTTATAACTCTTTTTGCTTTTTTATATTCAAATTACCGTTGAAAGAGGGAAAAAATTCCAAGTTACTGGACCAAGGGCGGTACGGGCATATAGATATGAACTTAGAACTTTGCAAAACAAAAGCAGACCCCGTCTGGTAGACGACCGAGTTGTGCGAATTGAGAGAAGCAAGCTACCCTCCAACTGGATTTTATTCAGAGTGAGAAATTGCAAGTCCGAGATCAGGAAAGTAAAAGAATCGTCATGGAGGACCTTCTATGGAAGCTTACAAGGATGTAAAGAGTACAGAAACCAAACTTATTTAGAAAATCTACCGGATAAGGCGGGAAATTTGAGCATGAGCAGTGAATAGTCACAGAAATTAACCACCATAATTTTCCTTACAATAACTCTAATGTTAAAATCTCGTATCGGACTTGACTTGGGCGTGCAGATGGCTCACTAGCTCCACGAACTGTGTGAGGCTAGGAAGAAGAAACTATTGTTGGTAGCTTTATACTACTTTAAGGCCGCAATTGATATGAAATGGAGATAAATTCACCGTAAGGCTCAAGGATTCCGGAGCTTGAATTCATTCCTAGTTGCCGAAATTACTGTATACCTTAGCTGTCGCTGAGAGGATCCTTCTTCCTCATAATCCATTCACACGAGGACTGGAGGAGCCACAGAGGAACTAGAAGAAAGGATCTTAACTTCTTGAAACGAAGCCACCGGTTGAAGGTTCAGGCTTGCGGAGCGTTTTAGTGTTTTGTTGGTAGCCGCTATAAAGGAAGCGGTGGACACTTAGCTTTAGGCTTGGTTTCTGCAAGTTAGGTCAGCATCGTCTATTACAACCTTGGGCTCAATCGTTGAATAGTAAAGGAATATTTGACATTTCTGTATACTGCGCCGATTTATTTCAGAATTAAAGTGATGAATACCCAGTCACAGCGGAATAACTGGGAACTGTCAGTCTGATGTGCTTACACCTATGGAAACCACAGTTTCGTTAATGCCACTTCCCGGGAGATATGACCCCTCCTGCCCAAAAATGTTTGCTTCTGGTAGGCAATGAACCAACTCAACTGGTACCTCACTATGCGCTGTTAATCGATCCCTTTGGCTACGTCAGGGCAGGTCAGGGTAGCTTTTTTATATCACTAGATTAAAACTCTCGCATCTTCTGAGAGCTCTGACCCGGCATTGTCTGATTGGTATCCACGCTATGAGACTTGGAATTTTTCCGATTCCCTCAAAGAACGAAGACACATACGATATTTGTTACAATAAAAGCCATTGGTACTAATTTCGTCCTTTTTATTAAATGAATGACTTATGTACACAAGCA